>PVIJ01000128.1:0-383054 GCA_004024925.1 Scalopus aquaticus
TCTCTCTCTCACACACACACACACACACACACACACACACACACACACACACACACACCCCTGGCCACTCCCATATAAATAAATGTAACAAATTCAGTATCAATTAAGAGTTGAAAAACCATTTATTGGGCCTACCTGGTGGCACAATGGGTTAAGTCACAGCACTATGAAGCTACCCAGAGCCACTGCAGCAGGAGTTCGATCACCCACCAGGGAGCTTCCCATATGGCATAGCAGATCTCTCCTGCCTCGCCCGCTGCTGCCCTCAGCAGCGTACTTCAGTACATCTGCCTGTTCTGCTCCCTACTCTGTCTCTGGTGAATCTTCTCACCCCCCGCACCTTTAGCTTACACCACAGGTTGTAGGCATAAATAAATAAATCTAATAAAAAAAAAACCCGTTTATCATATTATATCACATTGGCGGCTTATACAGTATCCAACCTTACCTAGAAAATTTCTTGCAAAAAATGTTTAACCTGAGTCTGTCTAAACCTTTAGACCCAATTTTCAGTTACCGCAAGAAATATGGAATATGAAAAAAGTTTTAATTACATCATAAA
Organism: Scalopus aquaticus; assembly: GCA_004024925.1. NCBI lineage: Eukaryota > Metazoa > Chordata > Mammalia > Eulipotyphla > Talpidae > Scalopus > Scalopus aquaticus. The sequence goes on from PVIJ01000128.1 coordinate 563, forward strand.
CAATCACACAAATGTAAAATGTAAGACTTTTTAAGGACTAGGTTCTTTTAAAGATTAGACTCTTGAAAACATCAACAAGGAGTTTGTAGAAAAGGGTAAAATGATTTAAAAGAAACTAGAGACATAAGCAAATGCGTTGCATGAATCTTAATTCTAGTTTTGGAAAAAAGTTACAAAGGATTACTTTCATCAATTAGTCAAAACTGAATAAAGAATATCATGTGGTTATTGTGGAATTAATGTTATTATTCTGCAGGCAGAAGAATATTCTTGCTTTTAGAAATTACACGCCAAACTACTGAGAGGTACAAGGCATGTAGTCTGCAGCTTATTTTCAAATGATTCAAACACAAAAGAGAGAAATGTGTGTGTCTACACATGCATTTATCCATATATATGAAGAAAGCAATGGATGAACATATATAGCAAACTATTTACTGGTGCATTACATGGTGTTTATTACACTCTTCCTAAGAATTTACATCTGTAATTTCATAATAAAAAGATGTAAAAAGGTGAAGAGAGTAGGGAACAGTAAGTGACAATCTGGAACATGGTGAGCTTAGAGGCCAACAGAAGACAGCAAGAACCTGAAACATAAGAGAAAGTGACAAAAAGAAAAAGGAATAAGTGGCATACAATTTATTATTATATCCCAAGTACTATTTGCCCATCATATACATGGAGAGAAGAATAGGGAAAATATTCTTTATGAAGCACATGTTAAATTGTATCGAATAGTTATACAGGCAGTACTGTTAGGTATTCTGGATGACACAAAGAAGAAACAGGAATATAATCCACATTAGCTGAGCTGGATATTTAAGCTTCAGGCACTAAATGCTCATAAAAACCCTATGAAATGAGTGGTGACCTCATCTCTCTTTCCCTAATAAGAAGTAAGAACCAAACACTGGCCTTGCCTTCAAAGGTTTATTATTCAAATGAAAATACACATTCGTAAGTAGCTATATCAGAATACAGTATACTATAGTGAGATATTTATGCTTCATATGCCACTAAAACGGAGAGAGACAATCATCTTTTGAGTCCTTACTATGAGCATAAAGGGAAAAAAAATTATAATTTTCTGAATAGAATCACCAAGGAAACTTTGACCATGTAAATAGGGCACTGCAGAACAAAAGAGGTCTTGTTAAGTGAGAATGGAAGACAGGGTACTTCAGTATGAGCAAAGGCACTGGAGACAGGAAAATTCAAGAACCGTTTTAGAGATACAGATCAAGCATTTAACTGAAGTAAATCTGTGAAGAAGAAATTTGAAAGACAAGGTCTATGAAAATAGTTTGAAATCATACCACAAAGATCCCAGAATGCAACACCTATCTTAAGAATTTTAGTAAATGCAGATCATTATTAGCTGTTATTTAACAAGTGGACCAACATGAAATTTTTTAAGTAGATATACTTGGCAATAAGATATAAGAAAAAAGATAAAGAGATAGTCTAGTTTACTCCCCGTCAAAAGACTGGTAAATTGACAGATTGTTGTAAACATGCAATTTAATACTCTGAACTGAGGCAGTAGGCTGTCTCAGCTTTCCACCCCTCACACTACACTACTGACCACTCAATCGAGAAAGCTCTCTGTATTTTACTTTGATTCACAATGACTCCACTGTGAATTATACACATACATATTTGGGCATTTTAAAAAAAAAGTAGTATACTAGAATGTGTTTCATAACCAAGAACAACTTAGGAGACCAAAGCTTTTGTTACATTATTAGAGCATTATGGTACTGGAACACTTAATCTTTACCAACATTTTTGGATACATAGTTAAGAAAAAGAACAAGTTATAGGACTATTATCACTGATTTCTCATTGGGTGCCTCATCTAAACCAAAGAATGACTGTTTTCTCAATTCTCCCCAAGTTAACTCACTGTATACAATGACTGTCTTGGGTCATTAAAGCTAATTCTTTCCTGGAACTCGTTTTACAAGGTTGTAAAATGAAGCAAGATTATTTGCCTACTTTAATAAATTCATAATAAACTGAAAAATAACTGAAACTGTCTATAAAATAGTTATTTCTATACAGGGAGCACCCTGATGATCAACTAGAAAAACCTGAAAGAAATTTGTGCACTCGTTTTGATCTCTTCATTTTTCTTGCCAAGTTACATTATTAAATCACTTCTATGGCTGCCTATTCTTAAATGTTTTTCCTAAAAATTGGTTATTAAGTTATTTTGTCTCACCATCCTTTTCAACACTCTACTGCTAGATAACCTTCCCAAACATCCATTTTATCATGTCTCCTTCTTGCCGAAAATAAAATTATAAATAATTGCCACAAAAACAAACAATGAGATAAAAGGAAAGCTCACTAATAACTCACCACAGCAGCTTGGGGTAGTAGGTGGGGGCGGGGGGACAGGGAAGGGAGGCAAGGGATAGTCAAGTAGGTTCATATCCTAGTCACATAGTGATTGTGTGCCCTCTGAAACACTTCTATGGTATTTCTAACTCTTAGCACCCAGCAAGATGGCACCAGAGTGAAGATGCTGAGTCACCTCCTCCACATATTTATAACCAATTGCAACTAAAATATGACAATCCTTGAAAAATAAACTGATGACTACTGTATACACCAAGGGTGATGGCACACCCTTGGTGGAAGAAGCAGAAAAAACTAAATAGGTGCTTAAAGCAACATCAGGGCAGTAAAGTACATGAGTGGGAAGAGCAGCTACCATCAGAGTCCTTCTGAGGTTAACTTAAAAGCACATGCCCACGCTGGGGACTTTAAAAACCAGGGACTATCCTGGAGAAGGGATGCCCAGAGTTGCCATGAATAATGGAGGGTGCACCCCTGGAGAACTGCAGGAGGTATTCACTTCAACCTAAAGCTCCCAAACAAGAACAGTTGTACTCAGAACAGGCTATGAGTCAGATTGGATCACCTATGTCGCTTCACAGAAGAGGTTGTTATTTGTAGCCTATGGTTGTGATACTCAAAACACCTGCCTTATCCCCAACCAAGGTCAAAGATGAGACAATCAGATATTGTCACTAACCAGAATCTGAACACCTGGACTTTAATAACATGTGCCTTGGGGTAAAGCTCTATACTTAAAAGGCAAAAGAGAACAATCCTCAGTTTGTGACCCTGTCTCAACTATAATCCACACCCAGGGTTACATCTATTGTGCAAACAGCTTAGAGGTGAGCCTGGCATGAGACTGTTTGCAACATATTGACTAAGGAGTTGGCCTAGAGGAGGAGGCCTCTGTGGATCTTCATCACACAACTGGATACCTGTAGCATGCAAGAAACCTGAACCCTTGGTGCTCATAGGCAGTGATCATTCGGTGCCCTACTGCCCTGGTCCCTACCTGTTACCCCTTACCAGAACCAGTGCTCTGGTCACCTGAACAGGTATAGAGGCATTGGTCTCTGAAACAATAAATAAACAGCTAATGATCCTGGGTAAAAATCCTAAAATTATACCCAGTTTCTTGTAGGCAGGGTTATAAAACCAATTTGTCATGACCAAAAAAAAAAAAAAAAAAAAAAAAAAAAAAAAAAAAAAAAAAAAAAAAAAAAAAAAAAAAAAAAAAAAAAAAAAAAAAAAAAAAAAAAAAAAAAAAAAAAAAAAAAAAAAAAGCGCTCCTCTTACAATCTGTAAAAGCTAAATGTATAGAAGAAATATCACAAATGTTGAAGCAAAAACATCCAAGAGAAGCCTCAGTCCAGTAGAACTGCAGAATATGCTGGAAGAAGAGTTTAAGGTAACAGTTACACCATGATTGCTGAGTTGAGAAAAAGAAAATGGACAAATCAAAAACAAGAACACGATAAAGACAGGAAATATTAGACTGGTATAATTACAATTCATGTGTCTAAAAAAATACTGTGAAGGAACTAAAAAAAGAGGACCTCGAAAGACAAACACAAGTAATGGAGAGGATCAGTAAACCTGAATGCAAAGAATCAGAGAGCACACAAACAGAACAATAAGACAAAAAGAGCATAAACTCTTTGCAATAACCTAAAGAAAAAAATATCCATAGCATGTGGGTCCCAAACGAAGAGAAAGACATAGAAAACTGATGTGAAGAAATAATTGCTTAGAACTACCTCAATCCAGGAAACAAACTAGATATCCTGATCCAAAAGGCCCAAGAGTTCCAAACAATATCAGACTGATACATTCTAAAACACAATACATTTCATGACATCATTGAAAAAGATGTTTTTAGAGATTTGACCCTATGGCAAGGGAAATAAAAGCAAAAATAAAGTGGGATTACTTCAAGTTAAAATATTTTTCTACAGCCAAAGAAAATATAAGTAGATCAAAAAGACATCTGACTGAATGGAAGAAAGAATGAATTATCACACAACTAACAAGAGGTTAATATCCAAGATATAGAAAAAACTTACTCAATTTAACAATAAAAACCAAACAAGCCTAATAATAAATGGGCAGCCGATCTGAACACAAAATTTACCTAAGATATCCACAATATCCACAATATCCACAAGGCCAAAGGCCAATAAACATATGGAAAAATATTCACCACTAATTTTAATAGGGTAGATGCAGGCCAAAATCACAATGTGATATCATCTCATACCCATGAGAATGACACACAACAAGTAGTACTGGAGAGGATATGGAGAAAGAACTTTGTATTATACAGTGCTGGTGAGAATGAAAACTGGTGCAGCAATTTTGGAAAGCCATCTGGATTTACCTTAAAAAACTCAAAATGAAAATATCACATGATCGAGCAATTATACTTTTTGGCATCTGGTATATTCTCGCATTGGAATATTATTCAGCCATAATGAAAGATAAAGTGTTACCATTTACAGAAAAATGGAAGGAGTTCAAGGGAATTACATGTAGTTAAAGGAAGTCATAATGGTGAAGACAAATATTGGACACTGACATAAACGATGAACCAATAAAGCAAAATACTTAGGAACACTAATAAAAGTCAGGCTTGTGAGGCTAATAGGGAGGGAAGAGGAAAAAAAAAGAAAATGGCTGCTTTAATAAGTTCACTCTAAGCTCTATTGTCAAAACGTTTATGATTTCTGTTTTGGGTTTTTTTTAAATCTTTGGTGATTTAATATTTGACTTTAAGGTGAAATTACATCGTTTTTAACACAATTCAAATATTTAATTACATCAAAAGTCATAGGCAAACTATGTTACTAACCATCTTTTGGTTTGATTTGCATTCTTCTCTTCTAATTTCCGTAGTTCCGAAGTGTAAGCCATGATTCGAGCGTTGCACACCATGAGATTCTTAACTGCATGCAAAACCTGGTCTTTCTGAGTACTCAGAGAAATGAGTTTCCATATTCCTTGTCGTATTCGAATTTCTAAATCTATTTTTTCTTGAATGCTGCAGTCCTTAAAAATAAAAAAAGGAAAACCATTTTTAAAAGAGAACTCCAAAATTATGTTTCTTTTTACTCCTAATAGATAGTATATGGTATAAATAGTATGTATATATGTATGTGTATATATATACCACCACACACAGAGGATATAAAATTATAATACTATTTACTACATTTTCCATCTACTAGATAGTACTACAATTTTACAGTGTATCAGGAACAAAGTTTTAATGTGAGATGGTACAAAAAATAAAACTATTTTAAAATGCTCTTTGCAAAAATCTTCATTTCCTTACAATCTACTGGCTAAAGGGATCAGGAACAAAGTTAAGAAATATTACATGTTACTATAACCGCATGTGGTGAACAGTATCCCCCAAATACAGCTGTATCACTAGCATTTCACAATCTGACCTTAAAATGAGGTCATACTGGATTAGTATGGGTCCTATATCCAAAGACTGGCTTCCTTTATAGGAGAGCCATATGAATACCAAGAGAGACATACACAACTCCATGTTAAAGAGAATAGAGGAATAGATTGGAATCTACACACCAAAGGACATCAAGAATCGCCAGCAACTAGCAGAAGCTGGAAAAGGCAAGCCTACGGTTTTCAATGAGAACATGGCCCTGTAGATATCGTGACTTCAGACTTCTGGCTCCCTGAACTATGAAATAATAAATTTGTTGTTTTAAGCTACCCAGTCTTTGCAATCTGTTGGCTGCTACTACAGCCTCCAGAAACTAACATAATAGCCAATGTGAACAACATAACACACATAAATATTTTATCAGTTGTACTAGAGGATGGTAAATGTGGTTGATGATACTAAATTAACCAAGTAAAAACTTTTTGAAGGAGCAGATGCTGAATAAAGAAAGTACAGTTTAGCAGCAGGGATATAACAAGTTATTTGTCATGGTAAGCAGTATAAATAAAATTTCAGGAGCATTTTAGCAAAACAAAATTTACTAAATTGAATAAACTTTTAGCAAAATAAATTTTAGTACAAGTAAAATTTTAGAAGCATTTAGAGTGAAAGCATTACAACTCAGAAAATGTCTAAATTTAGCTACCTGGAACAGACACATCGTTTTGGATATATTTATTTTTGTTTTAAGAGTCACCTTAAAACTAATAAATCATTTAAAACAATAAATCAGTACAATAAAGTGGCAGATTAAAAAAATCTATTTACAAAAATCACTTGCATTCCTATATACAAACAATGAGCTAGAAGAAATCAAAACAAACCCATTTACAATTGCAACAAAAAGATCTAATATCTAGGAGTAAACTTAACAATGGAATGTGAAGGATGTGTTATAATGAAAACTATAAGATTGTTTAAAAGAAATGGAAGACAAAGGGCCTCCTTGGTGGCCCTCTGCAGCCACTGCATCATGAGCTCAATCCCCAGCCAGGGAGCTAAGCCACATGGCACAGCCAACCTCTCCTGTCTCGCCCGCTGCTCCTCTCAGCAGTGTATTTCAGTCAATCTGCCTGTTCTGTTCCCCACTTTGTCTCTGGTGAATCCTCTCACCACCACCCCCACCTCTGGTGTACACTCCAGCTGTTGTATGCATTGGAAGAATTAACATTATTAAAACACCATCTTACCCAAAGCAATATGCAGATTTAATGTAATCCCTACGAAAATTTCAATGGCATTCTTCAAAGAAATAAAACATTAATGAAATTCACATGGAACCACAAAATACCCCATTTAGCCAAAGCAATCTTGACAAAAAAAGAGGAAGCATAGTGGTTGCAGATTGCCAGAGTTCAAACTATACTACAAAGCTGTAATAATCAAAACAGTGCACTACTGGAATAAAAACAGGCACACAGACCAATGGAATAGAACTAAGAGTCCAGAATGAGAGGCCAAGAACTTATATGGACAGTTAGTCTATGGCAGAGGAGCCAATACCCACTGGAAAAAGTCTCTTCAATAATGTGTTAGAAAAACTGGGTAGCCACATGCAAAAGAAAGAAAATAGACTACTATCTCACACATACACAAAAATTAACTCAAGATGGATTAAAGATTGGCTGTAAATCAGAAACCATAAAATACATAGAAGAAAACATAGGGAAAACACCCTATAACATAGGCTTCAGTAATGTCTTTGTGTATTTGTCTCTATTAGCAAGAAATAAAAGAGACTATAAATAATATTTAGTCTGACCACATCAAACTAAAAACTTCTGCATAGCAAAAGAAACTACCACAAAAACAAAAAGACACCCTCATTGAATGGGAGAAACTATTTGCACAACATACAGCTGACAAGGGACTAATATCCTAGATCAGCACTCACACAACTCAACAAAAAGAAAACAGATAACCCAGTCAAAAAATGGGCAAAAGAGCTAAAAAGGCACTTGTTCAAAGAAAACACACAGATAGCCAATAGGCTCATCGGTTATCATGAGGGAAATGCAAATCAAAACCACAAATCTCACACCTGTCAGAATGACCCTTAGCAAAAAAAAAAAAAAAAGAAAGAAAAGAAAACCAGAAACAGCAAATGTTAGCAAGGATGTGGGGGAAAAAAAGGAATTCTCATACACTGTTGGTGGGAAGGTAGACTGGTGCAGAACCAATGGGATTTCTCAATATATTAAAACTAGATCCACCAAATGATTGAGCAGTTCCACTTCTAGGTATCTACCCAAAGAATATAAAAATATAGGATATATGCACTCTCATGTTCAGTGCAGTACTATTTACAATAAACCAAGTTAATGGAAACAATCTAAGTGCCCAAAGACAGATGAGTAGATACGGCACACGCATATATATCTATATCGATATAGGGAGATAAATGTAAATGTGTATATATGCATACATATGTGTGTGTATATATACTATAGAATTTTATAGCTATAAAAAAGAGAAAAACTCTTGCCATTTGAGAAAACATGGATGAAACTTGAGGAGATTGTTAAGTGAAATAAGTGAGAAGGAAATAGACGAATACCAAATGGTGTTGTTTCAGGGTAACCCCGTGGGGTGCCTGTCTGGGTTCTCACCCATGCGCTTAAAAGAGACTTAAAGACTCAAATGCAGGCACACACAATAAAATTAATTAAAAAAAAGATTTATTTACAAAAAGGGAAAAGAAAAGATAAAGAAATAAATTGGTAAAAACATCCTACCAGTTTCGCTGAGCTGGACTCTTCTCGCCTACTCAGGAAAACTCTCCTCAATCCACACCAAGCACCAGTCGCCCCCCACTACCCAATACCTCCCAGGTCAGGTATTTAAATCCCCAAAACCATTGCTTAACTCCACCCTCAGTCCTCAGCATCCTTCCTTTGGTGATGATGGCATTCTGGGATTCATAGTCCTAGGCACCTTGGTTCTCTCTGGCTTGAGGTGGGGGTGGGGTCCTGGGACACTCCTCTTTCCTGAGGACCACCCTCTTGCAGTGTCACTTATATATGGAATATATAGAAACAAAGCAAAGGGGTAAATAAAACCAACCAATAACAAACTCTAGAAATCTGACCATAGGATTGAGGCTACCAGAGGAAGAGTGGGAGGGGGAAGAGCAAAATGAGGAGGGAGCACAATGAACCTATTGTGGATGACTTATGGATGCCTTGGTGCTAGGTATGATGTGGTAACAAATACCTGAAGGATGTGATCCTATACCTCTAAATCACATAGTGCTGTAAACCAGTTATCTCAATTAAAAAAAAATAAATAAATGTGGGTTCCTCACCTATTTTATAGAATTAGCCTCTAAATTTTTCCTCCAAAGATGTGAAAATCAATGATGGAGGTGGTCACAGATGGTGAAAAAGGAAAGTTGGAGAAGGCAGAAAGGTGATATAGGCACGTGCTACCACACTTTTTGATAAGAACTACACAAATAGCATTTTTCAAACGTTGGCATTCATCAGAATCATCTCAAGGGCTTGATAAAACACTAAATGCAGGGTAACCCACTTAAGAGTTTATAATGCTGTAGTTGGGGTAAGATACAGGATTTTATACTACCAAGTACTCAGATAATGCTAAAGACCACACTTACAAACACTGCTATAAAGAAGAGCACGGTTGAAGAAGGAGCAAAATGAAAAATCTGTCTTTCAGAGAAGATCTTAATGCTTAGGAGTTTAAAGTAAAATAATAGGGTTCTGTATGATATACATATGCATTTTTTTAAAGATTTATTTATTTATGCATACAAGCTGGGGTACAGGCCAGAGGCGTGGGGCGGCGAGAGGGTTCACCAGAGACAGTGGGGAGCAGAACAGGCAGATCGACAGAAATAAACTGCTGAGGGGAGCAGTGGGCGAGGCAGGAGAGGTCTGCTGCGCCATGTGGGAATCTCCCTGGCCAGGCATCGAGCTCGCGTTGCCGCTGCAGACAGCTCCACAGCATAAAGCCCAACTGCTGCGCCACCAGGGAGGCCCTACATATGCATATATTTTTTTAATAATATTTTATTTATTTTTGTTATTCATATCTTTTACATTATTGTGTGGTCCCCATAAGTTACCCACCACCTGTTCACCCGTGGAACCATCACCATAGTCCCCCATGCTCCCCTCTTGCCCCCTCTTGAGCCCTTCCCCTCCCCTTCTTCCCTGCTGAATATCTCTTTCTTATTCGGCTCCCCTATATTCCTGTTATAAGTGAAACCATTCAATAATTTTCTCTCTTTCTGGCTTATTTCACTGATCATGATCCCTTCTAGATCCATCCATGTTGCTGCGAATTGCATGTGTTTCTCTTTTTTGAATGCTGAATAGTATTCCATTGTGTATATGTACCACATCTTTTTGATCCAGTCATCTATTTTTGGGCATCTGGGTTGTTTCCATATCTTAGCTATTGTGAACAGTGCTGCAATAAACATGTGGGTGCATGTATCCTTTCGGATTAGTGTTTTTGCGTCCTTTGGGTAGATTCCCAGCAGTGGTATTGCCGGGTCATATAGGAGTTCCATTTCTAGCAGTTTGAGGAAATGCCATACAGCTTTCCATAGTGGTTGGATCAATTTGCATTCCCACCAGCAGTGTAGGAGAGTTCCTTTTTCTCCACATCCTTTCCAGCATTTGTTGTTACCTGTTTTTTTAATGTGCGCCATTCTCATGGTGGTTTTCATTTGCATTTCCCTGATTATAAGTGATGTTGAACATTTTTTCATATACCTGTTGGCCATTTTCTTTTCTTCTTTGGAGAAGTGTCTTTTTAGCTCTTCTGCCCATTTTTTGACTGGGTTGTTGACTTTGTTTTTGTTGAGTTGTGTAAGCTCTTTGTAGATTTTTGTTATCAGTCCTTTATCGGTTGTATTGTGTGCAAAGATCTTCTCCCAACCACAAAAAACCTCAAATAGCTAAAGCTCTCCTGACTAAAAAGAATATGAATGGAGGGATTACACTCCCTGATTTCAAACTATACTACAAAGCCATAATAATTAAAACAGCATGGTACTGGAGCAAAAGCAGACACACAGACCAATGGAATCGAATAGAAAACCCAGAAATAAATCCACATATTTATGGACAACTAATCTTCGACAAAGGACCAAAGAGTGTGCAATGGAACAAGACTAGCTTGTTCAATAAATGGTGTTGGGAGAACTGGACTGCTACATGCAAAAAAATGAAGCTAGACCACTACCTCACACCATGCACAAAAACCAACTCAAAATGGATAAAAGACCTGGATATAAGACCTCAAACCATAAAGTTTATAGAAGAAAATATAGGCAAAACTCTACATGACATACATCTCTGCAAAATCTTTAAAAGCACTTCCCCCATAGTGAAGGAAGTGAAAGAAAAGATAAATAGCTGGGACTACATCAAACTAAAAAGCTTCTGTACTGCAAAAGAGACAATAATCAAAACAAACAGATACCCCACATATGAGAATAAATCTCTTCAGTTTTAATGATCCAAAAAAAGATCAAAACAGTTATTTAGAAACTTACTTTAAAGAGTTAGGATTCACTAGGAATTGTACTATACTGCTGAGGGAATCTACCGTTAAGTGGACTAACATATATATCCAAAACTGTGAACAGAATCTAATAACAAAAGTTTCAGACATTAAAAAGACAGTATTTTCAAAAAAGAAAAGCTGGACATTAAGAGAGCAAATCTATGAAGATTACCCAAAAAGAGAAACTGCAATGGATAATTTAACTTGACTATCTAAATCAATCAAATACACTATTCACATGCAGAAAATAGATCTATTTAATTATCTTCTGTAATTATCTAAAAACCTTATAGTATAACTCAAAACTAGTGTACTATATATAAGTAACCATTTGCTGGCTTTTCTTCACACATATATAAATTTCAATAATTCCATGTTATCCTTTTATGAACCTCTCTGTCCCAAAATAAATTCTTTTTAATGTAATTAGTAATTAATTATAAGAATTACCTATTTGATCCATACGTTTATAGAAATACATTCTAGAAGGTCGATTAGTATTGGAGAACATACAGAGGGAGTAACATGAAAGCTGCAGATAAATAGTTTAATCCCACAACTCAAATATAAACAAATACTATCTGGTGACACTTTTGAATTTTGATTTTTAAATGCTACAAGTGAGGCATGAGTTGAACTAACCCAGTGGTTCTCAAAGCTAACTGTATATTAGAATTACCTTGGGCAAAGACAAAGAGTTTTATAAAAGTACTACTAACTTTAAGACCTACCCTAACACAATTGGCATCTCTGGAGGCTGAGCCTAAATATTTTTTCAAGTTGCTCTGGTGAATCAATACACAACCAAGGTAGAGTACCACGGCAATTTGGAAAGCTGCAACAAACTTAAGGAACCAGTAGATGGCCACAGTCACATTAAGGAACAGACTGGACTTCCAGCAGTTTCCATCTAGCAAATGGAAGATCACTTACTGATAAAGACTTCATAAAATTATGTAATTTGGGAAATACTTGAAAAAGGAAAGGTAAAGTCAGGGTTTTGTTTTTAAATTTTACTTGCAAGATTAAATATTCACTGAGCATATGTGATTGATCGATTAAATATTAATATTAGAATTCTCTCAAGTAGGATTCAGCAATTCAGGATTCTGGCCAGGCCAATGCCTATTTTTGTAAATAAAGGTTAATTGGAGCACAGTCATTCATGCCCATTCATACTGTCTGTGGCTACCTTTAAGCTACAATGGCAGAGGTGAGTAATTTCAACAGACTGTGTGGCCTGTAAAGCCAAAAATATGACTATCTGTCCTTTTACAGACATAGTTTGTTGATCCCTAACCCAGTCAAATTTATTTACACAGTAAATCAGACCCTGTCTCCATTGATGACTCGGTCTCGGGTTACTGGGAGCCAATTGGATCTGGGAGGGCTGTCATAAGCAGGATGAATTTTAAGTACAGGAATGATTCAGAATGTATTTTGGGTAAAATAAAAGGAGGGGTGCTATTTATTTTAATACGCATATACACTTTACACACAGAGGAAACCTTACTAGTCAAATATTTGTAGCTCTAGCCAGGATAGGAGTTATGGAATCAAAGGCCTTTGTCTTCAGTCAGTATGTTATACAAAGAGTTCCAAGGGTAGGAATTGATGTCTAATGCTTTCCAGAGTGAGAAAAATGATCATGTAATGAGGACACCCAATGCACATTCAAAAAGAAAGAGTACGTAGCTAAAATCCTGGCTGCTGCTGCCACTGCCAGAATAGGGGATTCAAGACTGATTAGGACCAATGATAAAAGCATGTCTCCCTATATTCATTCTTCCTAGGAGTGTTTGAATGCAAATCTTCAGGAAGAAAAAGTAATGAGGGGCAGTGGTCATCCTCTTGCTATTCTTCAATTTTCTGAACAAGGGTTTGCTTGTAATCAAACTAAACAGAAGCCTATGGCACTGTTCTGATACTGTATGTATCTCAAATGAAGAATAAATGGACACAGGGCAAGACTATAAATGGAAAGGAAGGTACTAAAGTCGTAAAAGAGGTTATTTTGAAAATAGAAACCTACCATGTTTTAAGAACTAGAATGGCACAAAGGAAATGGCATTGGTGTTGGAACTAAGCACTGACTAAAAAATAAAAAATGAGGTTGGGCTATTTGTAAAACAAATGTAATAATCCAGATAGAAACTAACAGTCCCCTATCAGATATGATTAAACTAAGTTAGCTAAGTGACTAAGATCATAAAAAAAGATTGAAGAATGCAGTATTCATTCTTCTTAAAAAGTCTGTATATTAAGAATTGTTTATGTACAGAAAAAAAAGTTCTAGAAATTCTAGTAGTCATTCTGGGGGATGTAATTGGAGAAAGAGTATAAATTCACATTTATGTATATACTTGTATATGTATATACTATTCACACCTATGTATATACTCTTCTTTCATGAAATAGTATTACTCCTTGAATTTTGTTTTTATTAAGATTACAAAAGCTTAAACATTTGTAAGAAAAGGTAGGTGACTACCCCAACTGTTCAAATGAATGGGACAAAACATAATAATAAAAACAGTAATTTCTCAAGCAGGTTCTCATTGTTGGCTACTGTAATGAGTACTTTCAAGAGGTGCTCAAATTCCAACAAGTTTCAGGGATCATTCATTATACACAGTCTACAACAGAGACAAAAAAAGACAGCTAACTTATCCAAGATTACACAACCGGGAGAGCTGGCTTTCACCTTATGATGACTCAAAACCCAATATTCTATGACGTGAGTAGTCACAGATAACTCCTAGGTTTGAATAGAAGTATTTAATCACTGAGAACTTCAAAATATTTGGTCCCATCCTACTGAATGGCAAGCTCATTAATATCAAGGAAAACTTATCAAATAAATAATCCTCAATATTCCTGTGAGGTTGAGACCTACTACCATTTTGCAATTTTACTCCAAGATTCAAACAAAAGGAATGCCAGGACTCAATTATTTGAATTTCTTGCTGCCTAAAAAATCATTTAGTATTATAGTTTCCCACATAGGTATGAAATTCAGCTCTTACGTACATTTAAATATTTATTTTCATTCCATGTAGCTAAACTTCTTTCAAGAACTTAGTCTTTTTTTTTTTTTTTTTTTGGTATCAGCTCAATAAAAATACCTGAATGACTACACCAACACCTATATAACAGATCTCAATAGATCACCAGTTCACTGGAAATCACAATCAGGCTAGCCAACGCACCCAAAGGACAGGATAGATAGAATTACTTACATCAAAATATTTGAAATATTTGAAAATGTTGGCATAAAACGGCATAAATTACCTGATAAAGGTACTAGATTGTTTTGTGCGTGCATCTTAATGTTTAGTTTTAACGTTCACATTATTGATGATTTCCTAACAATTTTGTATCTACTGAATAAATTACTGGTTCCTAAACAAAGATACTGGATTGAACCATCTATCACTTTTGACCTACAAATCCGGCAATTTCATACGGGTTAGCCTACTTCAGAAGTACGTAAAAGGTGCAGATTAAAAAGAAAGTGAAGATCCAGCTTGAAGATTTTAGTGTTTTTTAAGACACTAAAGATTTTAGAGCAGAAAGTATAATGTAACATTAATAACTGACCTCAAAGTAAAAAGCTTTCTAATACACATTTATGAGTGTAAATTTATGGCTAATTGCAAATATCAAACTACTTCTTAATTTAAAATATTCGCTTCCTTTCCTTTCTATTTGTGAAAGAAAGCACCGTCGAATCAACTTTTTATAAAGTTGAGAGGCTGCTCTTTGCTTCTCCACCCTACCCCAGCAAGTTTACACTGTGTGTAGACACTGCTCTGGCAACTGTGCTTTCTATTAAATCTAGTGAGCAGCAAACTGTTCTCCACAGGCTTCGGTGGGCTTTTTAGAAATCCCAGGGATCCCAGTCACCCCAAACATCAGCCCGGGAGGGAGTAGACAGGGGACAGGTGCGCCCAGAAACTCCGCGACGGACTCCGGCATCGCTCCCCTAAGAAAATGTGTGTGCGGCGTCCCTTTGTTTCTGGTCACAACTGACGGCGAGACGCGGAGTGGGGACTTTTCCGACACAGACAAAACTACCGCGTGAGAACTTACAAACCCCTCCTCACTCACCTGCTGCGCGGGAAGCCCCGCCAGCCCGAGTCCGGGACCTCTCAGGGCCTGATCCTCCATCTCCAGCGCCACAGCCAGAAGCGCCGCCACTCCTCCAAACGTAAGATTTGAAAAGCCCGCCCCTCGCTGGAGCCTCGGAGGACGCCAACCTCCCGGTCGCACCAAGTGCCGGCCGCAGGAGAAAGGGGCGCAGCAGACGGCCAGCCGGCGCGCGCACGCGCACTCGGCCGCCCCGCGCCTTCGGCGCCGGAAGTTTGCGGAGATCCGCGTTCTCGGTGCGGGGCTGGGAAGTACGGAGCAGCTGCTGACTTAAGCTCTGTTTGGGATATGGGCGGGTTTGGAGGAGAAGTAGGCGGGTTCGTGGGGAAAGCGATGGCCACAGAGAGCTCCTGATCGGGCTCAGGGTTTGGGCTGGTGGCTTTTAAGGCACGCCCTGTTAGTAGGGTACCTTCGACTTGCACCCCACTCAAGGCCCTCCAAAGCACTGGAGGGCGGCGATTCCTTAAGGCTGCAATTCGTCAGCTTCTACAGACAATTCAGGAACACATGGTGTAACTAGGATCCCATGTTCTTAACCAGAGAACCAAGTGACATCACCCAGCCTTTGTCTCACACAACACAGCGTTGTCATCTAGGAGCACTCTGTGCCTTATTGATTAGGCATATCACAAGGACATCTCTTTCATCCCCAGTGTGTCTTTATAGTTACACATACCTTCTCCACCCCCTCAACTCCCCCCAACCCCGCAATTCTGTTCTTTCTTGCAAAAGATCTTTCATAACTTTCTCTACCAACATCCATGCCGAATGAAGGATTGTTTCCCCAAAACCGCATTCCTTGCTCTTCCAAAATACCAGCACCATGACTTTCTCATTAAAGAGTTTTATTAATCATAATAAACGAAAATGTGGAATCTTTAAAAATCAAAATTGAAGTGTCAAAAATTAAAACCCTTATCAGCAGAAAACCTTTATCACCTGAGAAAAGTACTAAATAGCTCTCCTACTCTCACCTCATGAAAGACCTTTGACAATTTTCCTTCCATAAATAGGGTGATCGTGCTTTTTTTTTTTTAATTTCCTGAGACAGGTTTTGTTTGGGTTTGTTGACCTAATATCACCAATTTTGAACTGGTCCCAGAGTGGATATTAAGTTAGAAGCTCTCATTACTCACAAGGCCGGGGTTTTTTTTTTGTTTTGTTTTGTTTTGTTTTTTGCTCAGTTGGTTTTGAAGGCATACTTCTAAAAATATGAGTGCCCTTCCTCTTAAATGGGTATTTTGCCTCATTGAAGACTTTTGGATTAGGTTATGAGCCTTCCTTTAAATTAGGACAGTATTGGTTATTGGAAATAACCCATGTCCTTAGACACAGCTATAAAATACAGCTCAAAATTACCGACACAGAGTTCACTTCACTCCAAACACAGATCTGAATTCTAGAGGCATTAGGTCCCCTTTCCCCTCTGCACACCATTTTGCTTACCACTTTTTGGTGTAATTACCCTCAACCCCATTCAAAGTAATGAGCTTAGTATAGCACTGCATGAAATTAGTATAGTGCTTAACTCATAAAAGAAATATACAGAAAGAACTCATCATCAGACATGTATTATTTCTCACAAAACGCAAAACTCAGATTTAGATCAAAACACAGAAGCCATTGTCTCATGGAAATAGGAGTAAGCCAACCAATTTTACATTGGAACTTGACGTAGGAATATTTGATGACTAACTACTGGGTATATAACTGGAGATGCATTTATTTATGATACCCAAAAATAGATCTAGGACAGGTCATATTTAGAAACTACTTGCAGAATAGATAGCTGTTATTTGAAGTCTTTCCTTTGGAGAAGATATATATGAATGAACGAATACCTGAATGAATTTAATTTCCAGAAATAAGTACTACCTCTCAGTATCTCAAGTATTTCAGAGATAACATTTCATCATCTCTCATTTGAGAGAGAGAATCCTAACTTTTTTGTCTCCCACATTAGGTGCATATTTATCCAACTGTTTAGGTGTGGGAGCTTCAGCTGGAGCTTGAGTGACTGGATAATATTCTACCAATATTTTTCCATTATAAATTCAACATTTAATGTTAATTATAATAAAGATATTAGTTATATCTAGATAGTATTGAAAATTTAATTTTTTAAATCTAAAAATCAGTATTTGATGTAAATAGGACAGCCAATTTGGATACCAATAAATGTCAAAGTGTATTTTTCTTCTCTTTAGTCCCTATATTTATCTTTTACACTCTAAAAAAAACAAAGAAAGGAAATTACTGAGTTTGAAATTTGCTCTTGCTTATATAATGGGTGCATTAATTTAAAAAATGTAATTTGCCATAGGACACATAACAACATGTTATAGTTTTTAATATCCTCCTAAACTCTCTTAAAATGAAAATATATGTTCTGTTTAAAAATCCTTTTGATGCTTCTTTTACTCATCTATTATCTTATAATACTGACAGTAGAATGAACTTCATAGACTAAAGCTATATTTTGGATTTTATTCAAAATAAATAAATAAATAAATGGAAGGAACTGAGGTAAGGATGCTAAGCAGAGGTGCAGCATTTGCTTAAATGAATAAACCAAAATCTACAAAGTACCTTGGCATCTTATAATCATAAAGAGGATATGGAATGCAGAGTCTGAGGACTTAATAGTCCTACGACCTAAGGCAAGCCACTCAGTGTTCTTATCTATAAAACAAGAATAATAATACCCAGCTTGTCTTTTTAAAGTTGCTGGGACAGATCAACCGGACAGAAAAATCAACAAGGCAACAACAGCCATAAATGAAAAATTAAAACAGATGGATTTAATAGACATTTATAGGGCACTTCATCCCACAAATGCTGAATACATATTCTTCTCAAATGCAGCTGGAGACCGCATGTTGGGCCACAAAACAAGTGTCAATAAACTCATGAAGAGTGAAGTAATTTCAAGCATCTTTTCTGACTGCAATGGCACGACACTAGAAATCATGAGAAAGAAAATGGAAAAAGCTCCAACAAGTAGAGACTAAACAACATGCTACTGAATGACTATTGGGTTAATGAGAAAATCAAAGGAAAAATTTAACAATACCTGGAGATAAATGAAAATGAAGACATAAGCTATCAGAACCTGTGGGATGCAACAAAGACTATGCTAAGAGGGAAGTTTATAGCAACGTAGGCCATATCAAGAAACAAACAAAAACAGCTCAAATAAATAATTTAACTTTATACCTTAAGGAACTAGAAAGAGAAAAGCTAATGAGACTGAAAGCCTCTAGAATGAAGGAAAAAATAAAAATTAAAGTGGCAGTAAATGAAATTAAAAAGACAGAATGAAAGATCAATGAAACTGAGAGCTGGTTCTTTGAAAAGATAAACAAAGTAGACAACTCTCTAGTGAGACTATGTAAGAAAAAAAAGAAAACTAGCATAAATAGAAATTTAAAAGGAGAGGTTAAAACAGACATCTTAGCAAAACAGAGGAACATAAGCGACTACTATCAATATCCTTATGCCAATAAATTGGATAATCCAGAGAAATGGAAAAATTCTTAGAATCATGCAACCTTCCCAGACTCATTCAGGAAGAAACAGAAACATTGAACAGATCAATTACAAACTAACAACAACAACAATAAAAACAAAAACATGAATTCTTGCCATTCGTGACATGAATAGAATTAACGTTATCAGGAGACTTAAATAAGAGAAGATTTGTGAGAGTGCTTGGTAAGCTGGCCATCCCACACAAGCACAGGTATTGCTATTACAAGAAATAAACATCAGTACCTCTAGGCAATTGTACAGGATCCACAGAAATCTGAGAACTGAATGGCAAAATCTTATGTGAATAGATTTGGAAATTTTAAAGACTCGAATGTATATGACCTAACACTGAAAAATATTTGGTACTTAGGCTATATATAAAAAACTACAAATCAATAAAACTTCAACTGGAAAATGGTCAAATGTGTATTTGTAGATATATTGTAGGAGAGTAAACACGAATGGCAAATAAAATGTAAAAGATTGCTCAATCTGTAAATTGCAAAATAATACCCGAAGGAGATAATATTTTATTGTGACAAACTGGTAAATATTAAGAAGTTTGATAATATTAAGGATTGGTAAAGATGCAAGTTGAAGGAATATTACACACTGGTAGAAAGAATGCAAATTTTCTCAATTACTTAGGAAAATATTTAGAACTGTCTGTGAAGTTTAAAAGGTGTTTATCCAGCAATTCTAGATATATCTTTTGGGGAAATCTTGCAAATATGTACTAGCTGCTTAGCTTATAATAATAAAAACATTGAAACTAACCAAATGGCTCAAGAAAATGGATAAATTGTAGTGAGTTACCAATAGAATATTATATATTAGTAAAGATGAGTAAACTATAGTTGCATGTGATGACCAAACTTAGAAATATTGAATTAGAAAGTAAGTTGCAGACAGTTACATAGAACTCATAATTTTCATAAAGCCAAATAATAAGAATATCTAAACAGTATATTAATTAAAACATATACATGTGATAAAAATTTATATTTAAAAAATAAGAGAGTGTTAAAAAAATGGGACAGTACCTTTAGGAGAAAGGCAGGGGGCTAGGATGAAATACCATGCAGATGTAAGGCTAAGAGTAATGTATCTTACTTGGGATAATGAGTCCATAGGTATTCATTTAAATGTTTATCTGGTAACTTCCATATATGTTATGCAGGTTCTTTGAGATGTCTCAAACATTTCAGGATAAATAATTCATAGTCTAATTTGCTGTATTTCTAATCCCATGAAATAAAAATTCTAAAATTCTAAATGTTCTTGTAAAAGTTAAACAAGATGATATTTTTTAAAACTACCTATTTGGCAAAATAATACTACATTTTTGACTCAAAAATTTTGGTTTGACATTTGATTAGTTTCCAGTTTGTTCTATTGTGTGAAAATATGGAGGCACAGCTATTGGTGCCTATGCCCAGTGAGGAACAAGAGTTGACCAAGTGGATTTATCTGTTGACACAGAGGTGTTTAGATAGTCCTGTTGGGTGGAAGTTGCAAGGGGTGAGAGATTTTTTCTGAAGGTGGGGACCAAATTAAGTGCAATTTGAGTTATTACAATTAATACGACCTGCATATTACACTCAGGCCTAAGGACATTTGAATGATATTAAAATCAGAGGGCTCCTTCCTGAGCAAGGAAATGAGCCAGAAGAATTAGTTACATGAACTTAGTGGTCTTCAAGCTACTGCACACAAAGACTTTCACAGCTTATTAGGCAGGGCAATTTGGAAGAAATCACTGTCAAGATCTACAACTTACATTCCCCATCCTAAAATTTGTCTGCTTAACAACTTGCCTGGTGTCTAGGCCTCACACTGGCTCTTACTCCACAATCACCTTTTCCCACTTGACAAAAGAAAGGCATCACCTTTAACCATCCCGTCTGGTTTGCCACACAGTATAAAAGCTGTCTGGATACCAATGAACAATTAAAATTGTTGGTGTTAATTTTACTATAAGTAGTAAACTAGGTTATTAGTGCCTACCTTTCTAAAAATGAAAGCTAGATGTGAAATTCTTGTTGAATCCTATCTCATTCTAGCCTTAGTTAATATTCATCCATTGACACATAAACTTATTGAAGGGTAAAAAGAGGTTTCTATCTGTTATTCATTTCCAGCTCAGGACATTTTACTTTAATGTTTAATATTGATTCATTATAATGTATAATATACATATTTTTATAAACTATGCATTACTAATAATTGTAATAATGAGACTCAAAAGAAAACTTGTGACAAATCTTACGGTCATACCAAAATGTACAAATGTATAAAATTTCAATTTACATGCATGTGTTGGTTACACAGAAACATGATGGGGTGAGCAATGAAGACTTCTCAAGCATAAAAATATTTTACATTAGCATAAAATTCCATGGCAGAAGTGGATAAAAATACAAATTCAAGTAGGAAAGGGAACAATGTAAAATTTCCAACTTAGAGATAAAGTTGTTGATACATGTTTTTAAATAGATGATGGTCACTGAGTATCAGATTTTTAATATTTTGGATTCCATTGGATACACTTAGCTGCATTAATAAATATATGTTTTAAATTTTAGGTTGTAATTATTTTGAAAACACCAGAAATTACATTCTTATAAGTACCTAAGTGTATGCTAACATAATAGATGTGTGTCTCCCATTCTTCTCTTTTCTATTAGAATTGTTTTTGAGGTGATCCTGAACATGTTTCACCAGAATATATTGGATTTTGGGTGTGCAAATGACTTGAGATTTTAATTCATACATTTTGTGCTCAACAGGAGCCACACACATGGAAGATGATTAACAAGATGGGTAGCTCTTCCTGGTGCAATGTGCTACAGCATGCTACCATAGATCCTGCTCTTTGAACTTGATGTCCCTACTGAATGGCACTTTTGGATTTTCTCCTTTACACCGGGTAATACACAGAGCCACTAAGAAGGAGTGTAAATTGAAAATTTTTAATGCTCATGAAGACAACAGTTGTGCCCCTTAATGTTGGGGAAATGTTTTGAGAAACGCATTTTTATGTAGTTTGTGATTGTGTGAATGCCATAGGGTATAATTACATGAACCTAGATGGTATGGCCTACTACACACAGAGCTAATGTGGTGTAGCCTATTGGGACCACCATTGCATATGGTTCTTTGTTGATTGAAATGTCATTAAATGACTCAGTGCTGTATTGTGATCAGTGACATTCACAAAATATTTCTGGCTTGGTTCACTTCCTCATAGGTTTACCTGTTTGACCTTAGACATGATTATGCCATATGTTTTGGCTGATGAACCATGAGATGTGTTTGTGCACCAGCTTTTTGATCAAGTGTGTGATCTGTTATACTATTTCCCTCTCTGTCCCAGTGACAACAATTTTCCTAACAATGACTGGCACAATAGCCTGGTTTTCAGATGACAGAACCAAAAAGAGTCCCCAGACATCTTGTCATGGACTTGTATTAAAAGCTAAAAATATATCTTTGTTGTTTTGACCTTCTGAATTGCGACACTGTTTGTCACAACATCATTACCTAGCCCATTCTGATTGCTGCAAATGCCAAACTGAGAAAAAGGATGCAGTGTTAGTCTTGCCATCTGATATCTGTGTACTAAGACTTGATGTCTATAAACCCAATTTTCTTCACTTGTGATGTAGGACTAAGTATTTTTCACCTGTCTACTTTAAAGTCTTGTTTTGGTATCCAGTATTTGTGAAACTATTGCAAAAATGTAAGCTTTTGCAAATATGTGCCAGTAGTGTCATTAACAACATCACTGGATTGGTTTACTTTCATGTATATCGTGCCAACTCCAAGGAGAAAACATTAAGAAAGTTATTAAACACTCAAGACTTAAATCAGATAACAGTGGAATGAATGCCTTGATAATTTCAACTTGTGATGTTTCCATCTAAAAATATCTACATAGTTATGCAAATCTTCTTTTATAACCATAAACTTCTTCAAAGTGCCTTTGAAATTTTATTGAGTTATGAGAGTAACTAGCAAAACTAAAACCAAAAGTAATTTTAGAAGAATAAAAAAGCTTACTTTGACCTTAGAAAATATCACATTTTTATTTGGTATATCAAAGTGAGCTGGCATACTTACCACAAATTCCAGAGTCAAGCTTATTGAACTCCTTTGTTTTCAAAGTCCATATATCATTCCTACAACCCAATATTCTGAGTTCTTGGGGGCAGGGGTTGACCTTTCTCTTTCATTGATACCACCACATTAGAAAGAATAAAGGGGCCTCCCTGGTGGCGCAGCGGTTAAGCGCTGGGCTGTGGAGCTGTCGGCAGCACGCTATGCGATGACACCCAGCCTGGGAGAATCCCACATGTTGTGGCAGACCTCTCCTGCCTCGCCCGCTGCTCCCCTCAGCAGTGTATTTCTGATCTGCCTGTTCTGCTCCCCACTCTGTCTCTGGTGAACCCTCTCGCAGCCCCACGCCTCTGGCCTGTACCCCAGCTTGTATGTATAAATAAATAAATCTTTAAAAAAAAATAGAAAGAATAAATCACACTTCCTATTATTTTCTGAAAACCTGAAACAGGAAAACATCCTGTGACCACTTTCTAGAGTGTGTGAGCCAGTGTAGCATTTCTGCAGTGGTTAATGAAGACCGTAAACTGATCGCTAAAGGCACCTGTAAGAAGGAACTACAGTTATGGGATTGTTGCTTTTGGCTTGCCATTACTGTGCTGAGGATGAACAGACAGGGAGGTGGGGGTCCATGGTAATTCCATAAAGTTCTATGATCACTGGTGTGATCACAGTAATGACGATGATGTACGAAGAATAATTATATGTGAAACTCTGAGCTCCTTCTCTTAAAAGACACCTGGAATGAGTTATTGATCTCTGTCCTTTCTAATTTTACGCTGGAAAATCTAAGTGATTTGAGATTCATTTTGAGTTGTTTAAACTTTACTAATTAATTATGCTCAAATTAGGTGTTAAATAATAATTGATGCTAAGTGAAAGCTTAGTGTTTGCCGATCACTGTTCTTCTTTCCATCTGTTTACTACCATGAATGTCTTTTCGTTTCTTCATACCATTTCTCTGTCATTTACATATAGCATGCACTTTCTTTCTTTTCTATAGCATGCACTAAATTCTTTGTTTAAAATAAATAAATATATAAAGTGTTAAACAGTGTATGAGAGTAACAAGAAATTTTTTGTCACTTGTGACTCAAATAATGAGGTTCTGATTTCTTGAAAGGATATTTGTGCATGTTGGAGAATATAGTTATCAGATATTCATCTTTAATTATTACATCCTCACAATATCTTCATCTTTTGCAGTTTCTTTTCTTAGCTTTTCTTAGTTTTGTGGTAAAACTCTGAGATTTTTACCTGCAGTTTAATATGTTTCTTAACTTGTTGCTAAAATACTGTGAAGAATTCTGTATGTGAATTAAATAGTGACTTACGTTTGAAAGTGTCTAACCAAAGCACTCTTTTAAAATGTTCTTATGGATAAAAAGGATATTTATATTAAATAGAAAAGACCAGGTAACCTCCCCAATGTATAGGTTTTTCCAGTGCCTGATATCTTAATTTTCAACATAGTTTTAAGTTAATTATATCTTACTTTGCCTAACAGTTTGCTATGTTCAAGCTAATTACATACAAAAGATATATATTTTATTACTTAGGTGAAATTAGTTCCTTCTTCTGGACATTATTTACTGAAACTAAATTTGTCTCTCTCGACTGTTTCAAATTGACAAAATTAATGAAATAAAAAGAATGAGGATGACCATGAATTACCTTTTAACATAATGTATTTCAACAGAGTGAGTTTTAAAAATGAAAAATAAGTACATGAAAATTCTTAAAACTCCTCTGCTCCAAACTCTTAAAAGCCCTTGATTTTTTCTGTATCTTAAATCATTAATAGAGGAAATAAACTAAATATTGGGTAAACATGTTAATCTTATTTTATTATTCAAATAAAGTAGTTCCTCCTAAAATACTCTAGACAAAATTATAAATTTAGGTGATTCCAGAAAATTCATTATAATGACATGACTAGTTAGATTTCTTAAATAATAGAAAACTTCACATTTATGTTTCAAATATGAGAGGTTGGTAATTATCACAAGGTATGTAATAAGATAGATACTATGCCAATTTTTTCAAAAGCATAGAATAAAATCTATAGAGTAACAATTTTAGAAAAACAATCCAGATTAATGTTGATTCTTTATGACTAAATCAGATCAGAATTTCATGACTGTTGGCAAAGTGTATTACAGAACTTTTAGGGCAGGGAGTAATCAATCAATGAAATTTAGAAATTACGACAAATCTTAGAAAGTACTTATCTAATTCTGTTCCACAATTTTATAGGAGAGTATAGGGATGATGTAATTATTATAAAATATAAAAATAACAAATGGATTTACTATTTACTATGTACCTTTACTACGCCACTGAGGCATACTGGCAATCTTTCCCTAGATATAATTTAGTAATAAATTACAATTAGTAATAAGTTGCTAGCATTCATTTATTATGTATTTGTACAAACACTGGTTTATACTATTTGGCAACCTGAGGTACAATTCCTAAACCTAATAAAGGAATATTTTATTAAGTGATTTTTTGATGTGAATGTTTCGATAACAACATATACCAAAGAACATGAATTGGTTGTTAATAGTGGACCACCACAACATTTTTCTATTACTTTAAATAACTGCTTGCAATATTGGCAAAGGTTTCACCCAGGTAGAAATACATGATTTCCCCAAGCGCCATCTCCTATGTCTTTCAACTCTGACGGCAACACATGAAAACCTCTCACAAATGCTTGTCTTTCCAGCTGTGAGTTTAAAAGCTGTAAATGCTGTTGGAGGTATAGACAGCTAAATGGAAAGAAAAGAGAGATAGAGAAAGAAAAGATGCCCATCACAGAAGATTCTGCTGTGCCACTTGTTTTTCTGCCTTCTACATCCAGTTGTCACAGTTAATAAAGGTTCATTTATCAACCAGGAGCTCATGGTTGTGCCAGTTGC
Source organism: Scalopus aquaticus (assembly GCA_004024925.1). Taxonomy (NCBI): domain Eukaryota; kingdom Metazoa; phylum Chordata; class Mammalia; order Eulipotyphla; family Talpidae; genus Scalopus; species Scalopus aquaticus. The sequence goes on from PVIJ01000128.1 coordinate 26,645, forward strand.
AATGTCTTAAATAAAATGCTTCCCTGACTGTATTATATTGCAGCCACACTCACAACAGAACAAATACATCCATTTGTCCACAGGGAACCTCATTTCCTTCCTTCCTTCCTTCCCTCCTTCCCTCCTCCCTTCCTCCCTCCCTCCCTCCCTCCCTTCTTTTGTTCCTTCCACAAATAAAGCAATATCTAGTTTTTAAGACTTAAACAACAATCGTCTCTCTCTCTAAAACCAAGAGTCAGCTTCATTGTTGTTGAATTTATTTTCAAGGCTGAGTATAGAAAGGTCACCACTGGAAGTATAATCAAAAGTAAGATTTCACCTCCTGAACTTTAAGTCTTTAATTTTTCAGAAGAAAAGTATAATAAAAGTCTTGCTCCCTTCACCCTTGACCTCAATATTCCCTTATACTTTTAAAAATTCTATATGTTGCATTAAGTAATTTCTGAGGATCATTGTTTTTTTCCTGTACCTACATATCAGTGGGTAAGATTCTAGTAAGATTGTTATCTTACAAGTAAGATTGAAATCAAAAGGTTATATATTAGGCAAAATATCAGTCTAATCCCACAGTAATCCATTATAAGAAATGTGACTACAAATCTGAACTGTTATTATGATCATCATATTTATAACTGTATTAATAAAGCTATTCATCCCAGAATATTAACAGCCTGTCTTTCATGTTTCTTTGGAATAACTTATGTCAAATAGTTGGCAAAATTACTGAAGTACTTTCTATATTAATAATTTGATACAAATGTCTAGCAAGAACAATCACTTAAAATTAATTAATGATCAATTATGATAGATTGTTTCTCTTGACCATCATTTATTTTCCTAATAATCAACTTGTTTTTTCTAAAATAGGTCAATATGAAATGAGGTCTAGTCATTTCACAGTTCTATTTCTTAATAAACCAAAACTGTGTGAAGAAATGAGTTATTCACTTGAAAGTTATTAATCCTTGTGGATATTATAAATCATGTTTTCATCCCTTAAATTTGATATGCTCATTTTCTCTTTAATTATTGTACACTAATATGATTATACTGCAGTAATTTTATTAGTTCTACTTCTAATACATTTTGTAAAAATTGATTCATTCTAAAATTAATCATATTTGGCTTCATTGTACAAAGATCTCTCTCATTATTGCACTATTGATTAGAGGAATTTATTTTCAAGATGTTAGCTAGAAATATAAATGGGAACATTAATGTAATATTTTAATTATTTTGTATTCTGGCTTGGACTTTGGTTTTTTTTAAGATTTATTTATTTATGCATACAAGCTGGGGTACAGGGCAGAGGAGTGGGGCGGCGAGAGGGTTCACCAGAGACAGAGTGGAGCAGAACAGGCAGTTCTACTGAAATACACTGCTGAGGGGAGCAGTGGGCAAGGCAGGAGAGGTCTGCTGCGCCATGTGGGAATCTCCCCAGCTGGGCATCGAACTTGTGTCGCTGCTGCTGACAGCTCCACAGCGCAGCGCCAAACAGCTGTGCCACCAGGGAGGCATTGGCTTGGACTTTGTGATACAATGTTTAGTTAACATGTCTCCCATTAATTTAGACTAGAATCCAAGAGATTAAAAATTGAACTCTTTGACTTTTCTTTAGCAGAGGACATATTAGCAACAGCCATATTTTTTAGCAAGTTATAGTAAAGAATAGAGATTTGAAATGTCAAGTAAGAATTAGACCTTTGCATCTTAGGCACGTTAATGAGATGCTGGGTTTCTGACAAAGGGTTAAGCTCTTCCATGGCTACTATATTTGAGAAAGTTCATTTCCTCTATGTTTTTGTAGAATTTACCACTTCATTTAACAATTGCAAGGTTACAGATGAGTACTAAGATGGAAAAAAATGTGAAAATAACTGCAGAGTAAAGATAAGCAGAATCATTATCCCCAAAATACAATTCTCTTGAAAATTCTACTGACCAATTACTCTTAATGTTAAGCTTATTATTTAACTTAATTGAGGTCAATTCTTTTCTCTCCTGTATTACTGAAAAGTAGTATGTATTTGCCTAATGGCTTTGACTTCACAGCTTGTATACCCACTCTTAAACTATTTCTATGAGGGGCCTCCCTGGTGGCGCAGCGGTTGAGCACTGCGCTGTGGAGCTGTTGGCAGCAGCCATGTGAGTTTGACGCCCAGCCAGAGAGAATCCCTCATGGAGCAGCAGACCTCTCCTGCCTTGCCCGCTGCTCCCCTCAGCAGTGTATTTCTGATCTGCCTGTTCTGCTCCCCACTCTGTCTCTGGTGAACCCTCTCGCCACCCCACGCCTCTGGCCTGTACCCCAGCTTGTACGTATAAATAAATAAATAAATAAATAAATCTTTAAAAAAATTATTTCTTTGGACCTTAGTATGTTAAATAAATGGTATGCTTAGAAAAATTTGACTTTTTTTTCCCCTAAGATTTCATACCTCCCAAATATCCTTCCCATTTAAAAATGAAGTGGGAGTCTGTTTGCTTAGATAATAACAATCTTTTCAGTAGCCCTATGAGATAGAGTAAAACCTAGGAGATCGTGTGTATAACACCAATAGCTTATGTTTACTTGGTATTTTTGTTTTGCAGTCATGATGCTTAGTGCTTTATATACTCTTTCTTATTCAATCCTCATAGCCTAACCAAGGTGGGGAATACACAAGAGGAAAGGGAGAAGACTCACAAATAATTTGCTCAATTCACACGAGTAATAAGTGGCCAACCTTTGGAACTTAAACTAAATCTGTTTAAATTATTGGATTTACTACCTACATTTCCAACTGGGGAGAAGAAGAGGGAGGGGGAGGAGAGGAAGGTAGAGGGAAAGGGAGTAGGATGGAGAGGACATATGGCTGCTAGGATTTAAAACCATGTCCTTATTCCTATAAAGAAGAAATGGCAAAACTCTGGTCTCTATCACAGACAAAAGATTTGGAGAGCTATATTTTCAACTTCAAAATGCTTCCCCATAACCACGCTAAAACTTGGTTAGGGAAGATGAAAGAAATGTAGCTATGAGGGCTTAGAAACTTTATTACTTAAGAAAGGGATGTTGTAGGGCCTCCCTGGTGGCGCAGCGGTTGGGCGCTGCACTGTGGAGCTGTTGGCAGCGGTGATGCTAGTTCGACGCCCGGCCAGGGAGATTCCCACATGGTGCAGAAGATCTCTCCTGCCTTGCCAGCTGCTCCCCTCAGCAGTGTTTCTGTCAATCTGCCTGTTCTGCTCCCCACTCTGCCTCTGGTGAACTCTCTCACCGTCCCATGCCTCTGGCCTGTAACCCAGCTTGTATGCATAAATAAATAATCTTTAAAAAAGAAAGGGATGTTGTAGAAACCCAAGACAGTTTTGGGACCTAAGACCAAGAGATCCTGGGCTTCATTTCAGGATGATTAGAGAAACATTAAGATCCTAGAGAAGAAATATCTGTAAGGTGTCTAGGTATGTAGATGCACTGTAGAGGGACTTACTATCCCTTGTCTTTTCTCAGTGACAGAGGATTTCCACACCCTCTCCCATGCGCAGAGAGAAAGGTCCTTCATAGCACTCTCAGAGCTCAGCACAAGGTGGGAGTAGCACCACAGATCCCCCTGAGAGAGGCACAGAGGTTGCAGAGATATGACATAATGAGATGATATGACATAATGACATGATACAAGACTGCAACCCCAGTGGAGAGAACAAGTCTGAACTGACTACCAAAAATGAAATTCCAAAAGTTTTTAGAAATATGTAGAACTTGTTCACATAAAGGAGATCTTTAAGTAGAAACTGAAACAAGGGTTATTTTCTCTTTTTGTTGGTCAGCCAAGTGGTCCAACCCTACATGAAAGGGTTGACTTGATGTTGTTATTTTATTATCAGTGACATCAGCCTAAGAATTTAAAATATTAATTTGGAGAATTTCAGTGGAGTGAGAGAGACACCAATTGGTTTCCTTTTGCTCACCTCCATCACCCATTCACTGTTTTTTTCTGCCCTGCTCTATGCTCTGAACTGAATCTCCCAGGTTCCTTTGCTGCTGACTTCCAGTTGTCTCAGTCAGTGGAAGGCCTTGACTGGCCAACGGAGAATGGGAATGGTGTTTCTTCCTCATAGCTTCCTCCATTGAATAGTGTCTTTTCTCCTTCTGACACTCATCCTCTACTCCAAGGCTCCAGTTACCACTGGGTTTCAGTAATATTTCCTCTTTTCCACGTAGGTGTACGGGCACCATGGTTTTCCCCCCTATTGCTGGACCTAGGTAGCACATTTATGCCTTGCTGTTTCCTTTTACTCTACTCACTTCTCAAGGGAGACACTCTTCATTAGAGTCTCTTGAAACTTCTGAGTTGGACTTTCTTCCTTACAGGTATCCTGACAGATATAAATTGTTATTTTTAATTATTTTTTAAAAATTAATTTAGAAATTCAGGTGGGAACTAAAGTTTCCATAACTCACTCCTTGGTAATGGTATGGGCATACACTTATGAATAAAGTAGATGTCATTTCTGACCTTACAGAGCATCTAATTAGAATGAAAATGTATAATGTATATTTATAGACTCATTTCTTGGAGTATGGTCCTGCCTCAGAAATAGCTGGTATGTTGATTCAAAGTTGATGCCCAATCCTCACCAGGTCTCCTGATTCTCTTTCCACATGAATATTAATATTCAAACATCTTGCTGCTGTAGTATAACTATCTTTTCAATGGGTAAAGTGAATTAGACTTGATTAACATAAAATTATTTTAGTACATGTAAGACATTTCTATAGTATTGCATTAAGGATACCAGTAAACAAAAATTAATATTCAGATAGTATGATTGCAAGTTGCAATCATAAAGTAATTAAAACATTCACATTTTGATGGGAAGTTACAGAATGCTGAGAAAATTTGGATTCACACAATATAATCATGTTTCTTTTACTGTTTTTCTACTTACCTTGCAGTCTTAGGGTATCTTTATTTAATTAAACACTGAAGGCAGAAGTAACTGAACTCCTTAGTCTAAGGAAAATAATGTTAACTTACATGCTAACAGGTAGTTAGAGCTCCAAATTGGGTTTTTTAAATAACAGTTTTAAAAAAATAATTAGGAAAATAATTAAAAAATAAAATTTAACTAGAAACCATAACATAGAAGGAAACATAGACAAAACACTTCACAGCAGAGACTTCATTGATATCTTTGTGGATTCATCTCCAATAGCAATAAAAACAAAAGAAAACACAAATAATTGGGACTATATCAAACCGAAAAGTGTCTGCAGCAAAAGAAACTATCACTAAAACAGAAAGACACCCTACTAAATAAAGAAAACATTAGCACATCATACATCTAACAAGGGACTGATCTACAAAGAACAGAGTTTATAAAAAGAAAAACAACTCAGTCAAAAAATGGGCAGAAGAGCTTAATAAGTACTTCTGCAAAGAAGACATACAGATGGCCAACAGGTACATGAAAAGATGTTCATCATCACTTATGAGGAAAATAAGAATAAAAGCTATGAGGAGATATCATCTCACACCTTTGAGAATGACCCATATCAAAAAGACCAGAAACAAGAAATGTCGGTGAAGATGTACAGACAAAGGAATCCTTGTACACTGTTGGCGAGAATGTAGACTGATCTGGCCCCTATGCAAGCCAGCGTGGAGGTTTCTCAAAAGACTAAAAAAGCAACTACCATATGGCCCAACAATTCCACTCCTTGGCAGTATATTTCAGTAGATCCTGTTCTGCTCCCCACTCTGTCTCTGGTGAATTCTCTCACCCCTCCCCGCCCCTCTACCTCTGGCCTACACCCCAGTTCCTGTATGCATACATAAATAAAAATAAGTCTTTAAAAAATAAAAAAATAAATAAAAATATTTCCGAACATACTTCTTGGGACCTCAGGTTGAAGACACTACATGAAAACGGCTGTAGTGAGCATTGTTTTAGATTTTGCTCTGTCTACTTAACATAAGATGGAGGTTAAGCAACAGTTTAGTCAAGTTGACCAATAGAGGCAACTAACTTAGATTAAAGCAAATGAATTGTATTTTTATCTGGGCAGTTAACTTAGTAATTAATAAATCACTCAGTAAAAAAATTAAACTATTAACAGGGGTAGTGTATGAGGCTAAAATTAAAGACATATCTAAATTTTTCAAAATTCCTTATTGTGGCAACTCTAAAACATAATGCAAAGGAGAGAGAAAATGATTATGATGTGATGCATAGGAAATATAGATATGCATATATATATATATATGTGTGTATATTTGGTCTTTCAGATGATCTATATGTATTTCACATACCTAGTAGCTCTTCATCCACAGGTATTGGTTCACAGCTCCCTTTGGAATTTCTTAAGTGTTGGGGGTGTTAAAGGTGTCTATTGTTATGCTAATGAAAGTAACTTTTCTAAAACCTGCAGGGAGTGGGTGGTTGCCATGGAAATCAACTTGCATAGAGGGTGGGATTTAAAGTCCCATACTGACTCCCCTAGAGGCCAGAGACATTATCGATGGAGACTATTGCTAATGGCCAATGATCTAATCACTCATATCTATTTAATGATATCCCCTTCTAAAGGGGGTATTTTCCATAAAGCCCCTCCATTAAGAGGAAGGGGATTTAAAGAATTGCCAGGTTGGTGATCATGAGGATTTGAGGGAAAATGGGATACCTGAAAAGGGCATGGAAACTCTGTGCCTTTTTCCTATACCTCAACCTGTGCATTTCTTCCATCTGACTATTGATTCATATCCTTTAGTATCCTTTGTAATTAATCAGTGTTCTAGTTAATAAATGGGTTTCCTGAATTCTTTGTGCTATTCCAGCAATTTAATTGAAACAGAAGTGGATGCCCTGGGAACCTCTGATTTACAACTAGTAAGTGAAAAACAGACAATAATCTGGGTTTGCAGGTGTACCTCAAGCGTGAGGAAGGAGTTGTGTCTGTAGCTATTTGGTCAGAAGCCCAAGAATGTAGTGGTGATTGCCTGGGACTTAACAACCAAGTCTGATGTCTTGGGAGACAGAACCCTTAACCTGTGGAATCTGATGGCCTGATGCTATTTCTGGGTGGATAGTGTCAGAATTAAATTGAACTAGTATCTGAAATTGCTTGTTGGTGTGGGGAGGTCTACCCATACCCCCACTGGAAATTAGGCTGAAGAACACCCTCCAACTATGAAATGATTAATGGATTCTCATGACCCCACAACCTAGCTTTGAGACTGTCAACTCACCACCAGTCTTGTTTTATCTAAGTTGTCCTCTCTTCTCTGCCTCAGTCCTGGATACATTTCAAGCAAACTTCAGCTGCCTATTATTTCTTTAGAAAGTATTTCAGTAGAATCTCTAAAACATAAAATCCCATAATTCCAATAATTCCTTACCATCATCAAATACCCAGTCAGTGTGTATATGATTCCTTATTGTTACAAAATGTTTTCCAGTTTGTTTATATGAATCTGATTCAAAATATTTCCCATACATTTTGATTGGTTAAGCCTCTTACATCTTTTTAAATCTATTTTTCTCTCTTGCAACTTACTTGTGAAAAAAAAAAGCCATTTGATCTGTAGAATTTCCCATGGTGTACATTTTATAGATTGCATCTTCTGTTCCTCTGTTCTCTGAATTTTTTTGTAAATTAGTGGTTGTTCTCAATGGGGGCAGTTTTTTTCCCCCTTCTAGGGGACATTTTTCAATTCTTGGAAACATTTTCGGTTATCAAGGGCGTGGGAGAGACACTGGCATATAGCAGGAAGAGACTAGGGATGCTGCTAAACATCCTACAATGGAAGATTTCCCTTCACCCCAAAGGAATTATCGTACTCAAAAAATCTATAGAAACACAGTCAAATTCAAGTTTGATTTTTTCCCTCAATTTTTTCTAATTTGTCTAAATGTTTTTAGATCTTCATATTTCAGGCATTACTACAGTTAAATAAATTTTAATTATTTTTAACATGATTTGATATGTCCCATAGGTTAAAAAATATTTAAATGACTTTAGAGAGAGTTTAAAACTTCAATCAGGATTAGTGTTCACCTTAGTTCCCCGATCAGACTGTATTTTTATTCACTAAACTATAATTGTACACAAAGGATTTTATATCTCAATACAAATGTGATTGGGGTTCATAGCTCATTTTTTTATACTTCTCATTCCAAATTAGCCCAGTTGCCCTGCTGTTACCTATTTTCTGAACCTATTATGAAAGCTGAGAAAATTTAATATTTATAAAATTGTCTCATATTTTTGAGAAAATTCATGCAAAAGGCAGTAACAAGTTTGCTTCTCATATGTATAGCTATAATTAAATTTGAAATAAAAAAGCCATCTGTCCTGGCTTTGGGATAAAATAAAGCCACATCATTTAGAAAAAATTGGAAAGCGTATCTAATTTACAAATGGTTCAAGTCCTTAAAAGTTAGTTCTGAAAAATGCTCTAGAAAAATACATTTTTCTCTCCTCGAAGTAGCCCAGTTTTTTTGTTAAGAGAAGGAAATTCTGAGTCCCAGTTTTGCCAGTCAACTGGGTAGAGCTTTTTTGTCTTTCTGCTCAGTGCTTCTCCATAAAAAAAAATTGGCTTATACAGTCATCAATGTAAAGACATGCATTTGCAAAATGTGTGGTGATAAAAGAGCACATTAATCTTTAATTCTAAAAAATATTTTTATCTCAAAGATTGAAAACAAGATAAAGATGAATAACCCTATGAGATTTTGACTGATTTTATTTTGAAATTATACCAAAACCCTATTGTGAGATAATGACTCAATTATCTTCTCAGTTAAGTATATGTATGTTCTTATTACACATGAATGCTTGGGTCAGTCTATATAAAAGTAGAGATCCCAAATATGTATCTGAAAATAGTTATTATAATTTTCTATTTTCTGGTAATAGTATATAATTTAGGAGAACTTTCACATGTTAAACATTTATAAGATAGAAGTTTTAAATGACATATTTTGTTGCACGTGATTGGTTACAAGAGATAAGAACTGACAAAGAAGTTTAAAATGCCTATATTTCCTGAAAAAAGTCATGAAAAACAAGTGTTTTAGATCCTGCTAGTCATCTACCTCTCCCTGCTACCATTACTTTTCCTTGTTGGAAAAATTTGTCTCCCACTGTGAAGGTGAAAAATGATCAATGTGCACTTATCCAGCCTCCCTTGCTGATAGAGGGCATGGAGCCTAGTCTTGGCCAGTGAGAAATAAGAAGTGATCTTGAAAAATATTTTCCTCTAATAAGAAGAGACAGGTCTTGACAAGAACCTATTTTCATTTCTGTTTTTGGTCATGACTGTGCAGGAATGTGGTTCTGCAGTCATTGTGTTAACGTGCAGAATGAGGGGTACCCTCAGACCCCCAAAGTTGCATGGATTCTGCCACTAACCACATAAGGACAAGCCATATTCTTAGTGTAAAAAGAACTTTAATAGAATTAGTGTGCATAGAGAGAGAAGAAAGTGTAGTGGTTTTCCAATGAAACACCCAAAGTTACCCATCCCCTCATGCGTAAATTCCCAGCCAAACAGAGATAGCTCAAAGTGGGCCTGCTGAGGTCTGAAAGCTTGCCACAAGTCTAAGGTAACTACTGGCAGGGAACCACAGGAAAGGGGCAAAAGGGGCCAGGCAAGTAGGCAAGTCCAGGATGAAAAGGGCAAAATCAAAGTATAAGTGAAGATAAAGGTTGCCACTGTCAGCCTCCGGTCTCTCACTCATGTCCCTTCCAAGTATCTCTATATGTCTCAATTCCACATATCTCCTTCCATGTCCCCCAAGTCCCTGGAGCATAACTGAAAGGCAAATATGTCCTTCTTCCTCACATGTCTCTGCTCTGCTCCTGTGTCTCCAAGTGCCTCTCCAAGACACTTCAGCTTCTCTCTCATAGCCTAGCTCCACCCTCCATTGGAAGAACCCTCGCTGTAATGTTGGATAAGAGGTGTGAATCCTAATTTAGTCTATTGAATCAGAGCTAAAACAATGTGTCCCTTAACTCTTTGTTACAAGAGGAAAATTAATGCTTACTTTTAATGGAATGTTTTATTATTTGTGACCAAAACCATCCTAATTGATATTGTAGATTTCAACCATGGCTAGGTTCAGAAGCTTGAGGGATATTATCAAATCTTTATCTGTTTTTCTCACTACTCTGTTTTCATTAGTGTTGGCTTCATTAGCAGACTCCACAGAGTGGCCTCAGGCAGTTTCAAACTAACTTTGGGTGTTTCATTTCATATTTACTGAAATCAGTTTCAGCCTGATGAGAATTTTCTCCAACAGAGTGGAGAGCAGTCAGTCATCTGATCTGAGTTCCTTATTTTTCGCTGTAACAATCCCTCTGGCTAATATGAATATTGGGATTGTGTCTCCTGACCACCCTCAGAGCTAATGTTGGGTTCCACTCTACCCAATCCACAGAGAGAGTGGAGAAATTTCACAATCATGTCAACTGGAAAGTGGAGGCAGATGCTCTATAGACAAAACAAATTAGCAAACCAAAACAAACAACAACAAAAACAACAAAACCCAGATGTTCAGTGCAACAATAAAAATAAATGAATAAATCAATCTTTACATTGACTGAGTATAGAATGTATAGTGGGAAATAGTATTGGAAATAAGGAGACTCTGATACTATTGATTTTTTAAAATAGATCATTAAGTTCCTCATATATTCTGGGTATTATATACATGCTAAGGATATAAAAATTTAAACAATGTCTCCTCTCCTTATCAATGAGGGAGAAAAGGGAAATTAGTCATCACAACACAACAAATAAATGCTACATGTACAGTGTGCCATGGTTTTGCAAAGGAACAGATGAGGAAGAGCACCTAATTCAGTTTAAGGTGAAGTAAAATCTTGCACCACAGAACTTTCCACAAGTGGGTGAAATGACAACTGAGTTTTGGAATGTTGAGATGATGAGAACACTGTGAGCAAAATCAGCAGGACAGGGAACTCTTGGTTCATTTGGCTAATTCTAGGTACTTTTAGTTCTGCAGGTTGCCTTGCAAAAATTAATTAGTCTCTCTGTTTTCTCATCAGAAAATATACAGGAGGTGGTTTGAGAAGCGGGAAAAGAGTGGGAAGGGTAGAACTTTTCGAGACTCTGTGTTTAGAATCCAATTATTCTATTGCAACTTCTTACTACAAACACCTACAAGTGAAAAGAGACAGGCCTAAAAACAATGAGTTTTTAATTTTGATCTATCATGAAATTGATAACTCAATTTTTGAATTATTGCCTGAAAAAAAGACTTTAACACTAAGAGGTAATCAAACTCATCATGTTTGGAAACTGTTCTTCCCAAATTAAGTGCCGTATAGTTAAAAACTGTTTTTGTTGGGATACATTTTACTATTTTTTTCCTTCAGGGATTTTACCAAGATGCTATGTTGCTAAAGTTAAAAAGTTAAAAGGTGCTTTCCTGACTTGTTTTGTTTTGATAGTACTCATCTCTTTTTCAAACTAATATTTTCTTGGCCTTCCTTTGAGGCTTCAAGATCCCACTTAAACTTGTTTGTCCATATGATGAAATATACTGTAATTATTGTGAAAATCTGAATTACTAGGCCCATATTACACATCTACTAACTGATAGAGTAAAACTCAGAAAGTGAAGAGGAAAGAGTAAAGGAACAGAATTATCTAGGGAGGTTAAAGTTGATGGGAAAAGATTTCTCCTAGAATAATTATTTTGGTGAGAGGTTAAGAACTCCTTTCTTTGATTACTGGTCATCTTGAACTTGGCATCTATTTGCTATTAAAAAAAAGAATGCATTGTTTTATTCTTAATATCCTTTGTTTTATAAATACAGGTTTATTTTTCTTCTTTTGACTTTGGCCATGCTACCATAGTATTTTTCAAAATGATTTCCCTCATTTTAAACATATTATCCTAAAATGTGTCCTAATGTTCATATTAACTTAGAATAGACCTATACTTATACACATCTAGAATTTCATCTTAGAAAACATCTTCCTCTGTTGAAATGAAGAAGTTTCCCATTTTTTTCCCACCCTCTTTCCAATTCTCTAAAACAACATCAAGAGTAATGGGAAAATCTAATGTTTATTAAAGTCAACATTTGAATATGAGCAAGAAGCTAATATTTGTTGGACAAACACTGAAAGAATTCAGTTTTGAGGCTTAACATTTTTGGTATCCTGTCTTTCTATTATATTCAAGAAATCATATTCAAAAAAGAAAGCACTTATTATGCTTTTGTTATTCTTTCAGAAATTAGAATGGTAGAAATAGAAATGAGCTTTGAAAATATTTGAAACTGTATAGATCTATTCTGCTACTATGGGCCTGTTTATCTCACAGTTTGACAGCAAATTTATAAGAAACCATAATGTCATACATATTAACTGTGTGATACATTAATTTGAAAATATTCATTATGACAAGTAATGAAGAACAGAATGCTCTATTTGTTTAAGTGATCAGAAAACTCATTTGGAGGAGTAATGGACTTTCTCTGGGAATATGACATAGGGAACTAGGAGAGGACACACATGGCTTATTTAAAGTGCATCTTTGTGTTTTCTTTTATTGGAAAATTTCAAACTTTTGTGGATGAATCCAGGTAATTATTTTGGAAGACAGAATATTCTTAGTTGTACTGAGCTAGCTAGCTAATTAACTTTGCGATCAATGAAGTAAAGCACCTAAGACAGGATAAAGAATACACTGAAACTGAGGGCAAGGGAGTGACTCATTTGGTGGGTCCTCACTTGCCTGCTTGCAGTTGAAGGGCATGACTCAAAAACCAACACATGGGGAGAAACAATAATATTTACAAGGAAAGCTAAGAGAGGGCCACGTTTATTGCATGGAATGTGGTCACTGAAGTCTGTCCTACCCCAGATAGTGCCCATGCTGCAGAGTCCAAACCAAAAAGTCATAATGGAAGATAGTGACTGTCCACAGCAGAGGCCATGGGAGCAAGCTGGAGCCCGGCCACACATGGCAGATAACAGCCAGCTCTCCATTGAGAGCCAGGCACCAGCCACACATGGAAAGGAAGAAGGGGAAGTCTTCCCATCACAGGTGGTTCTGGGCTCTGACACTTGGTAAAAAGGGATGACGAGCAGATTGGAAGGCAAGAACCGAAGGTCATGCTGATTCCATTCACCAAGAGAGCAAGAGAGTTCACTGCTCCGGCTTTTAAAGACATCATGACTGTTCCACTCCTTCCCTTGCTCTCAAAGACCCACATTCTGGAAGGGGGTTAAAGCTCTGCCTTCCACTTTCAAGTGCCACCCATTGGTGTAGAGGTTGTTAGTTCCAGCTATCGTCTTAGGGCAGGATCAGGATGTCTAGGAAGATGGTGAGTCTGCCCACTGCAGCTGTCTGCCACAGAGTTGACCCAGTAGAGTGGAAGGAAACAGGGGCCACAGGCCTCTGCACTCATCCAAGGAGTGCACATGCGCAATCTCATGTCATCCTGTTCATAGGCTAGCTGTGGCTGCATTGCAGTCCCTGCCATCCAAGGGACTCACAGCTGGGAGGGACTGCAGAACCCTGTAGATGAAGATTTGGAGCGATGATGGAGGTACTCCTGACAAAGCACTTTTCAATGTAATAAATGCATATGATTCAAAATTCAAAAGGTACCAAAGATTATAGGATGAAAATCTTCCTCACATTTCATTCTCCAGATAGCCAGCTCTCTTCTCCAGAGAAAACAAACTTGCTGTTTCATGAATTCTTTCAGGTATTTTGTCTGCACAAATTTATATGAATATTAATTCTTTCATTTTGTTCACCTCTGCTCCTCCTTCTTCCTCCTCCTTTTCTACTTTTAAGGAGTCCACAGTATTCTATTTAGTGGTAGCAACATTATTTAACAGTCTCTCACTAATAGGTAATTAGGTAGATAAAATAGAGTTTTGACAAAACCAGAAGCTCTTCATTGGTTAAAGGAGTCTTTTCAACAAAAGGGACTGGAGCAATTGGACATTCAAAGACAAAAATGAAACAAACAAAAACTTTGACCTAAATTTTGCCATTATACAAAAATTAGTTTAAAATCGATGACAGACTTAAATGTAAGAGTAAAACTATAAAAATTTTAGAAGAGAACATAAGTGAAAATCTTATGACCTATGATTAGGCACACATTTTAGTAGATAATACCTAAAGCATTATTCAGAAAAGAAAAAAGTCACAAATTAAATTTGATCAAAATTAAAAGACTTTTGCTTGGTGAACGATACAGTATTATTAAAAACATGTAAAGACAGATTACAGTTGAGTATAACATTTTTAAATCACATACCCTACCAAAAAAGACATACCCAGTATATGTAAAGAGTTTCTAAGCTGCAACAATAAGATGTTAAACTCCAAGATAAAAAGAGGAGCAAGAGACTTGCAGATACCTCATCAAAGAGAATATAAAGATGGCAAAAATGAACAAAAAAAAAATTCAAATTGTATTTACTTTCGAAATGCCAATTAAAACTACAATGAGATCTCACTTCAAACTATTAAACTAACTTAAATCAAAGAAAAAAAGTATATCAAGTGTTCCACCACGGCAACTCCCAAACTTTGATAACGGACTTGTGGTAATTACAAAATGGCACAGTCACTCTAAAAACAATAGTTTGGCAGTTTCTTAAAAAGTTAAGTGGCCTCCCTTGTGGCCCAGTGGGTTAGCACAGCGCTGAGGAGCTGTTGGAGGCTGCGGTGCAAGTTTAATGCTCAGCCGGCTGGGGAGAATCCCACATGGCATGGCAGACCTCTCTTGCCTCGCCTGCTGCTCCCCTCAGCAGTGTATTTTGGTCGATCTGCCTGTTTTGCTCCCCACTCTGTCTCTGGTCAACCCTCTCACTGCCTCACACCTCTGGCTTGCACCCGAGCTTGTATGCATAAAAAAATAAATCTTTTTTTTAAAAAAAGTTAAATGTACACTTATGATCTAGCAATTCCACTCCTAGATATTTATCCAAGTAAAATGAAAACATATGTTCACACAAAAACCCTAAAATAGCCAAGGTAATTGTGGAAAAGATCTAGTTTGAAGGACTTCCTCTCCTCAATATCAAGATATCAAAATATTATAAAGTTACATTAATTAAAACATATGGTATTGCCACAAGAATAGAGAGACCAATGGAATAGACTAAAC
Source organism: Scalopus aquaticus (assembly GCA_004024925.1). NCBI lineage: Eukaryota > Metazoa > Chordata > Mammalia > Eulipotyphla > Talpidae > Scalopus > Scalopus aquaticus. Next base: position 41,793 of record PVIJ01000128.1, read on the forward strand.
CTTAGATATAAATCTATGCATATATGGATATTTAATTTATGATAAAGTCATTGCAGAACAGTGGGCAAAGATTAGTTACTTAAATAAATGGTTCTGGGACAGTTTGGGTGTCCACGTGGAAGAAAAATCTACTAATTATATTGTAGATATAAGTATGAAAGACAAAGTAAAACTTTCCAAAGAGCACATAAGAGAGTATTTTCATAACTTCAAAGTAAAGCTCTTTTTAAACTGAATAACTAGAGATAAATATAAAGATATTAATCACAATTATTTATAATGGCAAGAAATTGGAAATAATATAAGTGTTCAATAATCACTTAATGTTTAATCATGAATGAAATAAATAACACTGTGCAAGTAATATATTCAAATAATATTTAGCAATGTGGGAAAATATAACATTATGTGATAAAAGCATGATCCAAACGATAAGTGGTAATTACTGGAAATAAATATACAAAACAGTATCTCTAGTTGACCAGTGAGCTTCCTGACAGGATATGGTTGGCATACTCAGACTAGGTACTTTGAGGAACATTTAATAAAGGAACTACTTATAAAGGCGTCAGTGGGCTCTAGGTCTAATGGTCAGGACCCAGAAAGAGCAGCTGTACGAAGAGGTCTACCTTAACAGGATCTGAGAGAAACCTTTTATAGAGAGACAATCAATCCAGAGAGTGACCAAGGAGAAGAAATACCCAACCTCTCTTTCCTCTGCTCCTCTGGTCTCTTACTGGTGCCTTCCATTGATCAAATCCATCAGGAAGACAAATGACAAGGAGACTGACTAACCCAGTCCACACAGATTAAGCCCCAGGCTCAAAGCAGGGTGAAGAAGGATGGAGGTGAATTTGCAGAGGCCAAGCACATCTGGGCAAAAGGACACTGGTGATGATTATTTTCTTATTTAGTTTTTTCTTCCAAATTCCAAGAAAGAACATGTGTTACTTTTTAAATGGAAGAATAAATTATCAAACACTGGATATATTTTCTGAATATCTAAATATAGCATGTGTTACAGGTTAGGAGGGTAAATGAATCCCAAGGAGTTGGTAAGGTAGACCCACACCCTTTTGTTATAAAATCCTTCATTGTAGTACTGGAAACAACTGAATGGGCCTCAACAGTTGAATAGATAAATAAAATGAATGTATTTCCCATAATGAATCCAACATAGCAATGAATAGAATAAAATCCAGATTTAACTCAGTTCACAAGCTCTGGCCCTTGCTGCCTCACCAGCATTATGCCCCTCTTCCTTTCCACCTTAGCCATTGACTTTTCTGTTTTTCAAATGTGTCACTTATTCTATCTTAGAGCCTTTAACAAAGATGTCCCCTCTTCCTAGAAGATCTTCCTAGAAGATCTTCCCTACCTTCTGTGACCAGCTGCTTCTTGTAACTCAGATCTCACCCTAAATGGCACCTCTTTAGAGATGGCTTTCTAACCACTTAATCACTCTCAAAAAACCTGAATCACTCTCAAGTCAATTCTCAAGCTGATTCTCAAATACAGTACATAGTATTCATGTACAGACAATATTTTTCTCTTTACTCATTTATTAACTGATGGTCATTATCACTTCTCAACCTGAAAGCAGGCATGTTGTTGACCCTGAACATTATCACTCTACCTCCACCTACAGTGCCTTGCTCATAGTAGGCCCTCAACCTCTATCACATATGTTCATATATACACATGTGCACCCAAGGAACTGAGTAGAGTGGAGAGAGAGAAATATTAATCTATTTATCATCTTAAGACCAAATAATACAAAACAATTTTAGGTCTGTCTTGAAATCCAGTGTTGAAATGGTGACAAGAGGTTATTTACTCCTATACAAAATTTGAAAAGTAAAGCCCCATGTGCCAAGAGAAAATTGTTTGTTTTTACAGAGCATACTATTTCTTTTAAACACTAACTACCCAATTATACCTCCAAAGTTGGTTTATCATGCTGTGGTGAGCTTGATTTTCCACTTAATATAAAGGAACAGATGTTCCCTGCGATGACAGGGACAGGGAAATTTGTCCTCCTTTTTCTTATCTCCCACCCACAACCCCACTGACTGTTCTCCATATTGTGGGTACATGCACTCTCCAAATTGTGCAACCCAGAATCAGGCAGAATGTTACCAATTTCCTGGCATTTGATAGTCATTTTACTAAAAAACAATTTTAAGCTAATAATAGAGGTGAATTCACATGAGTTACTAACAATCTGGGGAAAAGGAGACTGAGAGATAACATTTAGAGGAAGAAGACAATTTGTGAGATGTAAAAGACCAATTTAGAATGTGTTATTTTAAATCTAATTACATGTCCAATGTTGATTGTCGACCAAGTACTAAAATATTGATCTGAATCAGAAGAATCATTTGTCTTTTAGGAACTCCACTTAAATAATTTTGAAATTATTTCATGACTAAATGCTTTATTGCATGTACCTTCTAACAGATTTTATTTCAATTCTGATAATTGTAGTAGTTATTAGTGCTTATTGATGGTTTGCTGCTTAAGAATTTATCTATAAGACTTACAGAAGGGCCTCCCTGGTGGCACAAGGGGTTAAGTCTCAGCACTATGAAGCTATCAGCAACCACTGCAGCATGAGTTCAATCCCTGGCCAGGAATCACCTGCTAACCCACATGGCGCAGCAGACCTCTCCTGTCTCGCCTGCTGCTCCCCTCAGCAGTGTATTTCAGTAGATCTGCCTGTTCTGCTCCCCACTCTAACTCTAGTGAATCCTCTCACCAACCCCCCACACCTCTGGCCTATACCCCAGCTCTTGTATAAATAAATAAATATTTTTTAAAAAGACTTACACAAGAGTATTTTATTTTAGGGGTTCCATTTTCCACAGAAGGAGTATGGAGTATGGAGAAGGAGCTACCCATAGGCAGATGTAGAAATTGGGGACTGCCAGGGATCAGCACAGAGAAATACGACAATTAATAAGTGATAGTGCATCTGCAAGGGCCATCAATTCAGAAAGGGAGAGAACCAAGGTAATCAGACCGATTACAGGAGTAGGGCAAAGATGTAAAGATAAGGAGACAATAAATTTGGCCTGGACGGTTTTGAGATATTATAATTTGGTTTTTGAATTTTAAAGAAATTTAGTAGAACCCACAGAGGGTTTTCAATTTCCTAAGTAAGGGCCTTGTAACAGACATTGCCTGCTACCTAAACTGAAGCCTTCCCTTCCCACTAAGAGTCATACTTATTTAGTTAGACAGAACAGATCCCGGGAGCTTAAGGAAAAAATAGGCCTCTACTTCAGGACTAAGGGAGAAACATGAGACTCTAGAAAACTGTGGCCATTTATTTGTTTATTCATTCAGTGTTAATCAACCATCTTCCATGAGCCAGGCACAGTTCTAAGCACTGGGATACAGCAATGAACAGAACAGAAAAAGCTCCTCACCTCAAAGAGCTTATATTGTAATAAGAGGAGACAAACAATAAAAGTAAGCAAATAGAACATGCCAGATGGTAAGCTAAGGAGGAAAATTAGGCAAGATGAATAAGGAGTGGTAGGTTGAGGTCTGGGACAGTGTTTCTTTATAGAGTATTTAGAGATGATCTCAGCAAGAGGAAAGTGAGTCATATACCATATACCATGACTGGTATATGGAGGTAGAGGATGCTACAAACCTTGAGGAGTAGGCTGGGTGTGTTCAAAGAATGACAGCACAGGGAAGGAGAAAAAAAGAACAGCAAAGTGGTTGGGATGTTTGGAACAGAGTGAATAAGAGGAGAGGGAACAGAAACAAAATGAGAAGGAATACAGTAGAGAGGTGAGATTCCCTACATCCAACTAAGACTTTGGCTTTGACCCAAAGCACAATGGGGAAACTAAGTTTGGGCAGAGTATGCTATTCAGAATTTATTTCTGAAAACTTTCTTTGACCATCTTAATATTTAGGTTAGTACTGATCTAAAGGTTATTATGTGACTCTATTCTGTCTAATGGAATGTAAAGGAACATCTACTGGAGACGGGTTCCATTGCCAAAAAACAAATAAACAAACAAAAACTAAACTAACCATTATGAATAGATGTACTTTTCAAAAAAGATTTATTTATTTATGCATTCAAGCAGGGGTACAGGCCAGAGGCATGGGGCAGTGAGAGGGCTCACCAGAGACAGAGCGGGGAGCAGAACAGGCAGATCGACGGAGATACACTGCTGAGGGGAGCAGCGGGCGAGGCAGGAGAGGTCTGCCGTGCCATGTGGGAATCTCCTCAGCCAGGCATCGAACTCGCGTTGCAGCTGCCGACAGCTCCACAGTGGAGCGCTTAAGCACTGCGCCACCAGGGAGGTCCCTGAATAAATGTACTTTGTACTTTCTTCTTTCTGCATGGAACTTGAATGTGATGTCTGAAATTGCAGCAACTGTCTTGCTACCATGAAGTAAAGAATTTTCTTGCTAAGGATGATGGAGTAGACATATAGGGCGAGCCTGGGTATTCAATAACATCACTGAACCTTTATAGCAGCCCTTGACTACCTATTTCTAAACTTTTTGTTAGACCTATTTTAGTGGTCTGTTTCTCCTTTTAAATGAATTAGAAATTGGATCTTACAATGAAAAATAAAAAAGTGACTATTATACACTTGAAATGATATTTAAATACCAAAAAGAGTGTGGAAGGCATAAATTCAGAATATAATACAAAATGTTAAATTGCGAATCAGTTTAGTTTAGCTTTACACATATATCCCATAAATGGATTTTAATTCTTCTTATTTCTTTGGGGACCACAAATTTTCACCACAGATTAAGCTTTACAGCATTAAGAATGAAGGAGCTGGGCAAGACAGCAAACTAGGTCTTTAAACTGTGGTCATAATCTAGATATACCCTAGTTAGGTTTGGTAACACTTCAAACATTGGGTAACCATATGCCAAGGTTTGCTAAACACAGCCTTGGTTTAAACTTTCTGTTCTGCATAATTTTGATAGTGCCTTCTTTCACCCTCAAAAGTATCTTGGTTTTGATAATAATTTGTAGCATCTCTCTCATATACACAGGAGTAAATAAATTAAACCTGAGAGCATATACAATAAATTGAAAAATGTATTCCTTTGGAAATGGGAGAGGTTTGGTGAAGTTATATTTTATATATTATTTCTTTGAATTTTGTGTCAAGTATATGTTTGACTTTCAAAATTAAGAAGTTTATAATAATGGAAGGAAACACAACAAAGTAACAGGATTCTACACCTTATTTTTTCCATGTAAGAAGCCAATTATTGTGAAAATGTCAGATTCCATTGGAAGCAATATCTGAATGAGACAAGAATTTATATTTGCGAATATCAGTTACTCGGCTGTGTGAATGTTGTCGGTATACGATGGTGGGATGCTTAGGTTAGTGCTGGCTATGCCATTTACTCAATGCTTCCTAACACTGTTGTAGCTCAGGGACTAAAGACAGAATGGACACAAATGTTGAATGTTCAACAAGCATTCAGCACAAGATCTTTGAATGTCTACATTGCACCAGACACTGAACTGGGCTTGAGTAATGAAAACAACTGGCTCCCTACCCTTATGGAAATTACACTCTGGGAGGAGAGACGACACACATGCCCACAAGCACATACACACAGAACTGAAAATAGTAAATGAAAATCATAAAGCAAATGAAAAAGGCAGTGCTACAGGATAAATAAATGAATGATTGAACTAACAACTATAATACACGTTTATTTTTGGAATAAGAATCACAAACTCTGAAAAGTTTTATGGTCTCTTTATATGAGGGTCAGTAGTGTCCAGGAGTAAAAAGAAGACAGGATTTGGTTAGAAAAGTCCAGTTCTGTTTATACAGCATAATAATACTATTGCTGTAAAATGTTAAATATTCTAAATCTCAATTCTTAGCAGAACTTCTTCAATCATGAGATTGTTGTGAAAAACGAAACAAAAATAACCAGTATGTGGAATTCTATGAAGTATTTTTTATCATCTCTTCTGTCAACAAGCATTTATTGAGCACTATCTTTGGGTTGGGCTTCTGTGCTAGGAGTTTGGTATATAGCTTCAAGCTACAGGCTTGTAATCACAAAGAGTTTATTCCAGATTTAGAGAGAGGGCATCCCCGGTGGCGCAGCGGTTAAGTGCTGCGCTGTGGAGCTGTTGGCAGCGGCGATGCAAGTTCAACACCCGGCCAGGGAGAATCCCACATGGTGCGGCATACCTCTCCTGCCTTGCCCACTGCTCCCCTCAGCAGTGTATTTCTGATCTGCCTGTTCTGCTACCTGCTCTGTCTCTGGTGAACCCTCTCGCTGCCCCACGCCTCTGGCCTGTACCCCAACTTGTATGTATAAATAAAAAAAAAAAGATTTAGAGAGATAGGTAAATATATGTAACTGTGTGTGTTTATGTGTATATTAAGTTTTTTTTTCTTTTTAGAGAATGCTTTATAAACAAATGAAAGGGAAAAGATCACATAAAAGATTAATGGGCCGCTGCTCCCCTCAGCAGTGTATTTCTGGTCTGCCTGTTCTGCTACCCGCTCTGTCTCTGGTGAACCCTCTCGCCACCCCAAGCCTCTGGCCTGTACCCCAGCTTGTATGTATAAATAAAAAAAAAAATCTTAAAAAAAAAAAAGATTGATGGGCAACATCATCTCAATATTTTTTTCATACAAATGTAGAGACCCAGCCCAATACTTGTTCAACATTTATAGCTATTATATGAAATAAATGTTTATAATGGCAATTAAATAAATGTTTCCAAAGTGATGATGAGTCTTAATATTTGTTGTGATATTTGAATCACCACAGAATAAATAAACACCAGCAAAAATTTGTGTAAGAGATTTTTGTTTGTATGTTAAAAATATGACAACCAGTAATTCATGTATAGTAAAATTTGTCACTCTCTGGAATTTTAGTTTGTCATAACATTATTCCACAGTGACAACACCATATAAATGAGCTTTCTCTATTTAAAAAGAAAAAAAAAATACCTTTTGTTTTAAATATGGACTATGCAAAGTAAAGGATTTGTGGATTAATTCAAGATGGTTTTCCCAAAACTGGAGTCTTTTAAAGACAAGAATGAGTTGGAAAGATTGTTGCTACAGAAAGACTTTCTCAAGAGTTCATGCAGAACTTTTATCTACTTACGTTTAAATTTAAGCAGAAAGTTTAAAATGTCCCTTTGCAACTTTACAAAAAGTTGCCATCATATACTGAAGCCTGCTATGTATTAACTAGGTCATTAAGAGTTATTTGGTTCGTAAGTTCTACAACTGGTTTGTCTTAAGGAATTGCGTTTTCATGGCTGAATTGATGAGATATTTTTGTTAATCTCTATACCAGAAATTGCTCATGTCCATATACCGTCTCACGTAGCCTATTACTTTTTCAAAACTATCTGACCTTATTGTTTTTAGTTTGATTTTTGAACAGCATGTTACATAAATGCTATCTGAAACATTTAGTACTTAAAAAAATTCTTGAAGTAAGGAATGTTCTCAGACAAAACTGAATAATCAACACAGAGAAGTGGCTGTTACTGAAATTCACTGTAACAATGTTAGAATTTAAAAACTATGTACAAGACCCTACTCTGCTTAACAGAGACCTAATTATTCCTGTTTTGGGGTTGTTATAGTGTCCTGCTTCCTGAATTTCCCCTGTCACAACTTCATTTTTGTTCTCAGCAAGAAACAAAATAATATGACTTTTACTATTTTCTCTATTGAATCTTCTTATTGAGTCAGAAGTCCAAGTCATTTATAGGGAGGAAATTCATCAATTATTGGTTGATAACTATTTCCTGTCAACTGGAAACCCAGCTGAGAGCTAACACTATACCCACCAAGTTCAACACCACACCCCCAGGGACTGGTATGGGGACAGGCACCTAATGGGTATTCAGTAAATGTTGATCAGATAGATAATTCATCTCAGTCCTAGTTCTTGCTAGTATATACGACATAGGTCACTTACATAGTCATGGTAAGATCACCATCACAGGAATCATGTAATTTGATTGCCCAGGACCTAAAGATAACACCGGGCCAGATATTTTATTTCTCAGGACATGGCATTTTAATTTTAAAATGAAGATTTTGAACAAGATTACAGCTTTGAATCCTTTTTGTTAGGTTTGGTTTATTAATGAAACTTTTTTTCAAAAGATATCATAAGTCATGCTTCTAAAAGCAAAAGCAAAGCAAAACAAACTGCTTCAAAAAGGGCTCACAACTTCCCTTGTGTGGCAAACTTAGCTCTATTGTCACAGCTCCCAGGATGAGCCCTGTGACTCCTTTTTTGGAAGCCTAAAGCTCTTGAGAACACAATTTGAAAGCCAGTGGACTCAGTTATTTTAAATATTCTGCTTTGAAAATCCTACGAACAACATGAAAGGATACCACAGTTAGGAAAGAATACACAGTTTTCAATAATAGCAGGAGCTAAACTCTAGTCCTGCATTACTGTGTTACTTTTTAGTTCAGCTTTTTGTCTCTCAAATAAAACTATGCTGCTTAATAGAGGCCTGATGATCAATAACTATATAACTTAGGAAGAAATTGTTTATTTATTGCTATAAAATAAACTCCCCTAAACTTTGTGGTCAAGAGACTCTCTTGTGATGTTGTGGGTCAATATTTCAGGCAGAGTTTGGCCTGGAGGATTTTTCTTTTTGCTTCATGGTATTCTGCAAGAAAATGGGCTAGTCTGGAAGGTCTAAGTCAGTGTCATTTATTTGTCTTTCTTGGGAGAATTGGATGTCTGGGGGCCCAGACTCAGCTGGCAATGTCAACTGGAATACCTACTGTAGGTCTTTTCAGCATGGCAGACTCAGGCATTTTTATATGGTAAGACAAGGCTCTACAGAGAATGTTCCAGTAAGCAAGGCAAAAACTGTATGGCCTTTTATAGCCAAGCTTTAGAAATCATGTAGCATTCTTTCTCCCATATTCTACTAGTGGAAACTATTACAAGTTTGTCAAGATTCAAGGGATAAAGCTGAGATCCCACTTCTCAATGGGAGGAGTATCAAAGAATTTGCAGACTTATTTTAAAATTGCCACAGTTATTCTACTCTTCAGTATCTGTCTTATTATTGCAAAAGTCAAGGAAAATCAGTAGAAGTAGTAATATATTTCACTCCACTGTTGCAAGGGGTTCCACATTTTCTTGAAAACTTAATGTTGGAATTAAATTTACCAAGTCAAACCAAATGACTACTAGGTTTCTTTAGTTTTATGCTTCAGGCAAGCTTCCTATCTGTGCAGCAGATTTTTTGAAAGAATGCCTTGCCATCAATATCATTCAAAATAAATAAGGTTTTTCTAGTTAGGATGTCCTAAATCATTCAAGCATTGCTTGGTTGATGGAAACAAAACATGCACATTGGAGTGCTGTTTTTGGAATTGTGATTCTAAGAATTTCTAGAATGTAGGCTTTGTTAAGAAGCTAGACCCACTTGGATATTTTTTTCCTGACACTCAAAAATACTTGAAAGAATAAGTTGAAATATGAAATGTATGTTGTCTAAAGAAACACAATGAATACACTCTGGACAACTCTTTAAAAAATGTATTATTCTGTGGGAAGAGAATGTGAAAATGTTAAGGTGACTAAATTATTTATTGTTCTTGATAATGATAAGTGGACTTGCCTGGGTTTTTCCTGCACAATAGATAGGTACTAGGGAACCTTCTTCCTCCACCAAAAATTCTTCTTTTTTACCTCTGTGAATTCCACCTGTTGCTCAGAGAATTTCTCTCCTAATGTGGAATATATTACTCAGGATTTTTAAAGACGCATAAGGGAAAACAATTTTAGGGATCAGATTATTTTAGAGGAGAACTGGCACAAAATTCTTTCCATGAAACTAAATATGAGAGTTTTATTTTAGTGTCTCATACAAAACCACTTTATACCAAATGGGTCTGAGTTCATAGCCATCGAATGTCTCTTTTAATTATCACAGTAATCTCGGAAACTACTAGTGCTAATACTACTAAGCCCTTTGTTTAAGTTAAAGTAAAGGGTCAACTAGAATTCTTGCTGCCCCTCAGAGGGGCAATAATAATTATTAGCAAGTGCTATTATTACCAGTGCTGAAGAGAAGGGAGGGGAAACTTCTGAGAATTTGGAGTACAGGAAAAATAACTAGACTGGAGCAGGGAGCACTGTTGGGAAGAAAAACCACGAAAGGGAAACCTGAACCCCAAGAGGTGGCTCCTGGATTCTCTGAACAGGAAGGAAAGATAGGGTGGGAAGCAAGTTGTAAGGGTATGCCCACAATAAATCCAGATTATGTGGTTTTGTATAAGGGTGAGCCTATTATGCAAATTTCCTGGTTAAAAAAAATAAAATAGCCTAGTCAATAGCTTGTTTACAGTTAACCTATCCTCTCTATTCTTCAGCCTTGTTAGGTAAAGTGCGGCGATTCAGTGAAATGATTCAGTGAAATGATAGCAAAGATTCAGTGAAATGGCACACCTAGGAGTGTCTGGTACAGAAAAAGTAATTGGTAACTAATAGCCATGTCAAAGTTTCTTTCCCCCCAAATCATGACACATGCTGATTGACTGAGCCGTTTTTGAAAGGAAACTCTATAAAGTTATGGGAAGGATGTTGTGAAATACTAAGCTTAGCATAATAGGGAAATATGACTACCTGAGATATGAAGAAGGAAGGAAAGGCAGAGAAAATAGTTAAAGAGGGCTGCCTGACCAGAGCTGGACCTTCAGTAGAAGGCTGATGATTAGGGTGAAGCAATCACATAAGGAGAGAGCTGAGGGAAATATGAAATGTAAATAATCCGACTGCAACTAAAGTGAGGGAGCCCACTGACCGCACCCGTAGGGATCAGTTTCCTGGTACAACGTGAGATTGTGGGTATGTGAAGAGTGGGTGTGGAGGGGAAAGTGGCAAAGTGATCTAGCACAACATCCATAATAACAATAAACTTCATTTTCATTATTCAGTTTAGTACCAGAATGCTCAACACTTAGAACCTGCATAGAATCTGAATGCTAAATAATCCAGTGAGTGAGTAAGTGAAGGAATGAAGTCCCACCCATAGTTGTATCATTTAGAAATTAGGTCAGGGTGATAAAAGAGCCCCAACTATGATGGCTTACACACGAGTTGTTTTAGGTCAGGGTGATAAAAGAGCCCCAACTATGATGGCTTACACACGAGTTGTTTTCTACAAGGCGATTTCCGAGACTGATCTGGGGACTCACAAAGTCATCAGGAACCCTCGTTCTTTCCTTCTTTTTACTCCACGTGGCTGCCTTCACCTGAAATCTAATGTTCCTCAAGGATGCACTTTATGCTCCCAGGTATCTGCAGAGCTTCAGCTTTTATATCCAACTTTTAGGGAGTTGGAAGGAGGAAGGAAGAAAGAGGATCAGCTTTCTCTATGCTCTTATTGCTTCTTACATCATATTGGCCAGAATTTAGTCACATGACACAACTACCCTCAAGGCATATGGAGAAAGGTGATATTTTCCTGAATTATTTGACCTTGAATAAAATCTGCTATTATAAGAAAAAATTCAGTATTCTCTCACTCAAATAGGATGGACATCAAAGATGACATTTTGAGACTTGATAAAGGCTTATTCTGGAGAAGCCAGAAGGTTTTCTCCCTTTAACTGTTTTCTAGACTGTGTCTGAATTAGTGAAATAAACTAGTGATCTGATACAATTACCTGGATAATGGGAGAAAAATAAATGACAGAGCTAGTAGTAGGGGGATTCTATCTTCCATATTTAGTTTCCTAAGACATTCCCCACCTCACTTTTTGTGCAGCTCTCATACTAATCATGCTGCTGAATAAAATCCCAGCTTGCCTAGAAAAAGTAGTTCTAAAAATGACCCTGAAACACCATTAAACTTAGGACTGAGTTAAGGTTTTTGTCTTCAAACTTATAAAAAAAAGATGCAAAATTAACATTTTAAAAATTATCCTTTAAAAATAAAAATCATAAAACAACACCCCCCCCCCCCCCCCCCCCCCCCCCCCCGTGCCAAAGTCAAACATGTAAGAAAAGTGGAGAGGAATGGTAAGTGACAAGCGGTTTGCTCAGATTCACATCTGGATCTTTGAGGGAAAGAACCTTGTGTGTTTCCCACATACGAACTTGAATGTTGACCAAATCTGTGTGAATTGAATTATATGGAAGTTCTTTCCACGGTAGATATAGGGAAGCTGAGGTTTAGCTTTCCAGAGATCTTGTAATTTTTGTGGGCTACTGGTGGGGCCCAGGAACCCTGAAGGCAGAAGCGGGGAATGGGATAGAAGGTGGGAGTGGAATCAGAAAATTCCTCAGAGGAAGTCAGCACATCTGGGCAGGGTGATCTCATAGCAGAAGCTGTGGCATCAGACTCAAAGCAGAACCAGACTGAGGGTATGGGTGAGATGCAAGAAGGCTTGAGCATCCTAAGCGCTAAGGTAAAACCAAGTCAGCCTGGAAGCGTCACCTGCCATTTTAGAAAAGACCAGAGAATAAAGGACACCACTTGCCAACTTAGGCTGTAGATGCCAGGAGCGAAAGCATATACTGGCAGAACAGAGACATCGCCAGCAGGGATCCTAGTTCTCTGTGCTCCAGCACTGTGTGGTATCTTAATCTACCCCCAATCAAATGCTATTTAGGGATAATGAGGGTAAGTCTAAAGGATTTATCATCTTACCACTCACACAAAAGATGCTATTTAAATCACTCTCAAAGGTTGCATGTACTGCTTTTGAAAATGTTTCATTTTCATATATTCACATTTTATAGCAAGATTCATGTAAATTGTGAAACAGTACAGAGATTTACAGAAAAAAGTTTTGTTTCCTATCCACCCCATTTATAATCCCCTAATTTCATGTTTCCCAAAGAACACCATTTTAGTTGACTTCTTATGTGTCTTTTCATATGTAAATATATATTTGGAATCTCATTTTTTTCTTTTTATTAAATCAAAAGTATCATAACTATTTTTGACCCTTTTTTTTCACTTAAAATATATCATTGGGTTTTTCATATCAGTACTTTCATAGAGTATGTACTCACTTTTTTATTTTGGAGAGTATTTCATTGCAAGAATACTTCATAATTTAACTCTATTGATGAAGTAGATAAAATTTTGCTATTGCAAGCAATACTACAATGAATAACTTTATAAACAGGGGGACTGACCTTTAAATGAATGTATAAATTGCATGGAAGCATTTATGCCAGAGGAGACTGTGACATGGTCAAGTCTAGTTGTCCCCGCAACTCAGTGAGAAGAATCCATTAGATGATTAAATTAGTTAATTGAGAATTGAAGAAGGCACATAATCTTGGTATTATTTATTAATCATGAATACTAGTTGTGAGTCTGTTGACACTACATATAGCACATATTAAGAATATAAAATTGTGGGACATATTCCTGCAACAGTTGCAAGAAAATGAAACTTTGGGGCCATCCATGCAAAGGGATTACTGAAAATACTACAAGGAACCACAAGATAATTGCCTTGGAAATCTAAGAACAGGGACTGGGGTTAGCGCAGGCATTTTGTAGCACAGTCTGGACTATGGAATCTGGATTCCAAGCAGGTGTCAAGACCCCAGCAACAGAAGTTAGAGTCCTCTCCACAGAGCTGTGCCAATCACATGGCTAGATGTCCTCCATCTGTATTTGTGCCCTGCCTCTAATGCTCTGCTTATTCTTAATTTCCACTCTCCCATAGTTTTCAGCTTACTATTTCTTCCAGCTTCAATACTATCTTGTAACCTTTTAAATGAGACCTCCAATTTTACTGTCTCATACTTTCTGAGATTTTAGTACACATTTCAAACCTTGCCCAGCTCATTTTTCCCTCTCGGCTATATAGATAATAGGCTGCTGCCATGTCCATTAGCTGTTTACTCTTGAGTCTGTTACATCTAAGCCATGCACAATAGTGGAGGGAGGAGCCATGTGCCTTGGAGGCAAGATTGGGGTGAGGGCGCTTTCCCTTTTATATCCATGATGTGGTCAGGGCAAGCATCTAACATTTATAATATGACAATCATGGTAGCTTTCCCATGTCATTTAATGTCCCCACAGGATTATAAATAACCACAATAGTCTACCACATGGAAATTCTGTAATTTATATTACGAATTTCCATTGCTAGCCATTGATATTTTCTTCAGTTACTTTAATAATCCTGTTCAAATGAAACAAAATACACTAAAATAAAATGGGACCAGGCTTGAAAATCCCCCAAGAAGGCTAAATCATTTAAGCAAAACTAAATCTCTCTTATTTGATGGACATAAGTAAAATTTAACTTGCGTTAATTTTTGTCAGTGTCTCGAGAATCATAAAACGTGTCATCTTCTTAAAATAGTATAAGATAATCACTTTTAACCAGCCCCCTGCGGTCTGGAAACCTCCATTGTAATAACCAATCATTGTAAAGACTAAAACAATGTCTCTTTTTCACTGGAACATCCGGCCTTTGAAATTTCCCTGTTTTCAAATCTCTGTTCAATGAAATATTCACATCAAGTAAAGTTTTCTGGGCTTTCTCTTGACAATTCAAAGAGCACTGCAATAAAAATCAAGGAAAGACATGCTTTAAAGCTTAGAAACAAGGCCAACTTCGTAGATGTGACCTGTGCAGCCACCCACAACCACTGTGTTTGAAAGGCCCAGTGCCTGCTTTAGTGTTCTGTCATAACTTTCTTGAAATTAGCATTAATTTTTGAACAGGGATACTTGCATTTTATTTTTCCTTGGGCCCCTCAAATTATGTAGCTGGTACTGGTTAGAGAAAATTTGCAACACAGAGAAAGGGATGAAACAGTGATGAATTTTGCAGAGAGGCCAGGAAACTGATCAGCATCTGATCAAATGTCCCCTGTATGAATCTATAGAAAGGCAGGACATTGACGCACTGGTGTGTCTCCCCCTGCAGTCCTCTTTTGTCTCTTAAGACACTCTTCAACTGCACTGGGGAGACTTCTGGAACAAGATGACACAAGAGAAAGGAATAACAAGTGGGCAATTCTCTGTGCTTGAGATGGGTCTTTGAAATGGTAGCGAAAACTATTGTCTTGAGAGAAAAAGGTGTTTTGAGTTTTAAGAGCTTGGATTCTTAAGACTTCAGAAAAGAATAATGGTTTTGAAAGAAAATGTTCTGAGTTTTAGACAATTTTCCCACCATCTCAACAACAGTATCTGTGAAAAAGAAGAATCACAGAACACTTAGCTGTGTTTGTGCCTTGGTTTCCACTGCCAGAACCGGTCCTTAAAGAAAGCTTTTGGGATTGAGCTGCTGAGAAGAGTGATGGCTTACTTTTAGTGTGCAGCCAGGAAAGGCAGCAAGTTTTGTGGGTCTCCTCTTAGCAGAATGGCAGGGAAGCAATAGAGTATCTGTGGTGGAGGGATAGTTGTGCAGAGAAGCCTAGGACCCCCTTATATGATCCCTGAAATCCAGGGGGGCTGAGAGAGCCCTGCAATGCCTTCTTGAGAGATCAAGTGATAGGAAAAGGCCATTAATAGAGATCTAGCCCTAAGTCAGCTATTCCTTGTGGTCAGGAATAGTGAGATGTGCTCACAATCTAGGGCCAGGTGGGAAAAAGGATATCGCAGAGGATGTCATCAAGTACACACAAGACAAGGGACAAAAGCTGCTCTTTGATGTTTTGGAATTGCCTCAATTCCCTGATTAGATACAACCATGGGCAGGGGCAGTGTATATTAGATATCTAGGTAATAGGACATAGAACATAGAAAGAGAAATTAAATCAGTTGCAAAAATGAAATGCATTTTAAAAATGCACTTGTGGCCTGAGATTCTTACCCATTACACATACTTTTCATGGGTGCAAATATTTGAATTTAGATAGCACCTCAGAGTTCATCAAACACCTGGAAAAAATATGATGTAAGAGTAGTCTATTCTTTTAAGTGTTTTTGCATTTCATTGATATTTTAATGGGTGTCTGGCTCCTAAGATAGTTTGATAAACATCTGAGGAATGAACACATCATGTTCACATTTTTAGAGAAGTGTTTTTTCAGACATTCTTTAGCTACTAAATCCTCTTTTCAGACAAAGAAGAACCTCAATGTACAAAAAGCTAGAAGTGTTCTGGTGGGACATCAGTCTCTCCCCTGTCCCCCTTTAAAACCTGAAGTGGCCCTGGAGACACTCCCTTGTAACACAATGATGATTGCATGAGCTGGAAAATCAGCGTCTGTTCAGACTGCACTAGTCTTGACAGCAACAATAAAATGAGTTGAGTGGTCCACAGCACCCAGGTCTGTAAAGGGCCAGCTCAGTGGTGCAACAATCAGCAGAATTTCCCCATTGGCCTTAAATGCCTGCTCCCTCCCCTCCCCTCCCTGAGATTTGTTGGAATGGGACTCAGAAATCTGTATTTTTAAAGCCCCCTCCACTGTTATTCTAAAATATGAGAACTGTGGAGGAAGATGACATTTGAGGACTGCTATTAACAATACAACTCTAAGGTGGGAACTAGACTTTTGGTGGTGAAGATAATATAATATAGATAGAAGTTGACTTCTAAGGCTCTACACTAAAAATCTATATGCTATAAACCAACGGTTACTTCAATGAAAGAAACAATACAATGCAATTCCATGAATAGGAATTTGGGGAGAAGAGACATTTCACATTTTAACCAAATTTTAACTGATTGGACTAAATCACTGGTTTGCATTAATTTGATGATCCAATTGGAACAAACTCTGGAGGATAGGAGAGTCTTTTGAGAACTCACAGGGAGTAGAGTAACACATTTTCAATTTCAATCCGTTAAATCAGATGGTGAAGCAGAACAAATTCTATTTTCCTGAAAAGGCAAAAATTTCTCTCTAGCAAGAAAGAGTCCTTGAAATAATTATTTGTCCTTGACTTCATGAAAATCATGGCTTATTGCCAGGTGGATATAGAAATGATGATTATATTCGCATGAATGTCAATATTACCTTCAGGAGGTAGGAATGTTAAAAGCAGTGTTTGAAAAATTGGGAGCCTAGTTACCATATAATTAAATTAAATCTCAGTTACAATCATGCCTTCTCTGAGAACAGCATTATTCTATTTTTTGTTAAATATTTAAAAATTAACCCATAAGGAAATGAAAATCATCATTTTTATCTTGCCTCATTCTTGTTTAATAATCTCAAATGATTAATTTTCTAATTAAGGAAATGGAATTGATTTTGGAAAGTTATCATGTAGTATTCATGGTTGAAGTGTTCAATATTTCATTATGGCATTTAGTGCAGTATAATAAAAAATATTCTTCAGTTTTCTGAAAGAGCATTCCCAAAATGTGTCCTATTGCTACTGCGAGAGGTTAATAGAGGTTGCACACACAAAACATTTCTCTTTTGAAAGAAGTTTAGGAAACACAGTATACACATACAAGTTTGAGTTTGAAGTTTCAAATACTCTAAATTTCTTAGACATCTCCTTTATAAAATCTTCTTTATTCTATCCATACACATAGACTAAAAGGTAAAGGTAGATTTTTTATTAGATCGTTCCCAGCTCCATCTCTTTTTGCTCAGAGACCACAACAGGATGGGGATGTGGGACAGGGGTAATTTGCTGCTTCTGATCCTTATTTCTCTCTATGGAGATTTTTGACAGGTTACATGGTCATTTTAAGCAGCTCTCTGAGGCTCTAAAACACAGCACAGTCTGAGTTAATATTTGAGGAAGAAGCAGATAAAAAGACAATTTTGGGGTGAGCTACTGATTTTTATCCCTTCATAAGGTGAAGTCTTACTTGACATAGGAGGTTCACTGTCCACTTCTGTAGTCACTAGTCACATGTAGCTATTACATTTAGATGTAAATTAATTAAAATTAAATAAAATTAAGTAAAATTTAAAATTCAGCTTCACAGATGCACTAATAACAGTTTAAGTGCTTAATAACTTCAAATGAACATTTCCATTATTTCAGATAGTTCTGCTGGAAACACAGACCTAGAGTACAGGGTTCAGTCTTTGAATTCTAACTCCAGATGACAGTTCCATGCTCTCTCATTGGTCTGGAACTCCCCCCGTCCATCTACACAGAACTCCCTGTCTTGACAATTGTTTTTATTACATATTCCGAGGTACTACTCTATTTCTATATATAAATGTAAAGGTATTTCATAAAATATCTTTCATAGAGATACTATAAATGTAAAATACATAATTGGCTCAGTACTATTTTAGTCCCAACCTTAGTGTTTTATTTTATATTTGTGATTTCGATAAGCTTGTGAGTATGTAAATTTAAACAATTTTTAGAGGGCTTTGGGGCAATATTTCTCAAAATTTAAAAGACATATCATTTAAGACAGGATTTCTTTTCATAGGCATTTATCCTTAGTCCAATAAATTCCTAGTCAAATCCTCCTTTAACGGACTCCATGTATTTAATGATATATATTTTTTGTCTCCTGAGAAAAAATGTCAAGACAGTTGATGGTTCATCCTTTTCACATGGTATCGACTAGGAATGCGTGTGACTGCAATCTGCCAGGAGCATCACACATTCTGGAATATCCATGATGGCTTCACCTATATGCCAGGCACCTCACCTCAACTGGAATAGATAGGATTTGGCTCAGTGTCTTTTTCTCTTAACAGTTTGGTTCAATTCTTTTTTCACTCTATAAACCAGTGAATGCAGACGTTCCGACACCTCTAAGAGGTTTGCCCAAAGTCACTTCCATCATATCGAGGCGGTCAGAGCAAGTCACAAGACCAACTGGAGACAAGAGGAGCGAAAACAGTCTGCATGACTGGATGGGAAACCAATTCACTATCTAACCCCCTTGAGTGTCATCACTTAAGATAGTTCTTAAGGATAAATATGTAACACAATGTTTAATGAATATACTTAGCAACAAACTAATTTTTACTTTACAGCTTTTACAGGCAGTAGTAGATAATCTTAAATAATATTTCCACCATCTGGAAACCAAAGACATGTCATTATAAAATCGTTATTTAAAGGTTGCTGAGAAGAATGCAAAAATGAAGATTTCCCTTCAAACTCCTACTCCACCTCTCCTCTTTGAGCATCCTAATGCACACTAATGTACAGTCTTGCACAGAAGAACTTCCTTTTATTCAAAAGGAATAGGGGCTTGTCTCCCTCCATATTTACCCATAGTGAGATGTCTTCCCCACTTTGCTTTGAGATGCTTAAAAGAAATTCTTAGACAGGCAATTTGTAAGTTAAAAAAAAATATGTGATGCTAACAGTCATTCATAATTTAAGAATGCAACTGAAAAGTCAGATAACATATTTTACAGGTTATATTTCCATAATTAGAATGTTAGTAACTTATAGGTTGAGAATATGTATTTGGAGGGGGGTGAGGTTCCAGGTAATATAAGCTTGTCACCATGTAAATTTAAACAATTTTTAAGAGAGTTTTTTGACAATATTTATCAAAATTTAAAAGGCATATCATTTAAGTCAAGATTTCTTTTCATAGGCATTTACCCTTATTCCAATAAATTCCTAGTCAAATCCTCCTCTAACAGACTCCATGTATTTAATGATATATATTTTTTGTTTCTTGAGAAAAAATGTCAAATTATGAGATAACAACTGTTCTCAAATTAGTCTCAAATGTGCTGCTTTCTTAGAAAGACAACTTCATGTTATTGCAGAGCTCATGGAAAATCTCTGTTCAAGAAACTGCTCCTGCATGCTGTTTAGTATTACTTTCACAAACTAGCATGAGGGGCTTGGGGTGCCCCAGTGATTTCTACCTTAACAAAGGTAAATAAAAGCATCTCTTTGAAGATGTCACTCACCTAGAAGCAAAACCCTCCATGATCATCCAGACAATTCAGATACTTGAAAAAACACTCCTCACTGGCAGCAAACTGAAGCCTTTTGAGTTGAGAATGAAGATGCTGTACAATTCTTTTTAACTGACTTCTAGATCTCTTGGGCCCCTGCAGTTTATAGTTCAGTAATTATTATAAACAAAATTAGGACCTGCATAGGAGATTACCATTGATTTTGCAGCACATAATAAGCTCACATAAGTATGCAAAGATATCCACACAGGACTAATTGGTACAGTATTGTTCACGATGAAAAATTTTTTTTATTCCACAAAAAAAATTAAAAATAGAACTACCATATAAACTAGCAATCTCAATCCTGGCTATAAATCAATATCACTTATATGGTATCATTTATATGTGGTATTGAAAAAAAGTCGAATTCTTAGAGACTGAGCATAGCATGATGGCTGCCAAGGGCTGAAAGTTGGAGAAATGGAGAGTTGTTGATGGATGGGGACAAAACTTCAGTTATAAAGTGAATAAATTCTGAAGCTCTAATATAGAGCATTGTGACTACTGTTAACAATACTATATGGATATTTGAAATTTTGCCATAATAGATTGTAAGCATTCGTAGAACAACAACAAAAAGTTAAGGTGAAAAAAATTATTAAAGTTAAAGAAGATTTGAATAGTTTTAGTGTCTTAACCTAAACAACAAATGCAGAACACACTAACCAACAGCAAAAGAATCCACATTTTATCAGGTGTACATTAAATAGACCTTAAGTGATCACAAGTTAGGTCATAAATGTAACAAGAGTTGAAAACACCAAAATCCACTCTTTGATCATGGTGGAATTAAACTAGAAATTAATAAAAAGAAAACATGACAAATTTCTGGAGATTAATCATATACCTTTCCATAATTTAGGAGTGAAAGAAGAAGTCACAGTAAAAGTATCTCAAATATAATAACATGAAAGAATGTTTTAGTAAACTTGATCAGGGGGACATTTTGTAAACTGCAAGCAAAAAATATTAAATATAATGGAATCATTGAAAAAAAGAATTACATTAAAATTTAAAAATAAAAGGAATAATTTCTTTTGGGAAGAGGGTAGAGTTAGTTACTTGAAAGGAATACAAAGGAAATATCTGGGAGTAGGGGAACAGGTAATGGTCCATTATCTGATTTGGTTAGTACTTGCATGAGTATATTCACTTTGAGTTAATTTATCAGGCCTTACATTTATGATCTGTGCTATTTTCTGAACATATATAAAATTTTACAGAATAATAATATTGTAAATATAAAGCATTTAGGAGAAATCTGACCAAAAACTGTAATTCCTTTAAAGAGAAAATATTAAAACTAAAATTAAATTAAAGATGCAAGGTCAAACAAGAGACCAATGCTCTGTTAATAGATTGAAAGATTCAATAATGTGGAGATGTCAAGGATATTGATAGGCTCTTCTAAAAATTTTATAATGAGAAGCAAATGACCTAAAATGAGCCCAGATACTTTTTTCACTTATTTTTTTATTGTGGAAATATATACACAACACAAGATTTCTCATTTTAACCGTTTAAACTGAATAGTTCAGTGGCATTTAGTACATTCTCAACCATTATCATTATCTATTCTAGAACATTTTTATTACCCCCAAAGGAAATCCAAAACGATTAAGTAGTTAATCCTCATTATCCTTTTTCTCCAGTCCTTGGCAACCTCTAATTTTCTTTCTGTTTCTATGAATTTGGCTGCTCTGGGTATTTAATATAAATGGAATTAATAGTGTGTGGCCTTTTGTGTCTGGCATGTTTCAGTTAGCATAATGTTTTGAAGGTTCAACCCATGTTTGTAACATGGATGAAAACTGTATGACTTCTTATGGCTAAATTACATTCCATTGTATGCATATAGCACATTTGGTAGTCCACTCATCAGTTGCTGGGGTGTTGCCACCTTCAGGCTATTATAATAGTGTTGGAATGAATGAACAAAGGTATTAAATGAATTTTCATTTGAACACTGGTTTCCTATCCTTTTGGGTATTTACCTAGAAATAGAGTCATACAGTAATCATTGAATCATATGATAATTCTGTTTACCTTATTAAAGAACTACCAAACAATTTTCCACATGGGTTCACCATTTTGCATTCTTGCTGGCCATGATTCCCAAGTATAGGTACAAGATTTTCAAAACTCTTACTAGTCAAAGCATCTCACTTCCCAA
This sequence comes from Scalopus aquaticus, assembly GCA_004024925.1. Taxonomy (NCBI): domain Eukaryota; kingdom Metazoa; phylum Chordata; class Mammalia; order Eulipotyphla; family Talpidae; genus Scalopus; species Scalopus aquaticus. Next base: position 63,844 of record PVIJ01000128.1, read on the forward strand.
TCTTTCTTGTGGGCTTTTTGGAGCTACAATTGTTTACCTCAGCTGATATCTTTGGTCCCAGGGGACAAAGTAATTCATCTGCCTATAATGTTTTTGAAAAATCCTTTCATATTGCAGCTTCTTTGTCATGAGAGAGTTTCAAGTTAGGCAAACTAAAAGCAGACTCTGATTAGTCTTTTAAGATCAAAAGACAATCCCAATTCCTTAGAACAAGGTCAGTGCTGCTCCCTCCAAAGGCTGCTGTCTTCTAGCCTGAACTGAGCTGGGGAGGAGGTAAAGAGCAATGAGGGATTTCCCACCCGGTTTCAGCTTTTTCTTGGTTAAGTGTTTGTTGTTTGCTGGAAACCACTGATGGCTTTTCAGAATTCAAATGAAGTGATTCTAATGGTTTTAGTCTATTTTTCACTGCTTCTGTAGCAGATCAGACCCACGGAGTTCCTTACAGTGCTATTTTCCCTGACATTACCCAGATACATTTAAGGAAAAAGGAGAGGAAAAATAATTTATAATTAAAACATATTCTATTAAGATATTCTATGTAGATACAGGCTGGATAATCAAGCCCTGGGTAATTCTGAATTCTTATTTCAAAAGGATATTTTTTTCTCACTTATATAAATTTTCAAATAAGGATTTCCACTTGCTTTGCTTATGTCATCACAAAGCTTAATACATGTGTTAGTCACTTCCTGTGTGTCCAATCTACTATGTGGGTAAATTGGATCCTCAGCAACCAGGAGATATATGAATAATCTCTGTGAAGCTCTTACTCATTGTGCATTAGTGATTTGCACACTAATTAGTATTTGTAAAGTAGGAGGAGAAATAGGAGTGAAGTGGCAGTTGATTTCTATTATCTGATAGTAGTGCACATATCATAATATAATAGTGTAGAATAACATTCTACTGTCTTTCATCATGCCAATTTAAAGAAAATGAGTCTTAGCCTCCACTCTACATTGGAAAGATTTGGAGCAGATAAGGACAATTAGTAAATATGGACTTCAAAAGGTATAAAAGTAAAAATAATGAAAACTATACTTTTCTTTAAACCAAAAAACTAACTAGCATGTTTTTAAATCAAAGATCATGCTAGGTTATATGAATTTGAAAATATTTGGGGTGAATTTCCATATTCTGAAGAGTATGCTTAATTTATATAGAGTTTATTTGTCTTTAAATCGATTAAATAGAGCTCTTTATAAAATAATTTTAGCATTACCCAGTGGTAGAAAAAAAATGACATATAGACATAACATACAGACAGATGCAAATAGAGATGTTATAGTTTTTGTTTCAAAATTCTTAGCTCTGAGATAGGTATGAAAATGTCAAGTTGGACCCAAATTGAGTTTCTGACAGATGGCATAAGTTTTTGTTTTTGTTAAACCTAAAAAGCATTTCTTATTCTGCAAAACAGTATAATATCCTGAATCAAACAAATTCTACAAGGTAAACTTTACTTAAATCCTACCTTTCTTATTGATTTATCTACTGTTTTTTCCCTATCATCAATTCTTATCCATTTCCTTTTCCTCTCCCTCTTAATTTCAGAGGCCCCAATAATATTTATTGTCGTCCACTGGTGAAATCTTTACTGCTACTCCTAATATCTTTCCAAATTTCAGAACCACATATACAAGAACTCACTGAGTAGATTCAGCTGGATATTCACAATTTGAACATGCTCAGATATCAAACACCATCTTTACCTCCAACTCAACATGCATATCATGGAACTTCCCACCTTATACTCTCCAATATACTCTTATGGATTTTATATCTTTATATTCAGCAGAAACATCTACATACTTTCCCAAATCAAAAATCCAGCAGTCATCTTATCTGTCAACGCTCGCCACCCACATCCATAACAAAAGTATTTCTTTGTTCTGGTGATTCTACTGCCTAAATTCTATTTAAATCCTATATCATCTCCATTTTCAAGGCCACCACTCCAGTTCAGATCCCTGTTAAAATTTTTAGAAACCTGTAATAGTCTCTTAATTGTCTCCTGACTCAATTCTTGCTCTTTTCCAATTTATTTATTATGTGTTTGTCCCATTTGATCCTTGTAAAATACAAATCTCATTGTCTTCCTCCCCAGTTTCAAATTTGTCATTGTTCCCATGGTAATTTGGATTAAATACAAATGTTTGCTTAGTCTCTAAGGTTCTTGTGACCTGGCTTTTGCCTTTCTCCCATATGTACCTGGCACAATAACCATGTCAAGCTACTTGTAGGCACCCATGTTCCATATTCTTTTATTTCTCTGGACCTTCGCATGTGCTGCTTTTCTTCAGCTTGAAGCATTTCCTCCCTTTCTTTGACCCTCCTGTCTCTCCTACACAACCCATATCTGGTCAAATTTTATTTAACCATCAAATGCAGCTCAAAGGTCACCTTTTCCAGGACTGTGTTTTTGATATCCTACCTCCACTAGTCTGAGTTAAATGACCTTCTTTGCCCTGTCCTGCAGTGCAGACTGGGGATCATTTTCTGTAAACATTCTAGTGAATACTTTAGGTTTTGAGACGGTAGTGAGCTGAATGGTGGGCTCTAAAAAGAACTGTCATGCTTAAATCTTTTGATTTGTGTATGCTATCTTATTTGAAAAAAAAAGAAGCTTGTCTTTCCCTGATGGCGCAGGCATTAAAGTCTCAGTGTTATCAAGTTATTTCACCAGCCACTGCAGCTTGAGTTTGATCCCCAGCCAGGGAGCTCACCCACATGGCACAGCAGACCTCTCCTGTCTCACCCGATGCTCCCCTCAGCAGTGTATTTCAGTAAATCCACCTGTTCTGCTCCCCCACTCTGTCTCTAGTGAATTCTCTCACTTACCCCCACCCCGTACCTCTGGCCTATACCCCAGCTCTTGTATGCATGAATAAATAAAAATAAATCTTTAGAAAAAAGAAAAAAAAAAGACGATGATTATGTAATTCATATTATTGATCTCAAATAAAAGCAACCAGTTAGTCCAACAACAAAGTGGGCTTATACAGTAGGAAAAAACAGAAAAGAGGGCAGATTGAGAGTGTTTTCAGGAAAAACCCTTGTAAATGTCCCTCAAAGCAAGGCTATCCACCCTCTACATAAGGCCTAGAGAACATTCCTCTTAGTTCTTTTGCTGGAGGGGGAAACAGCATCACTTGCCATGAGAGGTACAGACACGCAGGATCCTGCAGGTTGCTGACTTGAAAGTGCATGAACACACTTTCTACCCTTCTGACCGCATTTCTGTGTGGTTTCTGTATTTTAATGCTCACAGGATCTTGAGAAGAGGAAATCATCTGCTCAAGTGAGGCTTAAATTCAATATAAGTGCCCTTAGGAAAAACACATACAGAGTAGAAGATAGGTAGAAGAAGAGGAAGCAATATTCCTGCAGAGGCAGAGATTGGAGGGATGCAATCATGATTTAAGGAATCCTGATGTAAAGAGAATCTGAAAGAGGAAAAAAATGGCATGTTCTCCAGAGCCCCCATCAGAAGTGTGGTCCTGTGAACACCTTGATTTTGGACTTCTTGGATCCACAGCTGTGAGAGAGTCAATTTTTATTATTTTAGCCACCCATTTTGTTGCAGTTGTTACAGGAAACTATGCAAAGAATATTAAAAGTCTCAGATGCAACTACTCAAATCTGCCACTGGGGTGTGACAGCAGCCATGAACAGTACTTAAACAAAAAAAGGTGATTATGTTTCAATAAGTATTTTAGTTACAAAAACACATTGTGGAAAAGATTTGACCTATATGCTGTAGTTCGTCAACCCACATTATTAGAGTGTAGTGATTATTATACCTGAGTAACATTCTTTTAGAATATAGAAGTCTATAGAAAACAAGGCACATGTCTTATATCTTAGAATCTCTACCTAAAGATCTCAAACTTTAATTCCAATAGTGACACAGCAGATACATTAAACAAGTGAAGTAGATAGCATGAAAAATGGAAATTTCAGGAGCAACTTCTACTCAATTACTGGCAATTCTCATGTTATCTCAAAAAAAAAAATAAAGAGCCTAGATAAACATCTTAGGGGTTTTAAATTTAGTCTCTGGTCACAATCTTGCAAGTTTCTATAACCAGTACCTGGAACAACACATAGTAAATGCTTTGTTAAATTAATGTCTTCACATATACCAACATTTTAACCACAAATAATAATGGAGAGAGAAGGGGTGAGGAGGGAAAGAGAATATTCTTTGGTTTCTCTTCTTACAAGTATGCTAATTCCTTCATGAGATTCCCACACTTGTGACATCATCTAACCTTAATTATTTCCCCAAACCTCCATCTCCAGATACCACCATGTGCAGGCTGAAGAATTCAATGTATTGGGGCCTCCCTGGTGACTCAACAGGTTAAGTCGCAGCACTATGAAGCTGCGGCACCAGAGCCACTGTAGCAAAGGTTCAATCCCCAGCCAGGGAGCTTCCCACATGGCGCAGCAGACCTCTCCTGCTTGCCCGCTGCTCCCCTCAGCAGTGTATTTCAGTCGATCTGCCTGTTCTGCTCCCCACTCTATCTCTGATGAATCCTCTCACCCCCACACACTTCTGGTCTATACCCCAGCTTGTATGCATAAATAAATCTTTTTTAAAAAAAGAATTCCGTGTATTTATTTCCGGGGGATATACACATTCAATCCATTACAAGGACTATATGAATGACATTCATTCACAGACAATAACAAACTTTCCTAGATGAGCTGTCAATTACCAGCTGTTCTTTTTCATTTCACCATACTAGTAGATATGTAGTAGTATCTCTTAAGGCTTTAATTTGTATTTATCTGATAACGAAAGATTATCTCTTCATGTGCTTATTGGCAATCATCTTCTCTTATGAAGTATTTTAATATTTTGTGATTTTCAAGCCTATATATGTATATTACACATAATAATCCTGGACACAAATAATTCAACACGTATGCATTGCTAATATTTTCTCTTCATATATAGCTTGCATTTATATTTTCTTAAAGCTGTCTTTCAAAATTCAGGTTGAAAATTTTGAGAAAGCCTAATTTATGCTTCATTATTTTAAATTGTTAGTGCTTTTTGCTTTCTACAAAATCTTTGCCTACCTCAAGATTGTGAATATTTTACCATATGTTTTCTTCTAGAAACTGTATATTTCTAGCTTTCATAAGTAGATTTATAAGCCATTATGAGTTATTTATTTATTTATTTTTTGGTATGGCACAAGCCAAAAGTCAAATTACATTTCTTATTTGGAAATATAGTTGTTATAACACCATTTGTGGGTGGAAAAAACCCCAGGAGTTCCTTACTTGGGAAATACCCTTTTCTAAATAAATTACTTTTCCACATTTTTTGACAATCAACTAATCCTGAATATGTTCTGCTTTTGAGCTACAGATTTATCTTCATGGATCTGTATGTCAGAAGCTTTATAACAAGTCTTGAAATCAGGTAGTTTAAGTTTCCAAACAAGTTCTTTTTTGAAATGAAGAAGTTATTTTCAATCCACTGCATGTTCATATACATTATTCAGCAAGTATGTCAATTTTGTGTTGAATTTATAGACCAATTTGGGGAAAAACACCACTTTGTCAGTATTGAGCATTTCAGTACATGAGATGAATTTAGACATAAATTTAGATATAAATTTTTAATATTTAGAAAACTCAATATTGTAAAGAGATACAATTCTTCCCAAATAAAGCTATAAATTCAATGCTATCCTAATAAAAATCTAGCTGATTTTTTTTTTCTTTTGCAGAATTTGACAAGTTGATTCTAACATTCATAGGAAAAGGCAAAGGACCGAGAATAACCAAGGCAACTGAAGAGGAAGAACAAAGGTGGAAGATTCATTCTACCTGAGAACAAAGTTTGTCATAAAATGTTAGTAATAAGCACTCAATGGAATTAAAGTTATGTAAACAAATTATTGAACTAGATGAGAGAATACACACATAAATGATTATCTGATTCATGACAAAGACAACAAGGCAGCCAATGAAAGAGTGGTATTTTCAGTAAATGATGTTAGATTAACTGGCTATATGAAAAGTAATGTGTGTTGCAGCATGATGAAGCTATCCGCAGCCACTGCAGCATGAGTTCGATCCCCAGACAGGGAGCTTCCCACTTGGTGCAGCAGACCTCTCCTGACTTGCCCACTGCTCCCCCCAGCAGTGTATTTCAGTAGATCTGCCTGTTCTGCTCCCTACTGTCTGTGGTGAATCCTCTCACCCCCTACACCTCTGGCTTATACCCCAGCTCTTGTATGCATAAATAAATAGATCTTTAAAAAAAAAGAAATTAGGATGATGTTTACTCCAGGGGATGAGGGGCCAAGTCTTCACAGGGATAAGAAGAAGTGTCTTAGGAAGCAGGAAATTGCTCTGGTTCTTGGTCTGGATACTGATCACATGAGTGTCTCTAATGCTGGAAATTCATTAAAATTTACATGTAAGAAAATATGTCTATTCACCTCCACTAAAATGTTTCAAATAATTTAACAATCATATCTAGAGAGGAATTATACTAGATGGTGGAGACAAAAAACATTACTTATTTTTACCTTATCATAATAAAGTTCCAGAGAAGCTATCTTTAGTTTTTCCTGTTTAACATTATTTTTCTCTTAATGAGGTAACAGTTTATAACACTGTATATGTTCAAAGAGTACATTTTCTCACTTTAGCAACAGCATTTAGCTCACCACACCCACCAGCCACCACCAAATATCTAGTCACCTTTCACCACCGACTGATCAGCCCCTCTACCCATTCCCCTGCTTCCTGCTCCTCTGTTTACCATCATTTTTCTATCAGAGTCTAAGGGTTTGTTTTTGCTTTGCTAATTTGTTTACTTTTTTCTCCTTTATATTCTACAAATGGCATTTGTTTTTCTCCTCTTCGCTTATTTTACTTAGCATTATCCCCTCAAGGTCCATCCATGTTGTCAAAAAAAGCAAGATTTCATAGTATTTTTATGGCTAAGTGGCATTCCATTGTGTTATATATACCACATCTTCTCTATCCATTTATCCATTTTCAGGCATATGGTTCCACATGTTAATATTGTGAACAGTGCTGTAAAGAACACAGTGGTGCAAACATCTATTCAAATTAGTGTTTTCATATTCTTTGGATAAATACCCAGAAATGAGATCACTGGCCCATGTGATAGTTCTATTTGTAATTTTTGAGGAACTTCCATACTGTTTCCATAGTACCTGTACCAATTTACATTCCTACTAACAGTATACTAGGGTTCCTTTTTCTCCATGTCCTTGTCATCATTTATTATCTTGACATTTGATAATAGTAAGGTGTAAGGTAAGGTCTCATCGTGGTTTTGATTTGCATTTCTCTAATGATAAGTGATACAGAACATTGTTTTTCATGTGCTTGTTGACTATTTGCAGATCTTCTTCCGTGAAATTTGTATTTATATTCTCTACTTATTTTTTAAGCAGGTCATTTTGTTGTTGAGTTTCATGAGTTATGTATTTTGGATATGAACCTCTTGCCTGATATATGGTTTTTAAATATTTTCTCTCATTCAATAGGAAGCCTTTTCATTTTAATGATGGTTTCTTTTGCTGTGCAAAAGCGTTTTAGTTTTATTTGTTTATGTTCATAGACACTATCTTTTTAACTCACCTTATGATCTTAGTCATGTACAATATGTCTCTTAACTGAGGATAACCTAGGTTATAAACTAGGGTAATATAGCCTAGAAAATATCTCCTGCATTGCCATGGGGGACTAGGAAGGAGGTGGGAGGTGAGTCCATCTTTCTTCCCAATCGGAAAAATTATTTCTGTAGTCTATATTTTATTTCAAGTTCAGTTCTTCCTTGCCTATAGCTATAAATGCTCTCTTTTCCTCTTTGCTTCTAAAAACAAATATAATTTTCACCTACGATAGTAGAATGAAATTGCCTATGTATTCTAGCTCCTAGAAAACAGATCCTATTTTGACAGAACATCAGTTCTGTAATTCTTCACATAATTATATAATCAAGCTCATTATCTAACAGTTCTATTTTAATTGGATCTTTTTCTATATATTTTATTCTATAGCAACATGCTTTTTAGTTCTTCCATAACCATTTCATTTAGGGGTTATATCTCAAGGTTTCTCTTCACATTATAAACCACCAAGAGAGGAACGGGCTTGACGCTTTGTGAATAGAAGTCACTGAAGATGAGCAGAGCAGTGATTCATTACACATTCAGTAGTTTCAGAGGGTCCTTAGGGTGTCATGCAAAGATCTAGGTGCTAGAGATACAAAGGAATAATGTGCAAGCGTGTAGGTCCTGAATTTAGATAGCCTGAGATCAAATCCTAGCTATAGTGTTTACTATTGCTATAAAAATGATTTATTTACTTTAACTCTCCATAATTTAGTTTACTCAATTATGAAATTGGGATATCAGTAATGCCTTTTTACAAGCCGTGTTAGGAAGTTAAAATGACATATGACGTAAAAATCATTTAGAACTATCCTTGTCACATGGTAAATTCTCCACATGTGTCACTGTTATTACTAGAAGAGATGATATCTAATGATTTTTGCTAAATTACCCACTGACAAACTTTTCCACCACCACCACAGTGCCCACATGCTTCTTCTCTAGCCACCCCAACAAGAGAAATCACAGACCCATTAAGTAGCAAGGATTGTAGCACTGAAATGTTTTTATTGCCTGCTTGTTCCCGCCTATTGAAATCCAGAGACACTGTCAAGCTTGAACAGATTCTCATGCAGCTGATTAGGAAGTAAAACAATCACTAGACAGTGGGACTCCACATTCCTAGCCCAGGCAATGGGCTGCAGAAGGCAAAAGGATTCACTCATGCTCTCATCTGGCTCGTGTTTGACCCCACAAAAAGGAGCAAGCAAATCGTATTCCTGCTAGTTAGGGGTGAGGGCACCTGGCTGTAACTTGTCTATTTTTAGCCTCTGCAGAGAGCTTACTCTCTACAGACTCACTCGGGTTAACAGACTGCTGTGGGATTTAATGCACTCTCTGTGGTGTTGCTTAGTGGTTGCCATGCCAACAAAATTTAACGAAAATAGTTTTTTAGTAGATTATTCTGGTGGAGGTTTAAATGCCAGATTATAGCTTCAAGTATGAAGCTTAAGTGATGTAAGTGATTAGTACTACTATGTACTCTTAGTATACAGTAGGGATACCATATTTGTGAAAAACAGACTGAATACATAAATTGTATTAGGTAGAGAAAACTGGAGCAGCAGAAAACCAATCTGTTACTTAAAATCAATACTTAAAGTCAATTTGGAGCAAATGTACTCAAATCCTTCTTGGTTTTCATATTGACCTGACACTGAATGTGAAATGATTTGTCTGATTCCAAAGGCCACTTACTTACTCTGGTTCTTCCTAGTGCTGCTGCTTAGGGTGCTCCTAATGTATAGAAGAGCTTGCAAACATGGGAAAGTAGCTATAATCTACTCTGGGGCTCTCCTTGCAGACTTTTTAGCTGGGGAGCTTATTCATATCATAGAGTCTGTGCAGTAATTTCAGGGTTGTTTTTTGTCAAATGCAATCACTATATTTAATAAAACGCATTTTTAATTTAAATTGTCTTTCTGGTTCAAGAAGCCTGTGTTTGAAAGGCAGTCCTCTGACCACAATAGTGGATGCTATCAGATAAGTGAGTGGCAAGGGAGCTCATACATTTCCATTCAACTCCTGGATTATTAAGCAAGGAGTTACAGACAACTGCACTTCCTCTCGTACATAGGGGCTACCAGTGCCTGCCTTCGGTGGAAATCACAGCAATGAGAGTTTCTCAAGTTTCAGTGGGCATCACAGTCATCTGGGGACATGGAGGAGATTCTCCAGACCCACATTTATAAATTCCAATCCATTAAGTCAAAATCCCAGGCATCTGCTTCCCAGGTTTCCAGGACCTTTCTTTGAGAAACTCTGTGTAATCTCGTCACAGAAAGAGACACGTTGTAAATATTTTAAGGTAGAACTATGATCATTTTTATTCAATAAATATTTATGTACCAGTCATGACACCAGGCCCTCTAGATGCATCCCGCTAAATTTATTTTACTAGAAATTTCATTTGTTTTATGTGTTTATAGTGAAAGGAACTCATGGAGGAAATGACAACTCCTCATCATGTAATATAGAATATAAATGTTACCAAGTGGTAATGCTGATTCTATTATTTACTAGTTATATGACTTTAGATGTCCTTTAACCTCTCAGAACTTTAAATTCTTCACCAAAAATTGTAAAGATAATGAGCACAGTGGTGGAAAGTCTATAAAGTTTAGAGTTTGGCTCTAATGTTTTCTAGGCGTGTGATATCAGGAAAGTTGCTTAATTTCTTTGAGATTCAGCTTTCTCCCTTCCTTCTATGGAGAAAGAAGTTTCATTTGTTCAACATTCATTCCTTCAACATATTTTTATTGAGCATTTTCTATGTGATCAACACTGTACTAGAACTGAACATATATTTGGGAAGTAAGATAGGGTCTCTGATTCATGTGGCTTCCATATTGAATAGGTAACTACACAAATAACCACTCCTAGTGCAGTAAATTCTGTTCTGATGAATTTTATTAATGGGAGCTAACCTATGCGCTAACCTGTAAGTGTCAGGGACACTTTACTTAGGGAGGACTTACTTAAGTTGAGCTTTGAAGAATGACTAGACATTACCCAGTAAAGAAGGACTTGCTATAGGAAGAAGTTGAACGCTTTTGAAGAAGTAAAGTGATGTAAATGTGGCTGAAAGTGGGTGTGCAAAGTCCTCCTATCTTGCAGATGCTAATAGGATTAAATACGATTACAAAACATTTAGCACAGTGCCCAACATACATATCATGGAGATGACACACCTTCTGGTTCGTTGCAGACAACATATGAGGAAATACTGTGTAAACCTATGACTGGTTTCAAACCTCAACACTTATCTTAATTATATGATGATTATAAACCACAAGTTACTGGATCCTACCAGAGTTTGATTCTGTGGTTCTGGTGTGAGGGAAATAAATTTGCCTTTCTAACAAGTTGCCAGGTGATGTACTAACTGCCGGTCTGGGGAGAGTGTGCACGCTTTGAGAACAGCTGGTGCAAAAAGGAAGGTCCCAAATGCCTGCTAATCAGAAATGACTCTCTCACAATGCTCAGCTTTAGACCCTGCACAGAACAACCTCTCCACAATTACTTGTTTTCTTGGCACTTGTAGAGTGAGAAATTCCCCTTCCTTTTATTTTCACAGGAGAGGAACTCAAGAACCTGAGAAGGTGAGGAAGGTGCCCCAAATTGAACAAGGATGTAAAATAATGGTAATTTTAAAAAAGCAAAGAGAAGAGTTTGAATGTAAGAACTTAACTTCTGGAGCTCACATTCTTGGTGCATTCTTCCCCAAGGCAGGTGCATGGCTCCGTTTGTGGGAGAATTACCCTGCACGCCGTCTACATAGACTACATGACCAAGATGAACTCGCTCTCCATTACATGTAACTTTCACACTTAATACTTTTTTACTAAATGGATTGATTGGTTGTTAGAATAAACATTTTCAAGAATGTCATGAGATAAATTCAGTGATATAACCTTATAAAGTAACCATACCCTAGCACAATTTTCTATCATATAGGCTCCTCTCTTGCGGTTATAACATTAACAATAATTGAAACATAAAAAAATAACATCTGATTTTATCAGTGTATGTCTGGCCCACCAAATGATCACTGCCTCATTTGATCCTACCACAATATCCTCAGGTAGGTTCTAGTCAATTCCACTTCAGAGATGAGGAATCCAAGGCACAGAAAAGTCTCCTAACTTGGTAAAGTTAGAGAGCCAGTATTTGAATCTTAGAGTAAGATTTGAATCAAGTCTAACTCCACAGTTTGGGCTCTTAATTACATCGATATGATGATTTATTTGTCCAAAAGAAAAAAATTAAGATAATTACTGAGATATTTACAGTTCAAATAAAATCAATATTGAAATGAGTAATGATGAATTCTGAGAATAGAGCCATCCCAAGGAGCCAAGGAGATGCATTTAAACAACTACCTACAGATGAACAAAATCACTCACTTTGACAGGAAAACCAACAGTAACTTTTTTTTTTAAGATTTATTTATTTACACATACAAGCTGTAGTACAGGCCAGAGGCGTGGGGCAGCGAGAGGGTTCACCAGAGACAGAGCGGGGAGCAGAACAAGCAGATTGACAAAAATACACTGCTAAGGGGCGCAGCCCACAAGGCAGGAGAGGTCTGCTGCGCCATGTGCAAATCTCGCAGACCGGGCATCGAACTTGTGCTATAGCCTCGGACAGCTCCACAGCTCTGCGCTAACCAGTGGCGCCACCAGGGAGGATCCTAATTCCATATTTCAAGAATTAGATTAGGAATATCCCAAAAACAAATTTAGGGGGGAAAAAATCTCCAAGTCATTAGGTTCCTTCAGCAGGAAAGAAACCTTTCTTTAGGATGAAGAAACTTTGCTTCTTCTGGGATGCAGTGGGGTGTGTGAAGCATGGGTGTGTGAACCTCAGAGATGGCGGTGCAGTCGAGTTCTTGTTGCTTTAACTAGTTATTCACAAGCCTTATACTTACTAGATTTAGTTCTATGGGTTAATTTAACACCAAGACACTATGTTAAATGAACTGGAATAGCAGACTGTCTAGTTTACTTATTTGGGGACCTCCTGGTTCCGTTGCTTAGGAGCTAGAGGTCCAGATGTAGATACCCGGATCTTCCAGCCGGCAGATTTTCAAAGAAGATGCCCATCCCTATTTCATCCACACTCTCCTGCTCCCCAATAACTGTAAAGTGCAAAAAAGCTTGCCAGGGCCTGCAGAAAGCACAGCGTCTCGGAGGCTGACACGTTTCTCTTCTTCCCTCCCCGGGGAGCGATCCCAGCATCTCTTCTGGTGATGTCAGTGGAATCCTGAGCCCGATCGGGCTCCACCGCTGGGGAAGGGCAGATGGTGTGCCCGGCCTCTGGGCAGAGCCGGGGGGGTGTCACCCGTCAGGGTGGTAGCCCTTGGGGCCGTGGCACTCCAAGACCCCACTGGGTGTTCGCTCTCCGGGAGCGCGGGGGTCCCCCCTTCACAGCCACGAGCGCCGCCCCCGCTGGCCCGCGCCACGCTCCGCCCTGGACGCCGCTAGTCCCGGCGCTGGGGTGCGCGGGAGGTGGGAGCGGGCCCCGGCTCAGCCTGATTTACGGCTCTGCTGAAAACCGCTTCGCTCCCGCAGCAGCAGCACCGGCCGCGGCGGCAGCAGCAGCAGCTGCAGCTGCAGCAACAAGTCGGGTAAGTGGCAGCCGCTGGGTTTCTGTGCCTGCGGCCGGCCGGGGGGCGCGGTGGCGGTGACCAGGGCTGGGCAGAGGATCCGGCGCCTCAGCACCACCGGGAGTTGGGCTTCTGGGCCCCCACCTGCAGGAACTCGTGTGCGCACATACCCACTCTGGCACCCTGGCGCTGGCATGCCGCGGAGCGGGGGCGGGGCGAATCTAGACCCCTGAGGCAGGATCCTAGCTGGCCTGCCGGGCTCAGGCAGAGCAAATTAAGGGCTCTGCCGTTAACAGTGTGAACCTGGGCTTCCTCTGGGCCCTGGAAAGCTTGCGTAGTGCAGGAGTGCGTAATTATCCATTTTCCAATTCAAGGGCGCAAGCCCTTTCCCACTGCCTCCTAAAGCCCCGTTCCTCCCCCTCTTGCCTGCGTTTTGGTTCAAGGTTTTCACCCCATCCCTAGAGAACCCCTGGTTAAACAACTACAGAGCAGGGCAGGAAGAGGCTCCCCTCACTAGGGGCCAGAGGCTTTGCTTAACTGTGGAGACCATTTGCACCTCAGCTTTTGAAGAGGTTGAGGACCCAATAACACTTTTCAACCTGGACCCTTAGCTGAGCCAAGGTTTGGGTGGGGATGGGCAATGCTGTTATGTTTAAGTAGAAACCATCCTGCAGGAAATATGCACTGCTTGCAGAATTGGGTTGTTGGTCGTCATCGGTTGCTAAGGGCAAGATAATAAATTCCTACAAGGAAACAAGAACTTCCTGTTATGAAAAGAGTTATGCTATTATATAGCTGGTTCCAGCATTAGCCATCTCTAGAAGTTGCCATATTAAAAGAGGATCAGAGACATGATAAATCCATCCAGAAGCCTCTATTTTAATTAAGTCTTGGCCATCACCAAGGCCCCACTTAAATCAAATGATACTTGACACACTGGAATCCTGAATTTAAATAAATCTTGCATATAGGGGACCATTATTGTTATGATAACACTTTGATTTATGTCATCACAACAATAATTAAAGGACAAAATTAAAGGCAAAATCCCACACTGAGAAATTTCCAGCTGCTTGTGTGCTTAATGCCTCTGTGCCTAATGTGAGTAGTGTTTTTGCTGTATTTGAGGGAAGACCTCTGAACTTGCTGCTCTTTGGACCTATTTTGACAATTCATGTGAATCGTCCTCATTTTTTTTTTGTTACAAAAGTCGTGTACTAAATTCAGGATGACAGGAAAGTTGAATTTCACTTCTGGATCTGCTACTTTCCATTGGCCTTGAATTCATTACTTTGCCTCTTTGCTCTGTTTTTCTCATCTGCGAAAAAGGAGTGTTATCCACACTTTTTAGTCATAGCCAGGGCTCAGCAATTTTTTTTTTTTCCTGTGACGATCAAGAGGTAAGTATTTTTGATTTTTCAGCCCCTAAAGTATCTGTCTCATTTATTCACGTCTGCCTTTTAGTGCAAAAGCAGCAATAGACAAACAGAAATAAGTAAATGTGACTGGTTTGGCCCATGGGTTGCAGGCTTTTATTTTAATATACTATATGCAAAAGCCATCTGAAAATAAAACCTCTGCCTACGTAGAGATGAGCAGCAGCAACTAACTGTTCAATAGTATCCTGAAAAGTACTTATGGACTTGTAAACTACCTGTTTTATTTCTTCTGTGCAGGACTTTTAGAGTAATGCAACAGAAGGCTTTTGAGGAAAACAGATACCCTTGGCAGGAGTCCTTGGAGAATGTTGCTGTGTGCCTGCCATTCCGTTGCCCGAGGTGTGGAGACCATACCAGGTTTAGAAGCCTGTCTTCGTTGAGGGCCCATCTGGAATTCAGTCACAGCTACCAGGAAAGAACCCTTTTGACAAAATGCAGCCTCTTTCCAGCCCTCAGAGACACAGACCTAGTCACCTCCTCAGAACCCCTGAAACAGGCAAAATTGCAGAGCAGTGGCAATGTGGTGAAGCAGAAACCGAGCTATGTTAACTTGTATAGCTTTTCACATGAACAAGCCAAAGATAGGAAGCCATTTGAGGTGGTGGCAGAGAGACCTGTGTCCTACGTGCAGACCTACACTGCGGTGGACGTGCATGCAGACTCCCTGGATGGGCTGCGCTCGAGTCCAGGACTTCCTACCTCAGACACCAAAGCTTCTTTTGAGGCACATGTCAGAGAAAAATTCAATCGGATGGTCGAGGCCGTGGACAGGACCATTGAGAAGAGAATTGATAAACTTACCAAAGAGTTGGCCCAGAAAACTGCCGAGCTGTTGGAAGTTCGGGCAGCTTTTGTGCAGCTGACTCAGAAAAAGCAGGAGGTTCAGAGGCGAGAGCGGGCCCTGAATAGACAAGTGGATGTGGCTGTGGAGATGATCGCTGCTTTAAGACAACGCCTGACAGAATCGGAGGAGGAGCTTCTCAGGAAAGAAGAGTAAGTGGCACCAAAGCAGGGTGCTAACCCCATGGCTTTAGGCCTCATGTCCCTCCCCAGGTTACAAGCAAACCTTAAGCAAGAATTTGGTTTTATTACTTGCAGGGACCTCAACAGTTTTCTGATTGATATGGTTGAATCTAGGAGATCCAAACCCTTCAATATTATTTACCCTTCTTGTGTATGGTTGGCAACCCAGCAACATGAAAGTCAAAAGATTTAACTCTTTCACCTTGGAAACTACAGCTATTGTTTTTAGAGAGAGGTGTGGCACAGTTTGTCCTTGATGGGTCCCAGGACTAACTGTTGAGCAGAAGAGTTGCATGGGATTGCCAGGCAGTAAGGGCATGTTGGGTGAGCCATTCCTTATTGTTTGCATTTTCATATTTATCATATTTTACTTATTACTTACACTAATAAAAATGAAAGTAAGATTTAGGGTGGTGGTTGCCTAGAGTGTTGGAAGACAGGGAGGATCACTGATTAGATAGAAGTTATTGTCAAGGAGCTAACTTATTTTAGGGTAGTGGTTTAAGGATCCTGTATTATTAAAAATAGCTGGATGACTGACAGTTTGCCCTGTAATATAGACAAGATGGTGTCCTATTCAAGTATAACACTATACTTCCCAATTCAGCAGATATGCAAATAATTTTGGCTTCTTTCCCACTCTGGATTGTCTGTCCATGTTAATTCAATATAGCTGAGACCCCATCTAACTCTAATTTTTATTTGGAAGAAGCAAATATTAGGAAACTCAAAGGAAGCTTTCTAATACTTCCATACTACTATGATTTGTTTGAGAATTTTCTTTTTGGAAAATGATTATGTGATAACTGAGAAAGTCTTGTCTGTTTTTAAGAAGTTAACAATGGTTTTTGCAAGTTACAATCATAGAAGCTATTATTATTTTAAAGTTGATCCTAATTGGAAAAACATTTCTTTATCAATAAGTTTGTATTCAACCCAGGCTAGAAAACATACGTAATAATGCAAAGTATTTTCTTAATGCAGCTTTTGGATTTAATTTTAAATAGAGGCTCAGAATTCATAGAATCAAAGGATATAAAAATTGAAAGACTAAAACATCTTAGAAGGAAACATTACAAATAACTGAGCTGTCTGCTAGTGATTGACTTAGTGTCATACTCTGCCCCCTGGCACTTTTCTACCTTGTGTTGTCTCTTAAAATGTAGTTATTAAAGCATCCTCCAGTTGGTAAGAGACTGAGAAACCCTATATATTAAAGAGACCATCACTTGCTCTCACTGAATGCATACTTTCTACCAAGAGGGAATGCCTTCTCTGCTCAAGTAGACATTTTTATAATTATGTAGTAAGGAAGGATTTTTATCAACCATTGATTTACTTTGCTCCTAGAGGAAATGATCTCTAACAAAAAAAAATATTTCTCTCTTGACTTTTGGTCTTTCCTGGGGGAAGTCAGTGTTCTCAGCAGCTACTGCACCTGAGTGACAGACAGGGTGCTCTATGTGCTGAGAAAAACCAAGAATTAAAATTGTGATATTTCTGTTTGATTCAAGAGCATGAATTTAAGAGGTAACTAAATTATTGTTTGCATTTACTTAATGCATTTACATATTTATCATATTTCACTTATTACACAGATAAAAATGAAGGTAGGATTTGGGTTGGTGGTTTCCTGGAGTATTGGAAGACAGTCTGATGACAGGTTAGCTAGAAGTTATTGTCAAGGAGCTAACTGATTTAGGGTAGTGGGTTAAGGATGCTGTATTATAAAAATAGCTGTATAACTGATATAAAAGTGGGCCATACGTGGATCAATAATGATGTGTTGTGGTTCATCCACTGCTGTCACCAGAGGACCAATTGAAAAACTAATACAGACTTGGAAAAACAAACCAACCATTTAACAGGGTAGTAGGGCATATGTTAAAAGTCCCCCTCTACCAAGCATACCCCATGGCACCCTCCAAGACTGCCCCTGTTTAGTTCACTGAGTGTTCCTCCAGACCTTTTTGGTGTGCACACAATACATGTACTTTATACACACAAAAGATTTTTGTGTTTTCTCCAATGAAATGATAACACATATTATTTCTCTCGCTTGTGTGTGAGGTTTTTGTTTTATCATAATATGTTGTAGGCATCTGTTGTGCACGAAATACAGAATTATGCCATTCCTTTTGACTGTTGCATACTATTCCATGGTATGGCTCGATTATAATGATTTTACTATTGATGAATATATAGTTTTTGTTCCACTTTCCTAATATTAAAAATAGTGCCTCAGCTAACATCCTTATACATATATTTTTGTTCATGTTTTTGTGAACCTATCTAAGGGTGAATTAGAGTTATTTTTTAGTATGATAGTTTTGAACTGTTAGAGGTAAAAAAAAAAAAAAAGACTTCCCCAAAACCCTTTAAATGAAAATACAATGAGGCTGCCTTATTTTACACAAAGTTAACAAAGTCCTCATTTTTTAAGCCTTGATTTGACCACATTCATTATTCAGACCTTAAATAATCACTCTTTCTATATGTAAAATAAGACTGAAAGAGTCTTGTTTGTAGGGACACTGGAGCTCTTAGTGTGAGAAAGTGACTGTGGCCGGCTCCCCCAGTGTCTATAGTGTCTGTCATCCACACCCCCTCCCCCTAGTGGGGATGCAGAGGGAGCCAGCTGCCCATCAGCTGTACCACTGATGTGAGGTTGCGTGACTGGATCTGCCTGGCTAGGGCTGTGCCTCTTTCCTCCCTTACTGCTGAGCTGTGCTTCCATCAAGAGGTAACCTGTCAGATGCAGGGAGACAGTTTGGCCAAGCAACACACCAAGCATCCCTGCTAAGCAGCTCTAAGGCCCTCTCAAGGCCTATTTGTAAGAGAAAGTAGGTTGTTATAGTTCCATTTGAGATTGACTTAAACTCTGGAGACGCAGATGGTAGATTCAGTTTTAAAAAACACAAACATTTGGTATTTAACATTCATGTAAGGCTCTCTTGCTTATGGATTTCCCCCTCGACTTTAAAATCCTTTCTTTCAAACTGAAATAAAAGATTCCAGGGCCTGTTCTGCCCTGAGGCCTTCTATAGGCTGAATCAGCAGGGGTTATAGAAGTCATATATATGCTCAATAACAGAGGGGATTGTTTAAATTATTAATAGTTTGTAGTTTTGTGCCAGGATGTCTCACTGTACCTCCCTGGAGAGGTATCTATATGCCTCTGGTGTGCAAATCTAAGAAAGAAATTATTCATTGTCTTCATGAAGTCTGTGCAACTTTAAAAGTCCTGTTGAAACAGGTATTTACTAATTCAAGAGTTGCAGGGTAGCACAGCCCGTAATCGGGTAAATCAATCCCTGCTAACTTTGCAGCAAAGGTATCTTTAACAAGGAGCAATGGATGTGGATAGTGGCTGTTCCCTGGTGACTTGGTCACCTAGAATTTGAAGAACATGAGTGTCATAACAATATACCCCAAATTTTCTCACGAACTCTTCTGCTGGAGAGATTGGGAAGTCCTGATTGATGAGCATAAAATGCTTGATATTTTTCCCTGAGAAGCTTACATTCTACATAGAAAGAGTGACACATACTCATGAAATGCAGAAGTTCAGACCCAAGATAATTTGAACAAGTGCTTAAAAGCAAGCCACTGTTTCAAGTTGATAAAATGAGAAGAGAACAGACTTATCTTTGTGGAGAGGTCACAAAAGGAAGTGAGGAGGAAGGACAAGATTTGCGTTGGTGGCTGAAGGAGAATGACATCAAAGGGACCACAGAGAGGAGATGAGTAGAGAGGATTCCTCAGATGACTGTGTCATTTTAGAAATGAAAGGCACGCCTTCCTTCAGAATAACAGCCTCATCTCACAGGTGTGGAAAATGAGGGCCAGACCAATGGAGTGACTTCCCCAAGGGTGAAAATGTAGTAGCAAGGCTGAAATTGGAACCCAAATTCCCTTTCTCTATTGAGTGTCTTTTTCTATTAATTCATTATGTCTCCGCCAGACTTTAGAAAATGTGCTATTTGTCCAAAGCCTCAAGACATGTAAAAGTAAATCTAGCCCATTTTGGAAATCAGTTTGCTGCTTTGCTATTTTGAGAGGGCTGACATGGTGACATCATTTATTTTTCTGATGAGATTAAAGAAAATGTAAGCTGGCATCAAAGGTGTTTGGAAATGGTGAAATGATGGCGTCATAAGTGCGGTTATGATATTAAGTTTCCAGAACAGCAGCCCAAGGCTTTTAACTTCCCACAAGGGCTTTTTTTTTTTTTTTTTTAAAGATTGATTTATTTATACAAGTTGGGGTACAGGCCAGAGGCGTGGGATGGCGAGAGGGCTCACCAGAGACAGAGCAGGGAGCAGAACAGGCAGATCGATGGAAACACACTGCTGAGGGGAGCAGCGGGCGAGGCAGGAGAGGTCTGCCGCGCCATGTGGGATTCCCCCCGGCCGGGCGTCGAACTCGCGTCGCGGCTGCCGACAGCTCCACAGCGCAGCGCTCAACCACTGCGCCACCGGGGAGGCCCCCACAAGGGCTTTTAACTGCACTCTCTGGATGCCCAGGCGAGGGTGGAGTGTGTGAGACTGCCAGTCTTTGATTGTGGTGAGGGCCTCCTTATAATTCCACCTCTGCTTCCCATCCGACTCCCTTGCAAGCTATGTTAGATAAAATCTTTCCTTCTTCCTTCACATTGACCTTGTTCCCAGTTCGGAGTCAGCCAAAGAACAAATCTTTATTGAGTACCTTCTGAGTATCGGGCACTGTTCTAGGTGCTGCTCATACAGGGTAAACCAGATGAGTCCAGCTCCTTCTTTCATGGCAGGAATAGACCAGAAGGTGAAATTGTTATTAAACCGATCATTCGGGCTATGATAAAGGAGACCTATAGAGGTTCCTCCGCCAGCTTATGTCCTTTAAGGTTTCTGTTCAAAACTGGCTGTGGAATGATGAGCTCTTGAAGTCAAGTTTGACTTGGTAACTTGCTTTGCACAAATAAACCATCTTGCCATTTAATTACCACTTTCCCATGTTTGATCAACGAAGGCTCTAGTAGACAACTTGGTCTCTGGACTAACCCACTGCTAGGCAGCAGGCCAAGATGAAGCATGATAGATGGAGAGTTTAGTGGGATAGGGAGGAATCAGTTTGCTCCATGTTATTGTGCACATATATAAATGGGGGTCCCCTCCAGATGTGTTCCATACAGACTTAAAAAACTAAGGGACAAAAAATTGGGTATCAAACATGCCAGCCTAGCATTGGCAAATGGTAAAATTCAGATACCTGGAACATTTTCTGTATGTTTCTTTCCTGTCTTATCTCTTGGCTGGCCCTCCTTCTCCTAGTCCCTTTCTCTCTATCTGGACTGAGGGGATTAGTACTAATGTTGGAACTTAGAACTGCTAAGACGGATTTGACTTTTTTACATGAGAACTGTATACTCTTTGGTTTATTCAAAGAAGCTAAAAAAGAAGGATGAGGCAAAGGGCTAATAGGAAGAGAGATGTGACATAGTTCCAGGTGTGCAGCAGGTGTAACTTTTACCCTGTAGGGGCCCTTGGGTACACGAGACCCCACCCTGAGCTCCAAGCTTGCAGCCAGGTTCCCAGTGCTGAGAGGTGGCAGATTCTGGCTTTAGAATTGCCTCGTGGTTGACTTACGGCCTCTCTGAAATACTCTGTGATCAATAGCTAGACTATTTTTAGCCGGAGGTATTTTTACCATTTCACATACCTCTGAAGAGGTTCATAAATCAGTAATGTAAAATGAAATTTAAATAACTTGGAAGAGCTTTGCCTTTGGGAGGAGAAGCAGATGTTAAAGCATTGTTTCAGAATAGAAGAGGAGCATCAATTTTAGATCCCACCACCATTCCTGTAGGAGGTATCTATCTGTATTGTGAGTTACTTAACAGGTTTTACGCCTCAGTACTTGTCTGTAAAAAAATACGAAGAAATCTAAGGACCTTTCTGCCAGTTAAAGATTTCTAGCTAGAGACAGAGTTGTACTTTTCATGCATTCAGCAGAAATTTGCTCAGCCCCTTTTGTGTACTGGGCTCATGTTAGGTTTTGGGGGTGCTATTGATGTCGTTTTTGGAGCGGGGTCCTTGGGTTCACTCTGGGAAAGGTTTCACCAGAGCTCCCTTCGGGCGGCATGTAACAAGTTTCTCCACAACACAGAGACTCAGTTATACTTAAAGAACAGGTTTATTAGGAAAACAAGTATAAGACACTTGTATAGACACAAGCGGGCAGAAAGAGCTGCCCTCTGAGGGGCAGGTTTGCTAAGAGAGGCCTGCATGGTGCAGGTCACGGGCAGACAGGCAGGCCACTGCCCTGCAGAGAGACAGAGTTAGTAAAGGAAAGCACCTGCATAGGCAAAGGTGGGCAGAGAAATGGCTGCCCCAAATTCTTGCCCGGATGGCTCTGATATAGCCCTCTTTCAGTTGGGAGGGGCTCATCTTTGAAGATGGCTGTCTGTTTACTGGCTAGCTAGAATTAGAAGAGACTGGAGATTCTACAATAGGCTCAATCTCCATATCTTTGGCCCTAGAGACTGCCATCTAGCTCCTACCTATGCTTTGTAATTTAGGAGCTGGCACTTAGGGATTGTGCTATTGGTTATGTTGATTTCTTCTACCCCCACTTCCTTGTGTGGGCCTAGTTCTAATCTTATTTTGAGTTACATCTCCTCCATCACTATCAGGAAGGAGCAGGCAGGGTCCCAAGCTCATTGATTTTGCAGTGGATTGGGGAAGTCTCACAAAGTAGCCCTCTGCAGTGTATACTCTGGTAGGGTGCTTGGTCATTTGGGAGAACACAGCAGGGCCCCTGATCCACACCTAGGCGTGTGTCTAAGAATGTTTGCTAGCTGCAGAGCCCTGAAGTTACAGGGCTTTATAAGAGTGGGAACTCAGGAAGGACAAGGAAGGAACCCTGGCAAAGGAACAGACTTAAAAGTGTGGCTAAAGGGAGAGTGTTCTCTGATGCTGGCGCAGAGAGGGAGGTGATGTGCATTAATGAGGCCCAAGGAGAGCATGAGGATACAGATGGCCCTGAAAGCCAGAAACGTAGGCAAATAGCCA
This sequence comes from Scalopus aquaticus, assembly GCA_004024925.1. NCBI lineage: Eukaryota > Metazoa > Chordata > Mammalia > Eulipotyphla > Talpidae > Scalopus > Scalopus aquaticus. The sequence goes on from PVIJ01000128.1 coordinate 86,642, forward strand.
TAATAAATGGTTTGTTGGTAGAAGATTACACAGTGTTAAAGATGATCAATGTGTAGCTCCTCATTAACAATTTATTGTTCCATGTAGATGTAAAATTGCAGTGAACACCGCTGTGCCTTGATACAGTCTTATTTTATTCCCTGTGCCTGCTTCTAAAGTGTGCTGTCCACATGGCAGTATGTCATTGGCTTTTCTGAGTTAATCTGCCTTTAACCCATCTCAGAAAAAGTAACTGAGGGTGTTCAATCTGTAAAAAATGAAATATCTGTTTTAGAACTTACGGCCCCTATCCTGTAAATGAATGAGTATATGAGGGAACATGTATAAGTAAATCTTTGATTATCCTGAATGACAGGGCATTTTCACTTAGTACCCACTGCTGTGTCTGATTTTGAATGCCTGTGAATATTAGCATCCTCAAATATTCTAGCTCTGCAAATCATTTTTCACATTAATGAACTTCAGGCCAGTTCCTTATACTGTACTGGTATTTATCCCTTTAGTATCAATTATTATTTTAAATAATCATATTTTCCATTGAAGTCTATAACCTTGAAACCGTGGGTTTAATCTTACTTAACTTGAAAAAAGTCAGGATGGGGCTGAGAGTAGCCTAGAATCAGTTAATATCCCTTAAACTGGTCTTGCACCCACACCCTGTTTGAATTTTGCTCAGGTCTCCCCTTATATCTGGCCTTGCAGCTTTCATGCTATATTCTGAGTCACAGGGTTGAAAACCTAAAATAAAACCACACTTGTGTTTTTGTCTTTGATAGCATCATATTATTCTTTTTCTTACTCACATGTAGCTCAGCTTTATAATTACACATTTATTTTAGTATTTGTTGTTTTTAATATCAACTTCTCCCACTACGCAAGAGGTAGGCTTATCATTCAATGGGTGTTTGTTGAGTTACTAAATAATGGAATAAATAAATGTGTGAATTATGACTGTGTCTTACTAGGTTCCAGCCTACAATGTCTACCCTTCCCAGAATTCTGAGGTTCAGGGCCACTCACATGCCCACGATGACAACTGCCCTCAAGTTTTTTTGGCCTTTCTTCTCCTTACACTCTTAAAAAAGGCTGAGGACCCCAAAAAGCTTTTTGTTGTGTGGTTTTTATCTATTGGTATTTACTGTATTAGAAATTCGAACCTAGAAATTTAAAAAAAACACCAATTCATTTAAAAATAATAACTTGATAACATTCCATATTATTTTCCCAAAAACAATTTAGTAAAAATAGTATTATTATATTTTTTGCAAATATATTTAATGTCTGTTTAATACAACGCAGTTGAACTTTGTTCTTCTGTATTTAATCTGTTGCAAGTTTGTTGTTGCAAATTTGGCTGAAGTAGGAAATCCAGTCTGGTAATGAAATATAGTAGGAAAGGGAGAGGTATTTTAATAGCCTTTTCAGAGTACAGTGGCTATTCTGCTTTGATTGTATGCCAAGAGTCGACACTGGTAATTTCTTAAAGGTTAATTGCAATGTAGAATCTGCAACCACATCAGTGGACATTTCTTTCTTCCTTATGCTGAAATCCATTGTTCTGTCTTGCACTTTGAATGAATATTTTACTGATTGAAATATAATTATTAAAGAGGTTACAAATGCAATGTGGTTAAGCTTCTTTATTTTCCATTCAGTAAATCCCCATGGTTCCTTGGGGAAGTAAGTGTTTCTGGATATTGTTCATTAGGCTGAACAGGATGTAAAAGGTGGAGCTGAAGTTGTTCACAATTAGTGTTGTTACTGTTTTTATCTAATACAGACACTGAAATGCAATCTCAGTGTGATACTTATCCAGCTTTGTCTTGTGTAATTTATCTTTTAAAATTAAACCATCAGACTTATTTTAAATTCCTTTTTTTTTAAGTTGATATGTAGCATCCGTAAACTGAAATTAGATTAGCATTGGTGCCAGGTTAGTTGAAAAATACAAAGGTTATTAACTTCTCAGCTTCAGGGCACAAGATAATTGGATGAAGGAGGTTAGAAAAAGATGCTTCTCTTCTACAACATGACATAACACTCCATGATCAGCTAGAAGCATTAATATTAATTTTTAAAGGTTTTATACGGAACCAGTAGCAAAACATTACATGATTTAAAAGTACAGCTACAATCATAAACTATATTGTTTTCAGATTTGTTTCCTGGCTTTTGTAATGTTAATCTTATGGGATTAAGCTGTCAAATACTGCTGTCTTATTCTAAGCTGTACAGCTGGAGAGACCAAAAATAGTAAATACGCACAAAGAAGAAAGACTGGAAAATATATAACAGAATATTGATAATAGATACCTCTGGATGGTGGGGTATGGGTTTTTGTTTCTTCCTTCTTTTTAAACATTAATTACTACAGATATTTATGTATTCTATTGAGTGATGGGCTTAGAGCAGAAGATAAAAAGCTGATTCAGCCCCTGCCCAGTTTGATCCATCTTTCAGTTGTCAAAGTTCACATTTACCATAATAAATGTGAAATATTTCTGTAATGAGAGAAACAGAGTAAATATTATAATCCAAAATGAACTGAAAAAGTTCAGACTCTTTTTTCTGTGTTTTTGTTTTTGGTTGGGGAGAAGATTATGGGTTTTGGTTATTTTTCCTGTAAGTACAACTTGGAGTTGTAATAACTGTATGATTCAGCCATCCTAACTGTCATCCAGGAAGTCTCTATGAGGGGCTTCACTCGAAATTAATCGAAACCTTCAAGTTGGAAAGAGAAGGCAATAACCATCTTCCTGGGCTGTATTTTCAGTGCTGCCTTTGGATTGTGAAGATACTCTATCCAGAGGATCTCCTCCACAGCTCAGAACCATGAGGGCCGAGTTTTGCCCAGGACCGACATGCCACTGGTCTGCTGCCGGTTATGTTTTGTGATTCACGTAAAAAGGAAGATCAAGGCAGAGTGATAGTAGAGCTTGAAAATTGACTTGTGTCTGTGGATTGAACAGCTTGGAAAGTGCACATCTTCAATTCAGGGCTCAGAAAGAAACATCTGGAAATAAACTTGATACTTGAGAATGAAAGGAAACTTTTCTAAAAGGGCTCTTATTTCTTTTGTGTGACTATTTCTTAGCTACTGAAAGATATTGGAATTATTTCAGGATTTGGGTTTATGTTTAATTCTGGATGAGAAACTAGAAAAATGGGGCTGGTATAATGAGTAGTTCCTTGAGTGAATCATTGTTAGAACCAGTCTCTTTTCTATTTTGATCAATATGTAATTCCCTAGGTTTTGCAGAGACACTTGGCTCGTAGGAAGTATCAGAAAAGTTTCAATGTGACCAAGTGTGACCTAAAATATTTGTGAGAAAAAAAAATCATGAGTAATTATAAAAGTGGCTCACTGACTAGTCATTCAGAATAATGGTATCAGAAGCCACTGCCAGCATTCTGCAAAGGCTTTCTGTGAGACTGGGACTTTCTGAGCCAGGCTTCCTTGAGGTTCTACCCAAGAAATTCTGATGCTTAGTGAAAAACAGGTATCAAGTGGAGGTTTAGAAGATGCAGAGACGGTGTAAATTTAATTGACTGTCTAGAACAACTGCATGAAGTTAGCTTTAAAAAAACAGGATTCACTGGTCTAAAATGAGAGTGGAGGAACAATGGAAGTCTTTAGGATCTCCACTTTGTGCCATTTGAACATGGCCAGAAAAATGAGGGCGTGACTCCCTGATGTTTGAGAAAAATTTCAAAAACACATAAAAGAAATACTGTATCCAACATGTTAGTACAATTGTGGGATTCATTAGCCCCAGATGACAGAGCATATAAAGGTCATGGCTGTTTTTTATTGAGGCAAGTTGGATGAAGAGAATTTTGATAATATAAGCCTATATAGATGGTGCAGATTATATGGTACTTAGCCTGAGAAAAATATCTGTCGGTGTGTTTTCAGAGATGCTTGTGAGAATAGCTACCAAAAGTTTAAGGTAGTAGTCAGGATAATGGGGTTTCAGCCCAAGAGCAGATATAGAGATGTAAAACTACGTTACCTCAAAGGAAAGAATGGGGTTTCAGGTGATATTTTTTCTTTATATTTTAAAGTGTTTTAATTTTTTTTATAAACAACTTATTCAGTTATGAATCAGAAAAGTATTATCTCCAAATTTCCATTATAGATGAAAAGATATGAATAGGAATAAATGAATACATTTTTCTTGGATTTTTGAATCACAATAAATTATGTACATAAAAGAGTATTATTTGGAGTATTTTGCTCAACTTCTTAACTTTTTAAGGAAGGACTACTTGCATATTGCTTCTATGTCAGCTAAAATAGCTTTCCCAGAAGATACTGTATATCTCAAGATGGCACTTCTCGGGTTGTTTCATTCTTAGCTCAAAAATATACTGTTGGACAGGGTGACTCATCTTATTCACTTTGGTGCTCAATAAGGCTTCTTGCTTTCATATCTTCCTTCTCAGTAGTCTTTTCTCCCTAACAGCCAGACTTTTAAAATGTATGTCATAACTTTTTTTCAAAAGTGTCAGTGGTTTTCTACCTCATTTACAATGAAGTCAGGAGTTGTCTCAGTGACCCCGAAGCTCCTACACTCTCCTATTTGCCTACCTGCTCTGTTTACATAGGCCGCCTAGCTCTCCCTCAGATCTTTCCCACCTCAGGCACATTCCCAGTGAGGACCTGGCTTATTCCAGGTGTCTGCATGGCTTCTTCTTAGCTTCCTTTAGGGGTCTGTTCAAATGTGACCCCATCCAAAAGGTCATCCCCGATTTTGGTTTCTAAAATGTCCTTCACTCTCTCTCTTCCTCTGTCACTCTCTGTCCCCTTGTTCTCAGTTTCAGTTTTCTCCTAAGCACTTATAGCTGATACACACACACACACACACACACACACACACACACAAATGGTGGTTCATCCCTTCTTCTGAAATGTACTGTAAATAGAATCACTAAAATATAATTTTATTTCTTTTCATTGCTGCAGCCTGGGGTAATACTCAACAAAGAGTAGATGCTCAGGAAAGGTATGTTGAATGAGTTGAATTCCTTTCTCATTTCCCCAATTTGTGTTCTGCATTTTCACCCTGCAGTGAGGTTGTGACATTCAACCATTTCCTGGAAGCAGCTGCTGAGAAGGAGTTTCAAGGCAAAGCTCGGCTCCATGACTTTATTGAGAATCTGTTGCAGCGGGTGGAGCTGGCGGAGAAGCAGTTAGAGTACTATCAGAGCCAGCAGGACGCTGACCTCTGCCGGGACATCAGTGAGCACGTGGTAAGTCACACCAGTGCAGCCTCCAAGCGGGAGATCCTTGAGTATGGTGACTTGGGTCAAGAACAGAGAAGGGAGCTAGGCAGCCATTGGCAGGGACCCTACAGACATCCCTTGAAAATGTGGCGTGGGTCATGTCTGTTAAGGAAGTGATAGAGGTGAAACCAAGACACCTAGAATGAAGTCAAGTCCAGGCTGAATCTCTCCCCTTCTTTTTCACCTCCTCACTCACACCATCTTGGATTGGAAGTATTTTTATACTTAGAGAATAACAGCTTGAAGTATCCAGAGAAACAATCTGTCCCACATGTGGCATCAAGTAGAACTGAAGTTGTTATCTGCTTTAGAGCTCTACAAAGAATCCTAGGAAAGCTTGGACACTTCACAGTAGAGCAAGAAACAACCACATACTATTTTTTTTTTCCTCTCTTTAAGAGGGAAACATGATTTGATGTCTCTATGGGTTAAACATGCTTTACATAGATTTTCATAAAAACTTAAGAAAATTCACCAGTGTTAGTTATATTATAAAATAGATTTTTGCATACAAGTCTATATGTAGTTTCAGGGACTTAAGAAAATCCAGAGCCCAGATGAGAAGCCTGGATATGGACAAAGGTTGAGACTCACATATGTGATTTAATCCAGATTCTCTGGTCCCTTTGGAGGCTGCAGGGCAGGTACAGGTAGCCATGCTGAAGGAGCTAGGTGTCATGTTGGCCCTTTATATCATGTCCTTGGTGGTAAAAGCAATAAAACCAAAGAAAGGATTTTTGAAATCCCCAAATATGTTAGTTATGACATTTTCATTAGTTATTAAAATTTTATTTCAGCTTGCCTACTTCTTAGATTTTTTTTCTCTCCCCTTAGCTCTGCAAAGTCACACTCCTAATAGAGAAGTGAGAAATCAATCTCTGAGATAGACTTCATCCTTCTTAGACTTTAAAATGATTCTTTTACCACTCACCCAAAATGGGTAATATATATAAGGAAAAGAAAAATGGGAAACATATATACTAACCAAAAGATTATCAGGGTGACTATTGGTTGATAAGTTTAGTATGAGCAGTCTGGAAACTACAATTAAAAGAGAGAATGATATAAATAATAAAAGACGGAATTAAGTGAAAGACAGGTAGATAAAAGGAGGAAGACAGAAGGGAGAGAGATTGGCAACTATAAAGAAAGGTAAAAGGAAGCAAGGAAATGGAAAAAAATCTTACAGTGCTCACTATAATCACATATTAGCCTTGAAGCACTTCAGTAATACAAGCTCCAGAACTTTCAGTCAGAAACAAAGTAAATATGTTACATCTGTGATGGTTCAATGACTATAATCAAAGAAGTTTCTGCTACTTAACATACTTACTATTTTCTGGGCAAGTGTCTATGGTTTTTACATATTGCTGTCCTGAGAAGGAACCTTTACTCTACTTCTGGATTTCTCTGTCTCCTCTGTAGGAAACTGAGCGAGTTTAGTCATAACTAACTCTCACTTGAGGGACACTTTCTGAACCTTTTCTGCCTCCTTCCTTCTTGCCCTTTCTTAGGACAGTACTACAACAAAGAGTTCCAAAGTGAGATAAAAGACCTGGCTTCCAGATTATTCCCACCCTTCCTCTGACTGGAATATAATTTGTCATCCTGGGCCTGTAATTTTTTTGTGAAATGAAGCAGATGGTTTCGATGCTCTCTAAGTTTTTCGGGCCTCTTAGGTTCTTTGGTCATCTCCTGACTTGGGTGGGTAGAAATTCTAAAATTAAAATGTAAGCCTAACATTTTCAGCATGTAAGCTTGTAAGTAACCCAGAGCTAAGACATGTGAGAAATGCTATGCTAAGTCATGAGGATTTTAAAAAGTTTTATCTCTAAATATTTTGATAGTTATTGTTTTCTAAGTTAAGAGGATCTTAAAGAGAGATAATAATGGAAGGCAAAGTGGAATACAGAAGTCCATTAGTTCTCTCATCTGTTGATAATTCCTGTGCTCATTTCTGCTCAGTTTATCTTTCTAGATTGAAAGTTGAGCACCTTTTAAAAGAAATAACCATTATTTGTCATCATGCTATGTGTCATATGATCCAAAGTTGCACAGTATTTCAGCTCTTTTAGGTAGATGCAAATATACAAAATTATATGTGTGCATATTTCCACAGCATATATATATATACATACATATGTGCACATAAGCCTACACATACATAAATACATGTGCATATGTACATACATGCATGGAGATACCATAGGAAATTAATAAATAACTAACATTTATGCCCTCTGTGTCCCAAACATGACATCACCTGCCTTCTTCAGACCTTCCTACCGAGGAAAGATTAGAGTAATTCAAATAAAATAAAGTATGGTTAAGATTGTAGCAGAACTTCTCACAAACATGGTCCCAAAAGTAAAGAAGAAAGCTCCTAACCCCTCCCAAAACCAAAGCCAATGCCAAAGCCAGAGCTTTGAAGGACAGACAGCTCATCCACCTTCCAATAGCCCAAGACACTGCTGCTCCAAAAGCAATCCAAATATCCTCAGAAGAGAGCCCCCAGCAGAAACAAGCTTGACCACCTCGCCATCATCCTGTTGCCCCTGACCACTGAGTCAGCCATGAAGAAAATAAAAGACAAAACATTTGTGTCTGTTGTGGATGTCAAGGCCAACAGGCAGCAGGTGAAACAGGCTGTGAAGAAACTCTATGACATTAACATGGTCAAGGCTAACACCCATCGTGACCTGATGGAGAGACGTCTTCACTATGCCTGACTATGATGCTTCAGATGTTGCCGTCAAAATTGGGATAATCTGAACTGAGTCTATTAGGCTAATTCTAAATATAAATTTTTTCCACCATAAAAAAATGATTGTATCAAGGAATTTAGAAGTGAGAGCTATCAATTAGTAGAGCTTGATTAGGTTATACTGAGGTGAACTTTCTAACTATATTGAAGGGAGATTCATTGCCTAAAGAGACCAAGGATGAGATGTTTGATTTCTGAAGGATTGAGCAGATGTGGTTCTTCCTATTTTCATCTACAGTCTCCTAAACACTATTTTGGAACATAATATACCACATTAAGGTCTACAGACCCTGAGAACATGTCTCCTTTTTGCTTTTTTTTCACCATAAATTATAATATAGTATATTTTAGTATAATATAATGTAATACAGTATAGTATAATATAGCATAGTATAATATAACTTAATATAGCAATAATACATTATGTAATATAATATATGCTTAGGTATATATTCACCCATGCAACGACAAGGCATTTCTTTGATATAATAAAAATGCTCAGTCTGGGTGTCCCAGGATATCGGTGGTTTTGGTAACACAGGAGAACTCAGATGCTTTTAGCCTGAGAGGTCTTGAGTCAGGTCATTAGTAGCTTACTCAGCCCAGCTTAGTGAAGGAGAGGAGCTCTGAGAAGCCTCAGTGCATCCAAGGGAGAAGCAGAACATTCTCTCCACTCCCCACACCAACTCCCTCCTTCAGAGTTATCAGGAATGCCCTCCCCAGCCTGGCATAGCTCTTATTATCTTCAGTGACACACTCACTGGGGTACTAACCCTCTTTATCCCGTTTTTTCTGGTTACTTCTCTCTTCCCTCTTCTCTCTCTTTCTCACTATCACCTCCTGATACCAGTGTAATTTCCAGATTGATATTTAATTTATTTCTTTCTAAGGAGTCTTCTAGCTTTTAGATTCCTTTATGCCCTAGAAAAAATTCCTTTTCCCCTCTCAATGCCTTTTCAGAAATAATGTTTCAGCATCTGTATCTTTTATTTAATTCCCTTGAGCATTTATGTTCTTTTTCACCTGGCTGATTCCTAAAAATATAATGTGCTTACTCAGATATTTTGTCTTTATGCTCTGAAAAATGCTGTCGAATTAGATGCTAAGTGACCTAATATCCCATCTGCCAAAATCACTCAGAACAGCTCAAATGGAAGGTCATAAAACAGCTTGGATAATCTTATTTTAAGTGCTGTATTTATTTCCTGCAGGTTGCTAAATTAGGACTAACAGTAATTCATTTAACATATATTTATTGGGGACACAGTTCCTACTGAGTGCTGAGGAAACTGCTATGAATTATATAGATGAAGTCTCTGCTCTCATTGCAGGGAGGGAAACAATAAACAACTGAACAAATAACAAAGATAATTCATGTAGTGCTAACTATTATAAAGAAAAAAGGAAGATGTCATGATTGAGAGTCCACCTTTGGTTTGATGGTCAGGAAAAACCTGACTGGAGGAGGCCATATGTGCATTGTGACCTGAATAGCAAGGATGCTGCTCTGTGAAAATTTGGAAGTGGAAAATTTTAGGCAAAGGAATCGGAAATGCAAGAGCCTTAAGAGAACAAACTTGGCATACTTGAGTAATAAGAGACAGAGTCAGAAAGTTGGGAAGGATCCAGATCTTGCCTGACCTTTGAGGTCCCATGAGGAGTTTGGATCTATTCCAGAGCATGCAGGGAAGCCATTGAAGGTTTTAAGCAGGAGGTGACCAGTGGTTTAGCAGAATCATGCAGGCTGTTCTTATACATCTGCAGAGGTACAAGAATGAGATTTGGCAGATGAGAGGGGATCCCAGCTTGGAGAGAGTGGAGGTATTGAGAAATAATGGGGAGAGGATATATTCTGGGAGTAGAATTGACAGGACCAGTTGACTCTGCCGAAGGATTAGAGGGTAAGGGGAAGAGAGGAATCGGGAATAATCTAAGGCTTTGACCTGAATAGTCAAGTATATGGTCCTGCTTTTTACACAAAGGGAAAGCTGGAAGAGAGCTGGTTGTCCAGTTTCCTTAAGCTCACAATAGCCATGTTTGTGTTTTAGAAGTATTTACATTGACTTTCAGTTCAAAGTTATTTATATTTTTCTAATGTGGAACCTTGATCAAAGATAAGTTGAACTCCATTTCATATCCTGCTCTCTTTCTAAACAAAAAGATGACCAAGTAGTTAGACTAGGAAAACATGGAACTAGATAGGCTGAGTGGGAAGAGCATTCCTGTAGACCCAATGGTCAGAGGGAACAGTGGCCTCTGGTGTTCACAGAGAGGAGAGCATGTGAAGTTCTGTGTGCCCGTGATAACAATCCCCTCTCCACACCACACCTCATCTATAGGATCACTGGAGAAATCCTACTCTGGCCACAAATTCCACTTACAGTTTTGTATACAAGTATGTGTTTCTCGCTCATGTGCGCATTCTCTCTCTCTCTCTCTCTCTCTCTCTCTCTCTCTCTCTCTCTCTCTCTCTCTCTCATTGCAGGGAGACTGCAGAATGAAGCCTTGCTTAATCTTGTAATGTGCTTACTTGGGTTTGAAGCCCAATCCTAACTCTACTTAACTTTTCTGCCTTAGTTCCTATATCTGTAAAATGGGAAAGATAAAACTTACCTCAGAGGCTCATTTTGATAGCTAATTACAACTGTTATATGGTCAGTATTTTACCCACTGTGTGACATATAGACATGCTCAATTAATGGTACCTATAGATATGTGTATATAAGAAGTTATGGCTTATCATGACCCATCTTTATGCATTTCCCTTTCTGTAAGAGAGTTAAATTCTCTCATTTCTTAGGTTGCAATGGGGTCTATCAGTGACATTCGTAAGTGCTACATTTGTAGTTTTGAAAATATTTTAGAAGTCAGTGGCCTCTTTGAACATTTGATAGCATTGTCAGCATCTTCCCCAGGAATGGACCCATACACACACACACACACACACACACACACACACACACACACACAAAGGAATAAATGAATAAATAAACACATAGCAATACATATATATACATACCTACTTAATTTTGCATAAAATTTGAAAGGTATTAAGTGTATATGCAGTAAATCATCAAACTTCATGCTTATATACATTCATATAGAGAAGTGAGAACAACTTTGTTATGACTCAGTAATAAGAAGGGAGGGATTTAAAAGAAGAAACCCTGTAAGTTTTTTCCAGTTTACACATATATTGAAGTCCAGTCAAAGAGTCCAGCTGATAAGTAAAATGAATCCTAAGGAGAAAGACAAATATTGTATGATGTCACTCATATGGAGCATAAAGAAATGAAGCAAAGGAGCAGACCAAACCAAACCATACCAAGCCCTTGTAATATGACTGCAGAAATGAGGTCACCAGAGGGGTTTAAGATGCTAAAGGGGAGTCAAAAGTGGAGTTATTGGTATGTCGCTACTGGCTCTGCAATGGTAGGATGCACTTGAGGAGGTGTGTTCCTAAAACATACACAGTGCTGTAAACCACTATGAACTAAAAAAAAAAAAAAAAAAAAAAGGAAAAATTAGTAAAGAAACAAAACAAACCCAGATGAGAAACCTTAGCAGAAGTAGTGGAGGGCCTCCCTGGTGGTGCAGCGGTTGGGCCCTGCGCTGTGGAGCTGTCGGTGGCTGTGATGAGGGTTTGGCGCCCGGCTGGGGAGAATCCCGCATGGTGCGGGGAACCTCTCCTGCCTTGCCCGCTGCTCCCCTCAGCAGTGTGTTTCTGATCTGCCTGTTCTGCTCCCCGCTCTGTCTCTGGTGGGCCCTCTCACCACCCCAAGCCTCTGGCCTGTGCCCCAGCTTGTATGTATGGATGGGTAAATCTTTAAAAAAAAAAAAAAAGAAGAAGAAGAAGTGGAGTAGGAAGAAGTAGTGGAGTAGGAAGGGGGAAATCCTAATGGTTTGGGGTCCCCAGCAATTTCTAGCAGAGGGATTTGCCTGAACCATCTGTCTCACGGCCTTTGTTTATTGCATAACCTCATGACTCTCATGCAAGGAAAGGTTTCTTTTTCTATTTACATTTACTAATCTCATGCCAAACCCAGACAGTGTGAACAGGGTCAACACCAGGCTGACTTTTGATTGCGTCAGTCTGCAGCGGCAAGAATTCCGCCTTCTTGGGGACATGAGGCTCAGAAGTATGTTTTCCAAAACATCTTTTGCTTCTGACTAAAGCTCCAGCTTTAGACAGAACAACCAAGAAAGTGACCCTGTGGTGCTGGGATTGACTTTTGAGATAACTTGAATAATTTCAAAATCTAAGAAGGACACGTGTTCTGGCCATACTGTCCACACACCAAGATGGGGCTTTCTCCACATTTTCTTGGTTGTCATCTTCCTCTGTCAGTCTGCTGATGTCACACTTCCTTGCATGAAAGCCACATGAGGGAGGTCAAGAACTGCAGACCAGGAATGCCTGTAAAGTGATGGTGACATCTGGATCACAAAAATCATAATTTACCAACTTATTCTGCAAGTGATATTCTGAGCCCAGCCACAAAAGTACATGCAGATATTTTATTCAGAGTGAAGAATAATCTTAATGACAGATGACATCAAGGACGGTTGTGGAGTTGGTCCACATGTTTTCATTTTAGAAACAATGTCTTTTAAGCAATAAACATTTCTTGCCAGTTTTCCTGTTGGTTGAGACATTATGCCCAGCTATAGCCAAGGTCAATTAGCTGCAGTAAGCCTGAATCAATCAAAAAATAGGGGCGCATCATTCTAGTTTATAAAAACATGTTTTTGCAAATGTTGTTCTATTGGATTCTTTTACTATTTGACATTTTTGAGAACTGCTGATACTGGCTTTTTGGGAATCAGAGAGCAGGAAGCTCCATGAATAAACAGAGATTGGACCAAGATGTTCTTGTTCATCGTGTTCAATTATGCCACGGCCACTGCTACCATCAACGGTCACTGGCTTCCTTAGTGTGAATGCAATTTATTAAAAATATTAGCAAGAATGATTTTTAAAATTCAACCTTCAAGTGAAGTAATTCTTCTTCTTTGTTTTCCTCCAGCTTACAGATATCTCCTCAAATAGGAAACCCAAATGTCTGTATGTATTTCTTTATATATTCGGGCCTTTTGATGTTTGTAGACTATGTTTTCCTGTTGCATGTGATACCTATAATATAAATGGATCTGACAGTCTCAGGTGAAAATTTGCTTCCTTGCATACCTAGCTTTGTAAAATGTGGATGGAATTTGTAACATGCTAATGGTCTATTAGGAATGGCAGTATGTAATACTATAGGAGTATCTACAGTCTTATTTAGTGCAATTTTCTCTTACTGAAATACATAATCATAATAGCTCTATAGTACTATTATTAATGTAGTAGGCTTATTACATTGTATACATATAAACTTACCCTGTGAATCATAAACTTCACAATAGCTATATACAGATTTGGTGAATACAGTGTTGTCACTGATTACGTTGGAGAGTCACTTAAATTTTCTGAGTCTGTTTTATCACTAGTAAGTAGGACTACTAATATTTTCTTGGGAATTCGGTATCATGAGATCATTTTATAAAGACAGCAGGGAATTTTGGAAAAATCACCAATAAGTACGATTTGTTCCATTGGTAGTTCCATTATCGCCACTCTAGCATGCAGGGGTGGTTGTACCATGGTGGTTCTTATTTTCTTAAGGTATTTAAGAAATCTTTCTGTTTATCTTCCTCCTTCCACACAACTGTTTGTAGAAGCCGAGGGCACCCGCATTCTGGGTCCAGCCACCCCGATCTGAAGACCCATTTTCATCCAAAGGGAAGAATCCACCTGAAAAAAGCCAAGGATGACAGAGCCAGCATGCAGCCTGCAAAGTCAATCTATGAACAGGCCGAGTCCCCCAGAGAACTCTGCAGAGCACCAAAGAAAGGGGAGCCTTTGGGGTTTTGTCGCAAAGGCAACATCAGGCCCAAAATGGCTAAAAAAAAGCCAACAGCAATTGTGCACATTATCTGAAAGGGTGGGTGGCTCTGGGCTTCGGAAATGTTGCCAAGGAGCTTACACATCCCATAGTGAGACACAATGGGAGAGCAAAGGGCACAAAACACTTGCATTTCCTCTCCACACAAGCCCCTGGATTAACCAGCACTTAATAAACAGGAATCTCAGTGAATCAAAATCCTCTTTTAGGCTCCTTTTAGATGTAAGAGGCAAATCATAAAAAGAACTTTAAAAAAATGATACATAGCATTCTATCCCAAAGTTTCAGTAAAATGAAGCATCAGCTTCAAAAATAATCAGCCAAGTCTCTAGTAGTTTATACAGCTGAGGTTCTGTGCAGTGGTCATTAATTCTTAGGCCCAAGGCCACACCAGACACCAGGCATGTGAAAAAAATTCTTCTGTGCGCATGCTCTCTAAAGTATGAGGCAAGAAGTGGGAATGAAACATTTTGTTAATAACAATGATAAGTACATTTTTGTTTTTAACCTTCCCCTCAATTAATTGAAAAGCCTCCAAAATAAGAATTCCTGTTTCTTTGAGGATTCTGGTTAATCAAGATTTCAGTGTTTGGGTTGCGTTAGGGACTCATTCAATTAGACTCCAGTTCTCATTTCCATTCCAGTTTGTTTGATTTAGGATTTTGTTTTCCTCCAAGCATGTTTGTTTTGATTTTGCTGCACCTCTGCTCTCTTCTTTGACTGAGTATTCTGCACCCGAAGACAGTGCTGCCAGTCTTTATCTGAATAGCTGTTTCGATTGCTGCCGCTGGAGAGGACAGTGAGACCCCTTTAATGGGCACCATTTCCAGTTCGGGGTGAATGGCGGGATACCAGGACTGTGCACATCAGCACACTGAGCCATCTTGGAGCCCTGCAGACCTCACTCAGCCCTTCCTCAGCCTTCCTACAGGAAGGCTTCCTGTAGTGTCAGCAGCCTCTGCTCACTGTGGGCATGACCTTCTCCTTCTTGGCCTAACTTCCATCTCCTGCTGCTTCAGTGGCCTTTTAGGATTAAAATACATGCTCTTCCCTTCAATCAAGTATCTGAAGTGTTCATTGTGCACTGTTTTCTAAAGTCGTTTCTGAAAAAAAAAAAAAGTGCATATAGATCCAGAATCTGAATCTGTCCTCTCCTCCTTTAGAATGACCTTTGGTTCTACAAGGAACCATCAATTAAGAACTTCCTGCTTTATGATTTTCTTCAAAAATTAATTTCCATATGACTTTTATTTTTAATCTAGCAAACTCATCTGGTCTCCTGCAGAGTTGAAATGTGCTGACATCCTTCTGGAAACCAGAAAAATGATGTCCATAAGAATATACATATATGCACATATATAAAACATACGAAATATATGTCAAGTATATTAATAATTTATTTTTAAATACTCATGGAAAAGGTGTGTGTTTGTGGTGGGTGGTTTTTTTTAACTATGTTCATGTAAATTAGTTTATGTAAATTGAATTCTCTTATTTTAAAAATTAAAACTATAACCTACTTAAGCTTAGTAGAATTATGAATATTATTACAATAAGCATCAGATTAGCAGTACATTAAAAGTAGGTAATAAAGTGATTACTTAAAATACCAGTAAATTAAAAACTGTAACTTATTATGATACAAACATTTTGAATCTATACTAGTGAAAATGTTGATTTTTGAATCTCCACTTTGACTTTTGGCTCATGGGTGTGGGCCATTCATGTGGTGGATAGGCAACTATCAAGTGTGAAAAAACATTGCTGTGAATATCACTGTTTAGGCTAACATTGTAAGAATTGGAATGTTATCATTATTATTTATTTGGAGACTTAACCTCCTCCAAAGCTATTATTGCTGTTTATACCATGATTGCACTTTAACCTTTTACAAACTAAAAATTTGCCTTGTTAGTTGTATTGCATGCTCTTGTCCTATAATATGTATGGACAATGATGACAACTTGTTTTTAAATATGGTATAGCCAGGGTTGTGGTTTTTTTTTTTTTGTCATTTTATTTATTGTAACCTACACTTCCAATTTTCACTTAATATGCCTAGGGGGCATTACAGCTCTCTTTGACAGTGGTACCCAGTGATCTTCAGAAAGCTCCATAATACCATATCTATTCTGTATACATTACATAAGAAATTATTTTAAGATTCATTATGATAAAATCAATTGTTTTAAAGTTCTAACTAAATTCTGATCCTTATGGAAGGAAATGCATTATGTATATTGCACTTCCTTAGAGACATACATTTGCTCTCAGAACGTGGGAGCTGGCTCACGCCAAGGACTATCCCACTTAATGCCATGCTCGAACCATGTGCTATGTCCCACTTGGGTATTGTTTTTAAATATTTCCTTTTTTTATGAGGTAGTCAACCTTAGAGGTGTTTTTTGGAAAAAATCACCAAAGTTTCTGGGAAAACATGTTCAAGAATGGATCTAATTTTATTTGTTTTGTAAGGCAGAAATCTTCATTTAAGCTGTTTTTTTTTTCCTTTTTACCCAAACTCGGTTACAGATTCTTAACTACAAAGTTTAGATTGCTTAGACACTGTTTTCCAGTATTCTGCAGGGTCAATTGTGTGGAAGTTGTAATACTCTGTTCCCGGAATTTAAAAATGTTTTTAGATTATGAAATATTATAACAATAAAGCTATATTTCTGACTAATGTGTTAGTATGTTGTCCAGTTGAAATGTTCCTGGGGCGCCAAACATGCTGATCCATTAACAGTGAGCAAAATGGTTCTTCTTGAATAGCAGTTCATTGTACATATAATCACCATAATCTTGTACCTGTAAACTTTCTTGAGAACTTAGGTGGATCATTTTTATTTATCATAATGCCTATATCTAAACTTTTTTTACATATGTTTACACTGCACAGTCCTTATTGAAAGTTCATTTTCCCCCAATTCTTCTACAATTATGAGTAATTTTCCTACACCATATTTTTTTTGATTTGTCAGTTCTTAACAAAAACTATGAACCAATTTCACAGTGTTTACTCCATCCTCTATACACTATTCATCCTTGGCATTTACAAGTCCCAGAGAATGTTCAGGATACATAGCAGCGGAAAGTATGTCTTTGGAAGAATTATTTAGCCATTGGTCTTTGAAGAGCCATGAAACTAGGAAAATTTAGGGGACCCTTTTTGTACAGGAACTGCTAAAGCTATTAAACATGACCTCAGTCTGTTCTTTTGTTTATTCGTGTTAAAGTTAATGGGTTCACCAGGTCATAGTGTTCATGAGAAATAACCATGACATTCTAAATTATCTTTGAGCATTAGAAAACATCAATAAATCCCAGAATCTTTAGTCTTTTCAGTCTGGATCCTTGAAAAATGGATGTTATAGATGCAGGATCCCAAACACAAGCCCTACAGTCATTTCAAATATTTAGTTGGTGGGAAACTTGAGAAATGGATTCCGTTTAGTGAAATTAAAGTGATGAAATCTTTTTCTCTTATTTTTCTTTTAGTTTTTGCCCATGTTCTGTGTCAGTAAAAATGTTCACATCTGAAATTTTCATCTAAGAAAGGGTTCTTCAACATATAGCCTGTGATATATTTACTCTGGATTTACAACTGTTATTCCAAGACAGAAATGAGTTTTTCCATTAGAGGAACCTCATATATAGGCAGACCCAGCTCTCTTGTCCAATTTCTCATTGGAACACTGGTAAATTTGTAGGAAAGGTATGAGGGCTTTGATGAATGATGAATGAGGATTTTGGTACCCATGTCCTGTGAGGAGACATGATTGCTGTTCTCAAATATCTGAAGTGTTGTTACATGTAAGAATGTTTATTTTGTGTGGTTACAAAGATATTACTAAAATCAGTGAGTGAAAGTTCTAAAGAAGCAGATATCAATTCACTGAAGGAAAAATAACTTTAGTGAAACACTGAATAAGTCTCCTTGTTGAAAAGTGAGCTCCCTGTCTCTGGCCTGCTATTTCCTTTGTGTAAATGAGACTACTTTGGGTAGAATATTGGACTGGATTCCTCTAAGAATACTTGCAGTCGATTCTGTCATATGTATTGATACTAGATGATTTTAAATGTTGGCCATGTATCACTTAGTGTTGACATGACAAATTGATTTTGGAGATTTTATTTTACTGGCTTAAACTTCTTAAAGTTTTCTGTAACTTGTATCCAGAGTTATCCTCCAAATGGTTCTGAATAGGTAGGGATGAGGAAGTATCATTTTCTTCCCTTAGCAGGTGTAGAAACAGCAGTTGGGAAATGGGACATGTGCACCTGGCACTGCTATCTCATTCAGGACCATGTGCTTCCTGGGAAGCATCTCCCCTCACTGAAAGTGGTTGCAGTGTTTAAAGAGAAGTTACATTTTTCTGTTACAGCATGGCTTCTGAATGCAAGCCAAGTACTTCATCTGGTGTTCAACTGAGTCATCAGCAATCCTTTCCAACACTGGGGGAGAAAATGGTGAGTGCACCTGGAGATGGTGTGTGATGTGTCAGGCTCTAATATTGTATCTCCCTCCACCATTTTTCAGGTAGTTTTGATTATACTAACTTCTGCTTTTTTCTGATAATACTTAATCATGTGGCCTAACCACATTTGAAAATGAAGGTGGAGATTATACATGATTTGAAAGAGTTGCCCCAGACCCAAGAGCTCCTTTATGAGAGAGAGGGAGTGAGAACCAGAATATTGTTCTCCTGAATCCCAACCAGGGCTCTTTTCAGCACATTATATTGGTTTGTTGACAAGAATCCCAGAAAACGGTCCTCTAGGTATGTATTTGTTGATATAACAATGTTCCTCAATACTCTAAAATTCACTAAGAAAGATCCAGTGGGCTCAGCTTGCCAATGAGGGACAAGTAGCTCTAGTTACAGAGAAAGCAGATCAGTGGAGTACACATAAGGATCCTTCTAGTTAGTGCTGGGAGCATATAGATAGGTATAGAATAATGGGTAGATGGGTAGAATAATGGGTCCCCCAAGTGCTTATGCCCTAACTCCCAAAACCTGTTAGTATTTTAGGTTAAATTGCAAGTGGTAATTAAGTTTGGACATGGAGTTAAGGTTTCTAATCAGCCAACCTTAAAATGAAGAAATTATCCTAGTTTATCTGGGTGTGTCCAATGTAATCCCAAGAGATTTTAAGTGTGGATGAGAGAGGCAGGACTGTCAGTTGTCAAAGTGATATGATATGATAAAGACTCAACATGTCATTGTTGGCTTTGGAGGAAGGGGCCACAAGCCAAGGAACGTTGGCAGCCTCCACAAGCTGGTAAGGGCAAGAAAATGATTGTCCCAAAGTCTCCAGAAAGGAATGTAGCCCTACTGGTATGATTTTAAACCAAGTAAAAATTTAACCTTATTTTAAACTTTGGAACTACAGATAATAGATACATGTTTCAAGTCACTAATTTTGTGGTAGCTTGCTACATCAGCCCTTGAATACTAATACACAAACTGATCACATTTGGCATACAAATTAGTTGCCATTCTTCAACAATGGTGCAGTTGAAAAAGTGTTGGTATTGGCTGCCTGCTTTAAAACATATCTGCTGTGACTATGGGTCCAGTTTCCACACCTGGAAAATGGACAGAGTGATGTCATGCCTAGACCACATGGGAAGTACATGGGGCCAACCATAAAATTTTCCATCAGTCCAGTCAACTCCCTATCCCAAGAATGTGAAAATCAAAAATTGAAATTCTTTCAAAAATTAAAATAAAAATTAAAATTCTTTCAAAAATTAAAATAAAAATATATATAAAGTTTGATGATATTTACTTATCTAAATATTAATGTATCTAAAGAAAGACATTGGCAGGGGTCTCTCTGGTGGTGCAACAGGTTAAGTCTCAGCACTATGAGGCTATCCACAGCTACTGCATCACAAGTTCAATCCCCAGCCAGGGAGCTTCCCACATGGTGCAGCAGGCCTCTCCTGCCTCACCCACTGCTCCCCTCAGCAGTGTGTTTCAGTAGATCAGCCTGTTTTGCTCCCCACTCTGTCCCTAGTGAATCCTCTCATCACCCCACACCTCTGTTTTACACCCCAGTTCTTGTGTGCATAAATAAATAAATCTTTAAAAAAAAAAAGGAAGAAAGAAAGACACTGGCAAGGTCCACCATTTTCTAGTTTTGTTATCTTGGACAACTTGTTTTATTAGAATCTCACTTTATCTCTCTGTAATCAAGATTACTATGGAAATTCAATGTGATGGCCCATGTAATCTTTAGTGCAATACCTAGCAGGGACAGTTCCTAATAAATTCACTTAAGAGAGTTGCTTAAATATGGGAGCTTAGAAAAGGGAATGTCAGAAAAATACCCTCAGCATCTGTCGGCAGTATGTGGACCAATAAATAAAATTCCCTTTTAAGTCCTCAATCACCCAATAATTATGATACTTGAATCGAACACATGGAAACAAAAATATTAGTGCTACTGATAAAGCTGGATTTTATGCAGTTTTTTGCATTACTTTTTGACCTTAGCGTAACTGCTTTGCTTTGGTTCTTGTGGCCCTCTGTCTTCATTCTCAAATGCAATCCATTGTAGTGTCTGTGATTTTTCTCTTCTTGGGAGGTTCTATTTTGTAGTCAACATCTGCCCTTCTTTTCAGTTGTCCAGCATTTGTACTCTTCTTATTCCACAGAGAGATTTCCAGACAAATGGGGTAAAGCCATTTCCTGCTAGAGCATGTCTAGTACATTCACTGTAAATTTCTTTGTTGAAAGCATTTTTGCTTTCAAAATTGGCCATAAGGCAACTTTGCATGAAAAATAAGATAAAGTCACAAAAAACAATGTGCACTGTTAAAGATTCAAGAGCTAATGTCAGTGTAAACTCTATAAGAATTGATTTAATAATTAATGCTTTCTTCATCATTTTATCTTCAAATATTACTTCTACTTCATTCACTTCTGTCCTGGAGAACATATAGGTATGCTTTATCTTTTCACTGTGCCTCACATAACTATTGTGCTTTTTTTCTGTTTTCCATTCCTATTCGCTTTGTACTTTAATTTGGACATTTTCTGTTGGCTATTCTTTCAGTTCATTAATCCTGTCTTCATCATCTAATCTTAATTAAACTTATAATAGCAGGTGTTATGTTTAAAATTTTCCATTTGATTCATTATCAAGATCATAATTCTCTGAGAAATTCATTTAAAAATTGATTTTCTCAAACATAGTAATGACAGTTATTTTAAAGTCCTTCTCTGCTTACTCAACATCTATGATAACTGTGCTTCTCTTTCTGTTGAATGTTTTTTCTTGTAGTTTTCAGTGATATGGGTCTAGAAATTTTTTATTTAATATTGATCATTGTGCATAAACATCATATTGGTTCCAAATGATTTTTTCTTCTTTTTTAGGGGGTTCATCCTTTCCTCTGCTAGGCAGATGAACTTGGGGCTGATCTTAAATTAATCAAGGATTAAAGTGTGTTGAGGCTGACTTATTTTTGGTAGGATTCAGTCTCCTGATTTGCTTTGGCTACCAAGGTGATGTCTGTCAAGATTTTCAACTGAATGTCCAGTGTGTTCACTAGGCTCCCTCCTCCTAGTTGATTGTGATGTTTGTCTCTTGGGCATTCTGAAATAGTAGAAGAGTCCTCTCTGACTATCAGAGTTTTTTGGCTTAGTTTATACATTCTAATCTCTTCTTTGTTTCTTTAATACCTTGGTTTATAAAAACACTACTCTCTATTCCAGAGGTTTTCTGCTTTGTTGTTTAATCAACTACCCTCACAGCATTAGAAATTGGCAAATGAATTACATGGTTGTGTGTTTGTGGTCCCTCAATTATATCTCTATATCCCCTGTAAGACCTCTCAAACTTTTCCTGATTTTTCTTTCCCACAGTACTCTAGAAAAATCTCATAATACTTATCTCTTAAAATTTGCACTTGCCCCAAGGTAATAAGTGACTACACATTGCCTAGAGAGTGAGTCCTCACCACTGGAGAAATTTGATTTAACAACTCTCTGATGTCTTTCAACTGGTGAATCTACATTTTACCCCATGTATATATTTATTCTTGAGGGAGACAACAGTGAGTCTCAAATCACTACATTTTAGCTAGAATTGGAGGTTCTTATCTTTCCTTTTAGACTGGCACATTAATGACATAATTTCTCTGTTTTTTATTTTGGTTTCACCCCAAGTGCTGTTTCTTGGATCTCCATCAGGTCTGAGTCATACCAGTCTCCCAATCTCTCCCCTAGCACAGGTCCCCAATACAGGTTAAGTGTCTGAAGCTTCCACCTGGTCAGATGGAAGATTATCAGAAAAAAAATAAAACTATGATGGGAATAAAAAAGTATAAACTGAACACAGAGAGAGCCAAATACAAGAAATTACTTTTGGTAGAAGAATGATTATTTGTACTCAAGAAATGTTCTCCTAACAAAAGAAAAGGAATTAATTTCTCTAGGTATTCACTCTCTGAAGAATGCTTTCCATCTGAAATACTCATGTTTTCCTAATACTAAATAAAAGAAAATCATGTCTGATATCTGAATGGAGAGTCTGTTCTAATTTCTAGATGACAGAAAATAGAAAAATGATAGATTAAAGATTTTTGAGAAATAATGAAGTAATAAGTGGTGACCTGCAAAGAATAAACTTTCTTTATTTACATTGAAAGCTTACAAGAGAGAGAAGGAGAAAACTATAAGGAAGTTGTACAGCCAAAGCAATCATAGGATATGTGATTATTGCTATAATTTGATGTGCTTCTCCAAACCAATTTTAAGAACCCTTGCAGGGAAAGTCCCTCTGGAGCTCAGTAACTCAGAATTTCAGATCTAACAGACCTATTTTGTTAGCATTAGAGTTATGGAAAATAATATTAAAATAGGTATTTCTGTTCAAGGAAATCAACCTCAGTAAACGTACTTTGTTTGCCAAATGACCACTTATTTTGTTCCTAAAAATAAGCAACATTGGTTATCAACTCCTTGAATCTGCTTCAGCTAAACATACTATTCTTTTTCCTCATTTTGTAACATCATAATGCTTATTCATGCATCAGCCTAATGCTGATTATTACTGTGCATCCTGTCTACTTTTTGCCCTAGTAGTCATTTTTTTAGAATACCAGTAATGATCTCAGTGGATAAAGCATTCAATAGTCTTTCATAAACCGAACACTTCCCTAAACTAGAACAAAATGTATTTGTAAAAGGAAATAGTAGAAAGACTAAAAATTAATAAATGGTTGCTTCTAAAGGAAGAGAACAGGTAGAAAAGGTCAAGGATGTAAATAAGATTTCTCTTAATTATCTTATGTTTCAATTTTGGAATCATGTAAATGTTTTACTTAATAAAAAATTAAACTAATAAAAACACTGAAAACAATGACAAAAATACACAACAGCTAATAAAAAATAAAATCCAACATGATTACACTTAGAAATGATTTTTTTAAGTAGCCTACTTTGCAGTGGAGATATTTGAACATAACAAAGAAAGACTCAGCCCTGGTCAATATTTCTAAGAAAAAGGAAAGCTGGCAGAAATGTATGTGTTCTGTTTTGATACAGCCTGTTTCTAAAAGTTGTGTGTCATATGTTTCATGGCTCATCTCAGGACTCTTAAAGGTGGTACTACATACTGGATCTGATTTGGGCTGTGTAGTCAGATTCATTCCACATATTGATATAAATTTTAAGAGATGTTTTCTATTGTACCTAATGTGAACATATTGGTAAAATTCTGGGAACCCCAGATCTAGCAGGCAAGAGAGCAAAGCCATCTGCATAGGCTTAAAAGTCAGAACAAGCTCTGTTCTGTGAAGCATCCATGCAAGGATCTGTAGCCTAGAGGGGAACCAACTTTTCAACTTCCACAAATGCCCAAGGAGCCAGCCAAAAAAAGACATTAACAAAAGGTACCTAACCTTTGCGTCTCCACAGTGCTTTGCTTTTGAAGTCAGGAAAATTATTAAGTCCCAGTATTTGTCCTGCTCTGTGCATCGATAACATCATTATTTCTCTGGGTCAAGATAACTTAGGAAATCAAAGGATCTAATTCTAGAGATGAAAACCAGAATACGCCCCAGCTCAAGAATAATACATCATAATAGATCAAAGACTCGTTGTTCCTTTTCTTCTACACATATGCTACTCTGTAACAAGGCACATAAACTGAGCTCAAACTTGGATTGTCAGAGCAGTTCTCAGAGCATAGTCCTTTGGACTATTTCCAGGATCAAATCCTCAATTTGATTATCTTATAAACTGTCTATGAGACATTTATTTCAATTAACAATACTGATTACTTTGATTTCCTCATTTTACTGCTTAACATAGTGAATTACAATAACTTATATTATGTGTATTAAATAAACCTGAATTTAAAAACAAATCATATTTGGTCATTTTGTGTGTATATAGATATAGAAATAGAGATAGAGATAGATATCTCTTGAACATAACAGCTCTCTCTCTCTCTCTCTCGCCACACACGTATATATTACTGCAATTAGGTTGAAATTGACTGGGCTACAATTTTTCTTTCTTCTGTTGACTATCTTACTTGGATATCAAAATTAGACTAGGACTTACAATTTTCTGGAACAGTTTTTATAAATTTGAAACTACTTCGTAATAAACCCTTGTTAGAAGGTAACATAAAACCATGTGGATCTTTATTTTCCTGGTGAAAATATTTTAAACTTTTGATTCAATTTTTTTTTTAAGATTTTACTTTATTTATACATACAAGCTGGAGTACAGGCCAGAGGTGTGGGGCGGCGAGAGGGTCCACCAGAGACAGAGTGGGGAGCAGAACAGGCAGATCAGAGGTACACTGCTGAGGGGAGCAGCGGGCGAGGCAGGAGAGGTCTGCCACACCATGTGGGATTCTCCCCTGCCGGGTGTCGAACTCGTGCCGACAGTTCCACAGCGCAGCGCTCAACCACTGCGCCACCGGGGAGGCCCTTGATTCAATTTTTATCGATCATAGAATTATTCAGGTGTCTTATTTCCTTAGTTTAGCTCGTTTGGTATGGGGCATTTTTCTACTAATTTGTCCATTTAATTAAAATCCCAAGTTTCTAAGTTGTTTGCAATATTCCTGTAAGTTTGCCAGGTTTAAATGGGCCTAGAATAAAAGGCTCTATGGTTGAATCAGACCACGATACAAACTGCTCTATTATTTGAGTCTGATGACCCAGCAGATCTAGCGACTAGTGGGGCTGTATGGAGCTCTGAGAAACCCTGCTAGGAAAATCAGAGTCAGATTCCTGGAGCCAAGCTGTGCCTCTTCTGAAAATAATCACACTTTATTTATCAAACAATTCCTGGTGTTCTACTGTATTGTAGTAAACACCGGATGCTGAAGTACAGCACCACTGTGACCACGCAACCTGGCAGCTCAATGTGTGTGAAGTGTTAGCTAATCCAACAAGCCATTATGTTGGGTGTTCTTAGAAACTCTCTCCTATGTGATCTTACAGGTTCACAAAAAGGGAAAGGGCTGCCTACAAGATTGAAGTCTAGCGGATCCCAAAGACTAAAATGAATGTGCATGAGCCTGTGGCTCAGACTCCTGGGGCACCTATTCCTGCTGTTGCTACCTCTCAACTCACACATCTGGTCCCTTATGGCGTTCCCTGTGACGTGTTGTCTGAAGAAGAAAATATCTTGACTTGGTTTATGAATGGTTTCACACAGTATACTGACACCATTTAGGAAAACATTTACTGTAGTGTTCAATCAAATTATTGAGAAATATGTGTAATATTTAATATATGTGATAGATGTTTCATAATGTTAGCCTAGCTCAGCAATTTGCAAACTGTGTTCTGTAGAATGTCACTAAATAAAATGCTTAAAAAGACTTATCTAATAAGCTTGAAAATATTTTAATAGAAACAAACAAAATCTTGCAGAAGTCCTAGAGGAAATTAAATACTGATATAGTCTGAATTTCCACATTTCCTAACCTTATT
Organism: Scalopus aquaticus; assembly: GCA_004024925.1. Lineage (NCBI taxonomy): Eukaryota > Metazoa > Chordata > Mammalia > Eulipotyphla > Talpidae > Scalopus > Scalopus aquaticus. The sequence goes on from PVIJ01000128.1 coordinate 112,608, forward strand.
TGACCCCAGAACCTTTCTTCATAAGCATTTCACCGGAGCAATGTTTTAGGAATTGCAGTTTTCAATGATATAGACCTTGGCAGAATATTAGCTTTGATAACCAAGAGTGAAACTGTGACATTTTAATACTAAGATATAAGAAGCATTCATCTTGGCTATTCAGAATGACTAGATATCTTAGCTCATAAAGATATTTTTAATAGAAAATCCTTTCTGGGAGGATAATATTGGTGACATTACCGAAGGGCATTTATGCTTAGTCTTCCTACTGCCTAGATAGCTTTTTCCAGATGTTCTTTTTTTTTTAAAGATTTATTTATTTATGCATACAAGCTGGGGTGCAGGCCAAAGGTGTGGGGTGGTGAAAGGATTCACCAGAGACAGAGTGGGAAGCAGAAAAGGCAGATCGACTGAAATACACTGCTGAGGGGAGCAGCGGGTGAAGCAGGAGAGGTCTGCTGCGCCAGATGTGGGAATCTGTGGGAATCTCCCTGGCCAGGGACTGAATCCCAGCCACAGTGGCTCCAGACAGCTCCACAGTGCTGTACTTAACCCACTGCCCCACCAGGGAGGCCCTCTCCAGGCCCTCTCCCACCCTATCTGTGAGCCCTCCCCAATTTAAAATTGCACCCCCAACTACCAGTATTTCCTATCCTCCCTCTCTGCCTTATTTTTCTTCACGGCACTTATGACTATCGTATATGCAATACGATTTCTTGCTTATTTAGTAACTGCTCATTTCTCCCTACTCGAAGTCAAGGTCAGGGAAATTTCTTTCTTGTCGTTATTGCTATATCCCTCACACCTAGATTGGCACCTGGAATATGGTAGGAATTCATTAAATATTTGTTGAATGAATGAATAAAAACATGCATATGTCTGTCTTAATTAAAGAAATGTAAGTCAAAGCAGCTATGTTATATTTTTATTTGGACTATAAATTGACTTGACAATAGTCAGTCAACTATATATATGAATCTCTCTCTTTGTTAAAGCCACAGCTTATGAAAATAGAAACAAAATTTCATCTTTGTCCCCAAACCTGATGATGTCACTGAACATTGTTAACTCCTTTCTCTTGCTGTCTTAATGCCAGTTCCTCTCAATTATTCCAATAATTTCTATTGATTCCCCACCTGCAGGCTCCTCCAGAGTCACACTATCTGGAAACACAGCTGGACATCTGCTATGTCCCTGTTCAGAAGCCCCTGTGGTCTGTTCCTCACCACAGCAGTCCAAGTCCCACAGCAGCTGGTACACCTGCCTTGAGTCTCTCCCCCTAAGTTCCAGTTTTGAGTCTACCCACCACTCTCTTTCTTTATAGTTTCTTGCTCTTTTTTTAATGATGGTTGATCAAGTGCAGGCACAAGGGGAGACAGGGCAGAAGCTAAGAAAGTTGTTACAGTCCCAGCTCCTAGAAACAGAAGGGGCTCCCTGCACAAGGTAGGACCAGGTGAGAAATAGAACCAGTGAGAAACACCAGGTTTTGATCGGGTGTGGAAGAGAGGAGCCAGGGCAAAGCAGGACTAGAGTTTTTATTGGGGTTTTCCCAAGAACGGCAAGACCAGGCAGGGTGAACAGTTTCAGATTGACTAGTTTGAGTAATTTTGGCAGACTCTGCCAAAGTGGTTTCTAGTCGCCTGGCGCCTGGCCCTGGGATGATTAAGGCAGAGGAATATTGCCTCCTGGTGTGGTGGGGCCACAAAGAGGTTGTAGGGCTCTGGATTAGTTAGTTTGCATATCAAAGGCATGCTCCCATTCAGGGCCTTTGCTGTCGCTAAGAATCAGTTAGCCTCAGGAGGGGAAGTTAGTCTCTCCCCTGCCAAAAAGATTTTTAAGGTGTTAAAAGATCCTAATACATTGAAAATAAACCACATGAACAATACAGTGCTTCTACTTAGGTGTTTTCATAACTTAGTATACCTTTTGCTAAACACTCTCCTCCCTCTGTGACTATTATGGAAAGCTTATTAGCTTTTAAGTCCCAGTTCAAATATCAGTTTCCCCCCTGGGAATTTTTCTAATTTCTCCCATTAAGAAGCCCCATTTTCCTGTGTGCTCCCATAGCACCCTGTAATTTTCCTTTTACATCCATGCTGGCAATTTGTACTTGTATTGCTTTATTTGACAGTGTTACCTCAGAGGAATGCTGCCCCCTGCTAATTTCTCTGTATTTGTTAATGTCCATTCTGTGAAATGAGGAGGTAAGTGGTTTCTGTCCTGCTCTGCTAACCCTACTCTAGATGCTAGAAGGGAGCTCTGACATTGGATCTTCTTTGTGTTTTTTTTTTTTTTTTGCTGTGGGAGGTGCCGGTGCTTTGGATCAGAGTTGCCTGCCTGTTGCCTAATGGTCTTCAAAATTGCTAAGAACTCAGCCATGGGGGGATTAAACGTGCAGGAAAATTCTGTATTCACTTCATTTGAGTATCACTGAGGCCAGGATGATGGAAAAGCAAGAATGCTACAGGAATACTGCAGCTTTTACTTAGCAGAGTCAATTTTTATATGTGATTGATGATATGGTGTTAACGCCTTGCTAGGTCTTTCTGGAAAGAGGACCTGAAGGAAACAATGTCCAAAAGACACTGTGGCATTTACTTCATGTGGCCTCTCCTACCACAGCTCTTCAGCGACAGTATAGTCACATGCGGCTTCATGTTTTGGTCAAAGCGGGACCATAGATTTAGCAGTGGTCTCAATAGAATACACCCTCCAGCGAAGGTGTATAGTAGGTTATACCACCTACGTTTGTGTAAGTACACACTATGATGGTCACACAACCACAAAACTGACATACCTCTCACAGCAAATCCCCATTGCTAAGCATCTGATGTATGTACTTGCTGCCTCCTGACTGACTGAGAATACTCTTAGTGGCTGGAAACATCATATTCTTAGAAGATTCTTGGTGTGGACATGTTCTCAAAGGAACATGCTGGATCTCCCATTCTGTTTTCTAGCCCCACATTAGAGGGGATGACTTAATTCTTACTACTCAACATAACAATGATTCTACTATGATGATAATAATTTGAAGACCACCCTTGTACCTAAATGTTATCTACTTCTTTGAGTGTTTAATTAGGATGAAAATATTGATGTAAAATTATTAGTTGAAAAAGTAAGGCATTTTAAAGATTCTTGTTTACTAGACTTGGAACTACTTTTGAGAAAAGTTTAAAAAGATTTTGTTCCTATGAGATTCTCACCTTCCTAAAAAGAGAAGGGTGAAAACCCTCCTCATTTTAAGATTAATAATATAATATAAACAAGAATGAAATGGACCCTTATGAGAGTTTGGTTATTTTATTTTATTTTTTTGATGAATGTTTACAGCAACTTTATTCACAACTGCTGAAACTAGGGCATATCCAAGGTGACCTTCAGTAGGTGAGTGGATAAAAAAACTGTGGAACACCCAGACAATGGAGTATTATCCAGTGCTAAGAGAAGGGGATTTGCAGTTTACAAGATCAAACAGACACCACCTGTACTGTATGTAGCAAGTTCAGGAAAAATAAAAGCATTATCCTCTCCAAAATAAACCACTGTTCTCACTTGTGAGACTTTTTGCTTCTCTCTGCATTAAACTGAAATTCTGGAGAAAACAGGATAGTCTAGTTTGGTGACACTTTATAAACAATCATTCATCACCAAAGTGCAAGTTGACAAAGTAGGAAGGAGGAGATGTCTGTGGCGGTGTTTCTGGCTTATGCAAATACTTAGCTAACCCACATAGCTTGTTGGGTGGAATTTCTTTGGTTATTTTTCTTTCTACTGTAACACCAAACATGACCTATCTGACAAACAAGAGGTAAAGTGACTGAGGTGTGGCCTCAGGTGTACTCCTGAAAGAGTGGCTGTCATACCCATCTTCTAAGGAGGTGGTAATAAGGATTAAGAATCTAATCCTATCATTTTGTTGCTGTTTTTATTTATCATGTAAGGTGTAATTATAGTGTTTCCCTTTTCAATGGTTCTTAATGTGTTTGGCCAAAGGGGAAAACCAAAGCAGTTGGTAAAAGTCAAGTGTTTCACCATCTGTCTTTATCATGTTTTCCTGGTTGCAGTTCCACAGCCCTGCCTGGGAGGAATCACTTCTTTGTACAAATAGGTCAAATCTATTGATTTTGGCCAACAGCCCCAATTTAGAAAAACATAGTAGTCTTCTCCTCACTTTCTCCTTCTTATTTATGAAATTATGATAAAGTAATAATGCAAATAGTGACAACATTATTGCTTTTGGTTATTCTTCCAGAACTTTCAGTGCTGAAACAAAGATATATGTATGTATATGAACACTTAAAAGCACACCCATATGGATTCATTTATAAACTGTTTTTGTTTCACTTTACAACAAATCCTGAACATCTCTACATTTTGATAAGTAGGGACCTTTTTTTTTAACAACAGAGTCAATGTATATTTCTAACATAATTTTTTAAACTAGTTCCCTACTGATGGACATATACTGTTATTAATGATTTCAGTTATTTCCATAATCAGGATCCCAGTATACTTTGGGAATGTATGTTTAATGATGCATTTCTAGGTCAAAGCAGATGTATAACAAAATAATCTTTCAATGATAGACAAAGCAAATAGAATGAAATTCTGGATTAAAAATTGGCAATATTTTAAGGAAGGTTTCATTAAAAAGAACCATCTGATAAATTTTCCATGTTGCCATTTTAACTAGAGAGGCTTAAGTAGCATTTTTTTATGTTACTGTTATTTTGCTTTTAAAAAAAAACACCCAGTATAGAGACTTTAATAATGATATTGACATCCAAAAATGACACTTAAAAAAAAAGATTGGATATAGGGGCCTCCCTGGTGGCGCAGCAGTTGAGCGCTGCACTGTGGAGCTGTCAGCAGAGCACGATGCGAGTTCGATGCCCAGCCAGGGAGAATCCCACATGGTGCAGCAGACCTCTCCTGCCTCGCCCGCTGCTCCCCTCAGCAGTGTGTTTCTGATCTGCCTGTTCTGCTCCCCACTCTGTCTCTGGTGAACCCTCTCGCCACCCCATGCCTCTGGCCTGTACCCCAGCTTGTATGTATAAATAAATAAATCTTTTAAAAAACAGATATAAATTGGATATAAATGCAAGAATGGGAGACTGAGAGCATATCATAGCTGGTCACAAACATATTGTGATTTTGGGCAAACCATCTCTTGGAATTTCAGCTTTCCCATGTGTAGAAAGTGACTTGCCTATCACTTAGGGCTACTAGTAAATTGCTCATCAGCAGACGCTGGTCAAACCTTGAAGCCAAGGTCCTATGCATATGGGATCTGCTGGTGAAGAGTTCAGCCTTTACCCAAATTAGGACTGTTGTGTGCTGAGGGGGCAAATATAAGATGTTTTAGGAGAATATGTTTTCATGTTTCCCACACTGACTTTGTCATTTGGCCCCAGATATATGCTCATCAACTCCAGAGTAATTTGAGAAAATATTCTATTTGGCCCAATACTCAGAAGCTTCCATAGTAAAGAGCAACCTTAGAGAAGATAGACTGTTAATGTGGCATCCTAGAAACTGATTTTCAGAAAGTATTTCACTGAAATGGGTACTTTGGTATTCTCAAATCTAGCACAGAAAGACTGACACTTTCTGGATTCTCTCTCTAAATCTTTCATTTAAATAAATAATTGATATTTTAAAATACCTTAAAAGGCCACTGTGACTAAACAAGTGCCTACATATTTTCAGTTTAGCCCAATGCTGGGTAAAAAGTTAATGCTCAATAAGCAAGAACAACTATTACTATCACAATGATAGAAAGTGAGCAAGCTTGCAAAAGTCAATTAAAATAAGGTCCAGGACCTGAAAGACTTTTAAATATATCAGTAAAAGTAAAGAGACCCTAGAAAGAAATTAGAACTTCTTTATCTTGAATAATATAAAAAGTTTCAGTGCACAGAATATTTTTTGTTCCAAAAGTCCCACTAGATCCAAACTTGGCATTTATTTCAAATCACTCTACATTCATAATGTGGTTTAGCAAATCTAAGGAACTGTCAACACTGGGTTTCCCCCTGAAAACCCAGATCACCAGGAAAACAAACCCTAGGAAATAGACGTTCATCCCAGAGAGTGGGATGTTGCTTGTTAGACCTGCTTGATATATTTAAGTTCAACCTGAATTCTCTAAGGAAGGAATAAAACCTGAAGAGTGAAGGGAAACACTATGATAACTCAAGTAGAACTTATGAATTACTAATGTGTCTAATAAATTTTTGGAGGGACCCGGAACTTGGATTCCTGAAATGAATTCCCTCAGACAGCAGACAGATGACTCACCAACTTTGGCCATCAAGACAGGCTGAGTCATCTAAAGTCATCTGAATCACCTGTTTTCAGCTCTGTTTTATAAGAATTGGGACTGGCTGGATATTTCTGTCTCTCTGAATGTGGGTATTCAGCATTTAAATATATGGAGAATATGATGTCCTTTCAAAAAACCACACAAATCGCTCATGCACAGATGGACTGAATTAGTGAAAGCAGATTAGTAATTGTTTTTAGTTCCTGATGATGAAAAAACTGCTCTGAATACCTACCTCACTGGATTCTTTACTCATCAGATAAGCCAAGTGATACTTGATGAGGATCCAGATTAGAACTTAAGAGACTGACTCCACAGAGTAAGATCAGTCAGAGAACATCCTGAGATGTCATTTGCAGAGCTTACTTTTAAAATCTGGAAGCTAATCTGGACCACACACAAGCATATTCTGAGCAGAGAGCTTATAAAAAAATGATGCTTCACAATGAGGGAATGATTTTACATTTTCATTAGAAATACTGAGGAGTTATTTTTGGATGCTAGGTTCTGTTGTAGTGTGTTTTAATAGATTTTTTTTTTTAAAGGGGGATGGAGATTTATTGAAGGCACATTGGCATAAGGGAAAGAATCTAGGTCAAGGAGCAAAATTCTTGAGCTACATGTTCCAAATGAACATCCGGGCTTTTCAAAAGCCTTAGCTTTTTCATCTGTTAAAGGAAATGGTTGTATTAATTTTCCAGATACCCTTGAACAGGAGGATCATTTAGGGAATTTGTTTAAAATATGGGTATCTCTTGAGTTGCCCCAAACCTATTCAATCCAAGTTATCAAGAAGAGGTCTAAGAACTATTTTTTTAAGCAGATTTTAAAATCTACACAAGTTGGAAAACACTGGATTAGATGACCAATGGGTATTTTTCAGCTATAAGTTGGCTCAATGATCCTTCAAGACACCAGACCTTTCTTCCCTTCCCTTTCAAATTGGGGAGGTAATAAAATAGAAAACAAATCAAGTTAAGTTGTGGGTGGAAAGGTATTGGTAGGGCTGGTCTGTAATGAAATTACAATGCATATAAAGATTGTTTGGATATACCTAACCTTAGATACTCAAGGACCTCAAGTAGTCCCTGCTTCAAATTAACACCTCCTCTCAGAAAGAATCTGATAAATTCATTCATCCTGGAGTTTAAATAGCTAAATGATCCTACTTGCATTTTCTCTCTGGTATGTTAAACAAGATCTGAGCCAATGGAATGGAGGCTTCAACAATGTCAGCAAGCGGAGCAAGCTCCGATATCTAGCAACAATCTAACCTATATAGAAAACTGCACTGAACTCATCCAACATGGAGCAGGAAAGTCTGCCTCAGTTTAAGGGAGTTGGAGTAGATATTAATCATCCAAGCAGGAAATATACCAAGTATCAGAAGAAATTCAGTGTCATAATTGCCGAGCAAAAGTTTTGGATAACTTTGTTGATCAGTTTAATAATTTCTTATACACATATCTGCTAACAAGAGACATTGGAGCAAACTTGCTCAGAAAAGCAAAAATTCACAAATCATACATTCATTCTGTCATGTATTCAGCATTGATGGAATTCAATCTTTTATGTATTCAATATTACTTATTAGTTGCATCAAAATAATTTTTCAGCTTTGGCATAAGGCAAGCCACCCAATCTAACAGTCCTACTGAATTTTGTCTTTTGATTTCTGGGAAGGTTCGATATTTACACCTGAGGCTCTTGAAAATTATTGTCTCTTGACTGTTTCATTTTCTGTGTCTGTAACTTTCCTTTCTTTACAAGCCTAAATGATAACACTAGTCTGAACATCTTTGTGAGGCTCACTTACATGTATACAAAGGAGCCACTGCCACCTAGTGTATTAAAGAAAATACCACAATTAGTCTTTTACTGGCAATTCCATCAAATGAAAATTTTATTTTCAGACCATTGGAAAGTTCCAGTGATCACACAAATTTAGCAAATTCTTGGCTAACTGGTACTAAAGTAACCAAAAACCTTAAATAAATTAATTTAAATTATCTTTTTTTTGGGGGGGAGCTGGAAAGAAAGCACAGGGCACTATATGTTGTATTTCAGTAGAAAAAAGTAACTGGCAATAAAGTAATTGAGATTGGACAAAATAAGAAAATTGTATAACATGTTCTAGTTATTTACAATGGCACATAAAAATATAATGTTAAAAAGAATAATTTTGATGCTCTACAATATTCTAGTATTATATTTACTCTTTCTTAAGGAAGAATGATTTTCATCAACCAGTTTTTAGTCAGTAGGAGATAAATATTTCCTGAAGTCTTTGAATTCTTTCTAGCACCCTTGATGACCAATGTCATTGTACTTACCAAATTCCTGCTTAAGTAGCATCAATAATCTAAAAAAGCCACTGCTAAAAGAGTAACTAATTGGAATCCAATACAATCTAGTCCCATAGTTGGTAAACTTGCTCCAGGAATTTTGTAAATATGAGCAAGCTGATCTGTAAAATGTTGGTAATAATAGTGTCTACTTCATAGATTGGTTAGGAGCATTAAATGTCAAGTCACTGCATGGTGTATAATTAATACTCAAAAAAAAATGCTGCTAGCACATGTGTGCACACACACACAGGCATTTCAAACAGATTCTCTAACCAGATAATATTCTCACTTTAAACTGTCTTATAAACTCACTATAAACTCTAATTAGAAGAGTCAAATGCCAAACTGAATTGTATGCATGAAAAAAAAAAGTGTTTTGTGCTTTCAGAATGTTTTCAGAATTAGAGATCATTTTGGATGGTCTATTTTTAAAAACCCTCCTCAATCTATACCCATGGATACAAATATAGGTCTCTGTGGGTGTTTTGGGGCCAGAATTGGGCGGAAGGCAGGAATGTTGAATTCAGTTAACCAATGGGCTGTTATGTAGCTAGTGGTTTGTAAGAAACAATTTGGCTTTGTCTACCTTTGTTTTTTAATGTAGTTTTACGACATTCATCTAAAAATGTTGATATATATCAGGCTTTATGCTAACTTCATGGTTTTCTTGCTTTCTGGGAGATTTATTCATGTCACAGAATAAATGTCAAATTTCAAATAGGAAATGAGCATTCTTCTCCAAGAGCCTTTAAGAAGAAATAGCTACTTGAAATCTTCCTTAGAAAAGTGTTCCATAAACAATTGAAATGACAAAAAAAGAAGGTTCAAAGGGAATTTTAAGCAAGTTATTTTCATTTCCTTGCTATGTTTTCTAATAAGTAAATAAACACACAAACCATCGTGGTTAAGTATAATTCATAAACCATTTGCCTTCTAACTTTACATACATGTACATTTGTACGTGTGTGTGAGTGAGAGAGCACATTTGTGTTCTGTGATTCAGAGGTTGTAACATTGGTAGCAAAAGCACTTTTCTGCCACAGGCTCTGGCTTCTTTCCTTTGACTGACCAGAAATGAGGAGCCCTGCTAAAGTCTATTCTTTACCACTAGGGGGTGACAGCTGACAATGAATCAGCTTCCATTTACTTGAGACACGCCACCCGCTTGGATTTGTAGGTAAGGGAGTGATAGTCTTCTCTTACTGTTTGGCTGGTGCTGCTTGCCTTGATCCCTGTTGTTTGCTGAATGTGCCCACACCCAGGATCATTCTTGTTGCCACACAACATGGCCGGATGGAAGGACAGCTAGTGCGCTACAGTTTTGGTGATTTCAAGTAACTGGAAAATTAGTAGCTAGGACCACTTATTCATTCACACTTTTGTTTAATAAATATTGAGAGTCCACAGGCCCTGTGACAGGCATTAAGGAGACAATAGTGAACAATAATATAATATCTGTTCTCATGGAGGTTTTATTATAAGGGGGATGATTACAAAAAACAAACAGGCAAACAAACACCTCAATAAAATTACTGCAAACCTTAAGACAGATAAAAGAAATAAATATGAGAGTGAGATGGAATAACAAATTAGGTAAGAGATACTATAGTACATTAGGTCTTACTTTATATAAGATGCTGTTCTTTTATCTAAACAGCACATTTCAGAGACACATTGAGCCCTACTTTTATTGTTTTCCTTTTCCTAGATTCTAGCAAAATTCTCATAACTCAGCATTTTGGTACCTTTCAAGCTTGGGATATATCACTGATGATTAGTATCTAGCACTGGCATTCTTCCTTAATCTGCCTTTCACATATACTTCATTAAAAAAGAGACATTGAATGAGAAAATTTACCTCTTTTCCTTCTGCTTTACAAAACAGAAACTTTAGTCACATAACTGGCTAACTTACATTTTAAATTTTTTTTCAAAATAGTTGGAACACTTCTTGAGAAATATGGTTATGCCTGTGTTCTGGGGGCCAGTGAGAACTACTCATTTCAAACAAAAGATATTGCTCAAAGTTAAAATCATTTAGCATGGAAAATAAGAAAATTATCCTAATTTTGATATGAATTTTGGTAAGACTATAACCTTGCTGTTATTTCTAGCCAATACAGATCATCTAATGCCATTTCCTGCTTTCTTAATTTCTTACCTTTAAGACCCTTCCCTTTTTTTCTCCATCAATTTATGGCCTCCTCATCTTTCAACCTCTAATGAGGCTCTGTCTTTAAATTTCTCTCTATGTCTTGTGTAGTCCTTCCTTTTCTTTATTCCAAAAGTACTCAGGTTATTGAACAATTGGTTAAGTATACAGTCTTAGTGTTTTATAATTATTTTATTTCTGTTGAAAACATTGCTGACTGACTATCCAAAAACCCTTCCCTTTTCCAGCCTCCTTTGCAACTAGGGATGAGACATGTGCCCAGTTCTAAGCAATGAGATATAAGGGGAAGTATACTGGTACCATAAGGGAAAGATATATACTCCATGACAAAACAGAAAAGGTATATGTGGGGGCGCTCTCTGGTCTTGACTTATTTCTTGCCTTTTCTTTGGATGAGGTGATGAAGGATGTTATGTCTGGATATGCAGAACTACCATGTGAACAATATGGGCAACACAAGAGACTTGGAGATGCCAACCCAGTGTCTCTATGATACTTTTCCCCACTCACTGGCCCCCAGAACACAGGCATAACTATATTCTACCACAGGACCATTGGAAAATGAGCTCATTTTCTAGACATGGATAGACCATTTCTATAGCAAACAAAATGGTAAACATAGATTCTTCTTCAGAGTGGCAGTCTAGGCTAACCCAACTCTTCTGACCCAATTGGAAGACTGAATTATCTCCAGCCAACCATAGATCTACTTCCATAAAAACTAGGGTTAAAAAGACTTGTGCCTCCCCCTCTGCTAAAGTATGGTTATACTGTCTGCAATCCACCCTGGCATAACTAGATCAAATGTATAAGGAAGCACCCTCTGAATTCTTTATCTGCAGAAAGAAAGAAAGCTCTTGCTTGAATAGCAATGCTGGGAAATCCATTTTAATAGTGTGTGGTTTCAAAAGAGGGAGGAAGTATCTCCTTGAATGAAGTGGTTGCCTTGGGCCAAATAGTTCAAACAACAAACCAGGTAATCTAATCCCACTCTAGCTATCTTTCTCCTTCCAACAGTGTCAAGCCACTTTCTCCCCCTCAACCCAACAACTTGTGCTCCTTACAGCTTATGTGCATTCGCCCAAAATCTTTGCTAGAGCTAGAATTCCTTGTTTTCTTCTCTCCTTCAATACTAAGAATGCTCATAAAAATAATTGAGTCATTACTATGTGATTTATATGCATCATCTCTTTAAATTATATAACAAGTGCAAGAAGCAGGTACTATTATTAAACCCATTTTATAGATAAGAAATGGGTAATAAGAGAAGATAAATTACTTTATTAAGATAATTCACATAGTGTGTTGCTGAACTGAGATTCAAATCCAAGGATGTCTGATTCTAAAGTACATCCTTGGATTTTTTTGTTGTTGTTGTTTGTTTCCTTAACACCCACATTGTCCCTAGAACCCTCATTGACTTTTACATTATTATCTAGGCCATACATATTGATACTTTAAATAACAAATTTTGGGGTGTTAGACGAAGAAAAACTTCAGAAGCCATATTCCACCTCCCTTCTTTTATGGATGAGAACATTGAGGGTCAGAGAGAGGTGGTTCTTGTCAGACGTCTTACATAACTCAGTCATGTGCACAGGACAGAACCTTGCTGATGATGGGGTTCCCCTCATAGAGTTTCTGTGGGTCAAGTACAAGGGCATGGGAATATGTGTTTTAAAAATAGCTTCATGATTGAGTCCACTCATCAGGCAAAACTGGGAATCACTTGGTGTTTCATGTGTGTAATAGTTCATCTCTTTTAATTGTGCTGTCTTGTCCCTTAAATGACCTCTATGGAGACCTTGTTCTATATTTTCATGTCTCCTACAGTGTCCAGTAAGGAGCTAGACATAGTTTCAGTGCCTAGAAAATGCCTGTGAATCTAAATAAAGAGTTTTAGATACTGAGAATTTGAAGAGGAGGCGACCAAGAAATGGATTATGGCAATTAGGTCCAAGGACACATAGAGCAAATGCTCCATGTGCACGGCAAAATAGGTGGTGATTATAAGATTTGGCTGCTCTAATTTGCTTCACCTCATAATGATTTTGGACACTGGTTGGCCATAGATTTCAGATAGCAGAGTTCTGAATTGTGATTTCCTTTTACCTTCCTTAGTGGGATAGACATGCTTAGTAAATGTGATCCCCAGATGCTTGGGATATGTCTTGTTCTGCTCTGAGCACATGAAACCAAGCCCCAGCGATACTCTCGCCCTGGAGTGGCAGTACCTTATATGGAAGCAGAGTGTACTTTTGCTTTACTGGGGATCTTTAAATAGCAGGGAACAGCAACTCAAAGCTTTTCAAAGAGCTACTTAAAGTTATTTTTCTCCATGACAACAGCCTGCCAATACGGATAGAATTTAAAGAACTAGGACCCTAAGTAGAAAGAGAAAAGAGAAATATCCCTGCTAAATTGAATGCTCAGAGATGAACCACAGCCAGGGTGTAAATTCCATACATTGACTCACAACTATAGAACAGATGAGATGAGCAATCAAACTATGTTCTTTAATTATCTGTGTGCAAAATCAGGAGGCTATTTAAAGGTGTTCAGTTGGTGGTAGATGCGTAGAGAGAGATACTCACAGGCATACACTATGATTGCTGGTGCTGAAGTGATAGATTCATTTTCTTGTGTTACTTGTTACTTACAAAGATTTTGAAGATTGATTTTGTTTTGGTGCTTTAGTACTAACTTCTAAACAATTCTCCTGGCTTTCCTGTGACTGCACTTTAAAAAACCACCCTTTCCCTGTCTCATGAAATCTGATATTTATTTCAGTCTGTAGTGGAATCAACTCCTGAGTTCCTCTTTTCCAACAAGTGAAAATATTCAGATGACTTTGCAGGGAGCCCCCACATTTTTTAAAAATTATGACTTAATTTTTTTGAGCAGTTTTAGATTCATAACCTGAGGGGAAGGTACAGATATTTCTCACACACCGCTTGCTCTCACATATATATATAGCTCTCCTCTCCATTTTAACCCCCCACCCATAGTGGTACATTTGTTACAAATTAATGAACTTACATTGATAAATTTTAATAAAGTTCCATAGTTTACATTATGCTTCACTCTTGGTGCCATACATTCTATAGGTCTGGACAAATGTACAATGACATTACCCATCATTATGGTATCATATGAAGTATTTTCATAGCCCTAAAAATCCTTTGCCCTCCAACTATCCATCCCTCCCTATCACTTAATCCCTGGGAGCCACTGATCTCTGTGCTGTCTCCTATTTGTACCTTTTCCAAAATGTGACACATTTGGAACCATATAGTGGTTAACTCATTTCTTTTTAGTGCCGAATAATCAACTGGATGAACCACCATTTACTTATCCATTTACCAATATTCTAATTGCTTCCTGGTTTTGGCAACAATGAATAATGCTGTTATAAATGTTCATGGGCAGGTTTTTGTATGGATGTATATTTTAACTCCTTTGGGTAAATAATCCAAGGAGTGTGACTGCTGGATCTCCTGGATCATATAGCAAAGGTATGTTTAGTTTTATAAGAAATTGTCCAACTGTCTTCCAAAATAACTGCCCATTTTGCATTCCCGCCAACAATGAACGAGAGTTCCTGTTATTCTGTTGCCTTCCCAACATGTGGTATTGTCAGTGTTCCGGGTTTTGGCTAGTCTAATAGATGTGTAGTAGTATTTCATTGTTTTAATTTGCATTTCCATGATGACATATGATGTAGGACATCTTTTTATATGCTTAACTGCCATCAGTATATCTTCTTTGATGAAGTGTTAAGGTCTTTAGTCCATTTTTAAACTGGGTTTATTTTTTTATTGCTGAATCACATTGGATTTTTATATCTTTACCTTCAGAGGCTGCCTTTCTCCCAGCTCCACACTAGAGAGTATTTGTGAGATTTACCTTCTACTTCTGATTATCCCCAAGAATGAGAATGGATTTGCCCTGATCACTTTTCTTGCCCTCCACCTCCAGCCAAATCCTGGCCCAACTCATCAGCAGCGGCTTTAGAAATGATCAGTCCCAGAAATAGAACAGACACACGCACTCTTGTTACAGGGATGCCTTCTACACTATTCCTTACAAGCCCTCATCTGGACTTCAGTTACAGGGAGCTCTCTAGGGTTTCACCACTGACCAGTGCCAGGGAGTACCATGCATTTAACAAATATCATTCAGTGTCCTTTAAAAGCCATGATCTCAGCGAGGCATTGGAGCAGTGAATCAATGAGACAATTATCAACTTCTTCCTTTGAAGGTCAATGTGGTTTTCTTACAATGTCTGGCTCTAGTTCTGTCCATCAAAATCATTTGATTATGGGCCTCCCTGGTGGCACAGCACTTAAGCGCTGCGCTGTAGAGCAGCAATGTGAGTTCGACGCCCGGCAGGGGAGAGTCCCACGTGGCGCAGCAGACCTCTCCTGCCTCACCTGCTGCTCCCCTCAGCAGTGTATTTCCCTCATTCTGCCTGTTCTGCTCCCTGCTCTGTCTCTGGTGAATCCTCTCGCTGCCCCATGCCTCTGGCCTATACCCCAGCTTGTATGCATAAATAGATAAATCTTTTTTAAAAAATCATTTCATTGGCTATTCCATTCCTTTAGAAACTTGAAGGCAACAATCAGATGATCTCAAAGTCATTTTGGTAACCCTTTCCTTTGGACATGCTCCAGTTGGTCGATCATCCTTGCAAAGTAGTCTGCCCAGAATTTCACCTTCCTTCTTTGTGCTCTTCTGACTGTGCTTGGATGCTCAGGTATTATTACTGGTGTTGGAATCTGAGGAGATACATTTCTTGATTTGTTTCTGGAGCCTAGAGATGAAAATTTGCATGTGTGTATATCCCTTGGGTTGAAGGATTTATAAAATTAACTTCAACCTGGGAAGTTGCTTTTCTTTTCCTGTTTTTTAACCAGAAAAAGTAGACATGCTGGTAGTTTCAAAAAGCAAAACGTTTGCTTTTAAATAACTTGTAAATAATATAGTTCAAGGGAAAAACAGCCTCATAAAATTTTTGTGATAAGAACTCCCACCTTGTCCTTTTACTTGTAAAATTGAGAATAAATGGTAAACTAGAAAATAATGGACTCTAACTGTATTTCACTAAAAATGAAGATGTTCTCTTGACTAGTAAATAATGTTAAACATTAAGCCAGGTTTCTTCACTCTAACAACTTAGAGGCAGTGATTGCAGTAGAGCCTGATTTTGAGAGAAGAGACACATGAATCTGGGGTCCAGGGTGTTACACAGAGCATATTCAATGCCACCCACGAAAAGGATTGGGCAATCGCTTTGTTCTTCAACTTGACTTCTTATAGGCCTAAAAAGCATCAGACTTAAGCTGGGAAGAATTGTCAATTTCCTTTTCAGAATTTGGGAAGATTAACTCGTCTCCTGGTTGATTATTCTTCACTCTTATTTCCACTCTTGTGTTGCTCCCTGAATGTTTTCTCTGCCTTGTTCTTGCTCATAGGAGGCTGACCCCGACAGGTTCAGCTCCTGATTTTTTCTCCCCTACATTTTGGGCCATAGGCTGGTAATGGTCTCCTGCTGTTGTTAGTTTCTGGGTGCCTCCACCTCCCTAACTTTTCATTAACTCTGCCCTCACCTCTGTTGTATCATTATAGCTTCTTTATTCAGATCGTCTGGAATGAATTCTTTCCTGATTCCAGATTAGCCTCTGGATATCAAGTCTCTTCTGTAAGTCATGGAGCACCCGGAAAGCCATCTACGCTCCTTCAGACAAGCACAGTCCCCAGACACAGGGCCAGAGGTTAAACAATCCCGAATGGGCAGCTTATCACCATCACCTGGAACACTTTGTAAACAATACAGAAACCCACATATTAAGTGGGACTTTCCTGGATGGGGGCCCTACAATTACTACTTTTAAAAAGAGCCATGAAGCAAAATAGTGATAGTTATTCAAGTTGGATGATGGGTATCTGGGGTTCATCATATCATTTATTTAATGAAAATTCCCATTATACGAAAGTCAGCTATGTAAGGATCTCAGTTGAGGACCACTGATTCAAAGTAGAGATCTGAAATTTGCTTTGCTTTCTCACTGTTCTTTATCTCCACTGGTTTTCGTCAAACATGGTGGTGTCTCCACATGTATAAACAATCGGGATGGGACAAAGAGATCCAGCATCTTCCATTTATTGTTGTCCCGAGTCCCAGGACCCAGGAACTCCAGATCCTACCTCATAGGGTACCTTCATAAACCGGATTGAGTAAATTTAGCCCAATTTTGTGATCCTTTTAAAATGGTTCCCATTTATGTAGACATAACTTGTGATCAAATTCTGTCAGCATGTGATTGAGAAACTCAAGTCACTACACTCTGGTGTGGCTGTCTCTTCAGTCCCTTCTTTATGAGAAATTCCCCAGAAATCCCATAGTTCTATGTGTGCCACAACAAGAAAGGATCCAGAATTTTGAGAAACAAATTTAGGTTTCTGCTCCTCTGTAATATTGGGTAAGACCCTGACCTTTTAAATTTCATTGATTTCTTCCATTTCATAGCATAAGTTAAAAGTATGGTCTCTGGGTTTGAATCATAGCTCTGCCAGTTCCTAGCCACATAACTTGAGGAAGTTGCTTAATTTCTTTTTTCATCTGTTAAATGGAAATATGAATAGAAACCACATCATTGGGTTGAGAAATTATATATATGTAAATATATATATATAAATATATATATATACACACACACACACACACATATGCCACTGTACGTAAATGTACTAATATATGTAAAGGGAGTAGCCTTATGTCTGGTTATAATAAGTTCTTTATAAGTGTTAGTTGATGTTGTTGTCATTATTGCTAGTTAATTTATTTTTATAACTTTGGAGGACTAGGCAGAAGGAAACAGCAACACTTTCAGATATAGAAATTCCAGGGATTTTTTGAAAATCATAATAAAATTTGAGAACTGCTGCTGTAGATCTTACAGAAAATGCGGGGGGTGGGTCGGGGTGGGTGCTGGCTAGAGGGGAGTGAAGATCCATTCAAACACACCTGTGTAGCTGACTTTCTAGTTGCTGGTCATTTTGACTAGTTCTGGGCTTTGGCACCACCCTAGGTTGAAGGCCTGGCTGGATCGGGGACTGTTCCTTCCTGCTCCGGCTTGGGCTAACATAAGCAGCCCAAGTTACTGGTTTGGGTGTGTGGGAGGTGGCAGTGAAGGGAATTGCAGGGGAGCATTGAGGATGCTCCTAAATCACATAGAAAAGACTTGATGCCAAGATGGCCTTGGCTTGCATATATCTATTTCCAGCCAACTTGAGGACACACGGCTTCATTTAACAAATCTGACTTCATGTTCCTGTCAATTAAAAACTATGCAAATGTGTTTTGAATTTTCTAGGCAAGGGTGTATTACCTCTGAATGCTGACTATTAAAATTCCTGATAAAATCCAATCTCCAAAAGTTGGACAGCAAGTGAGAGAGTCAGAGAGAAAGAAATTTGGACATTTTTAATAACTTAGAATAAAAGATATATTCATTTGTATTTGTTCCCTGAAGAACAACTCCTTAAGTCTTCCCTTGGGTGGGAGGAAAATGCCAATGCCTCCTTCCTTCATACCTAACCTAAAGTAGCACCTGAAGACCCCAGCTTAAGAACGTTTGTTTAATTTTTTTGTTTTCAATGTAGATCTGGACTTTACAGGAGCCAAATACTGAATCACAGAAACTGATTTAACCTAAAGCCAACATCTAACAAATGGTTGAAAGTGCCTTTTCTTTAGACAAGCATGTCTTTATCTTGAAACATTGGACACTTAGGCTCTTTGGCATATTCTGCTAATTTTTCACAGCCCTTATATTTAAAAGTCACCTGCTATATGATAAGTCATATTTGTATTGCTAGTTTTGATTTGTGAATGGAAAGGAAGTCACCAGCCATAGTGCAGGGACTCAATTATAACCTATGATATGCCATGTTGATCTGAAGATCATCCAGGAACCAATCTGGAGTGACTGCCTGCCAGGAGCCTTGTTGGTGCTGTTGCTCTTTTCTTTGGGGTTAACCATTCTTCCCTGTGTGTTCTCATCCTTCCACTCCCTGCTCTATCATGTCTCCTGGATAGGAACTGGGTGGCCATGCCTGGGTGGTACGGTCCTAAGCACTTTGCCTTAATTGAGCAGTGCCTCAATAGGCCATCCAAGTGTCTCACTCCTCACCCTGGATCATAGCAAGGAAAGCAACTCTACTGGTCTAACCAGAGCCTCTACTCAGGACTTATTGCAGCCCACCCTGGCCCCCAACACTTTGTTATAAGAATTTCCAAATGCACAATGAAGCTGAAAGTATTATATAGTGAACACCTACCATCTGAACTCTACCATTCACATTTGACTACATTTGACTTACCTATCTATTCATCACTCTATCCAGCTATTAATTTGAATTCTTTTTGGTTAATTTCTAAGAGGATTGCAGACATTGGTACACTTCTCCATAAATGTTTCAGAATGCATTTATTATTAGAGTTCAGTATTTATCATTTCCTTTGGATGTAAAAATCAACCAATAATGAACTGTGCATATCGTAATTGCACATTAGCAGAGTTTTGGCAAATGTATACACTCAGGATTTGCTTTCATCAGGAGTGCAAACTTTCCCCTTTGAATAGTCAGAATCAAAGATGTGAGGCAGAGGTGGGCTGTGATGACTCCAGCTTGCATTTTGAAAGCCAGCTGGGATTAACAAAAAGGTAACACCCAAAAGTGCAGGTAGAGCTAAGAGATAAAAGCAATTTTGAAAGTGTTATAGTCATTTCTGTCTCTCTTACTTTTGCGGTTTGGTTACCCAAGCCTGTAAATTCTCATATTTGCCTAACCTATTTTTGAGCTGTTTTCTTTCACTTGCATCCAGAGTCCCGATTAATATGTATAAACTGTCCCCTTTTATTTTAAGTAAGGCATTATGTGTCCATTGCAAGTATCAGGACCAAGTTGGGAGAAGAATACAAAGGCTAAGTTTTCTTACCAATCTAAGGGACTGGATCTAATAAATTGAAGATTTGGAATTACCTAGTTTCTGGCTGTGGACCCATCCTATGAACGGAATAAGAGACAGGTTTGTATTCAGAAACTAGCAACTTTATTCAAAGCAGAGTCTTTAACAGATAAAAATGAAAAAGCAAAACAAGACCTATTGATACTGAAAGTGGGACTCTAATGGACTCGCTAATTATTCCACCTAACTTTGAACAATACCCAGTTTTTGTGACTCTAGATAAATAATTACAGAAACAGAGAGAGCATGTTTTCACTGTTAGAGGTGGAATAGGTTGCAAAATGCCAAAAAGGGTCCAATCTGGAAAATGTTGAGTCCATATGTGAGAGAAGGGAAAAGAGAGGAAGACTCTCAATCACCCGAGGGGGAGTAAAGGAAGTGTTTTATTGCCCAAGAGAGATTTCGACTTTTTTTTGGATTTTGGTTCTTACATATGATACTGTTTATCAGTTGTGTTATTTTGGTTTTCTATGGTCAAAATTGATTTCTTTTTCTCTTTGTCTCAAACTAATATAAAAATTTCCTGCTTGGTGATTTCTATAAAAGTCAGAATAGGGCATGCTTTTGGGGGAAGGGAAGGACTTATGACTGGAATGACGTCCTTGGAGAGCTTCCAGGATAATTGTCCAAGTACAATTTTTTGACCTGAATGGCAATTACAAGTATGTTCATCTTCTAATAAGTATAATTGTTTTGTGAGTTTTCCATTTTTGTATTTTATAGCTTATAAATGGTCTTAAAAATGAAGATGTTAAGATAAAACTAAGAGGTGGGTACCTCACTAGTGTTTATTTCATTAGGGTTCTTTTTCTGTATTATTGCAACATTTCATAGTATAAACTTTTAATTTAAAACATTTCCTCCTTAACCTCCAAGTTCTCTTTAGAAGAGCAGATTTTTAGATAGGCTTCCAATCTTATGGCTGGTACAAAGTGACAGTAAATGGCAGTCAGTCCCAAATTTTCACAAGCCCCTTTTCTCTTTTCACTATCCCCCATATTAGTTCTTCTACCTCCAAATCTTCTAGTTCCTCACCTCTTTTGTGTGAGTCACAGCCAAACTCATTTTCTGTAAAACATCTGACCTTTAATATATATTTTTACATCTTCATATTAAATTTGATCATTGCCATAGTGAATGGGGATAATAAAAGTGATTATTTGGATAATTTATGTCAAAGTTTTCTTGTTCAGACAATTCAAAGAAAATTAGAGAAAAGAGTCTAGTGGTGATCTTTGTGCTTTATCTTACTGTTGCTATAATTTTCATTTTATTTGGCTATCATTGGGGTTCTTTTTTAAAATAAGACTATTATTATTGTTATTTATTTATTTACTTATTTTTAACTGAATATTAATTGGGATGTCCCCATCAGGTATTACCACCATAATGCACCCACCAACTCACCCATAATCCACCACCATAGATCACTGTGCTTCCTTCCTTCTTTGTTCTTACCCCCACCCCCAACCCCCTTGGTGTTTCAGTTCTGTAGTTAGCTATCAAGGGTTAGTTTTTCAGCTTTTAAAGCAGTTTTAGGTTTACACAAAATTGAGATAGTGCTGAAATTTCCCATAGATCTCTTAACCCTCATACATAGTTTCCCCCATTATCTACACCCTCCCTGCAGAGTGGTACATTTATTACAATTGATGAACCTACATTGACAACATCATAATCACTCAGAATCCATAGTTTATAACATAGTTCAATTTTTGTGTCATACATCCTATAGGTCTGAACAAATGTATAGTGTTTACATGTATAATGTATGCTTAAGTGTTTAATGCTATTTATCCATCATTATTGTGGCATACAGAGTATTTCCACTGCCCTAAAAATTCCCTAGCTCCATCTATTTCATCTCTCTCCCAACCCCTGAACCCCTGGCAACCACTGATCTTTTAATTTTTTCCATAGTTTTGTTTTTTCTTGAATGTCATAGAGCTGGGATCATATAGTAACTAGCCTTTTTTCATTGGTTTCTGGTATTTAGTGATATGCATTTAAGGTTCTACTGTGACTTTTCACAACTAGGTAAGTCATTTATTTTTAGTGTTGAGTAATATTCCATTTTCTGGATATACCACAGTTTAGTGATCACTAAACTGATCAATGAAGGACATCTTAGTTGTGTCCATGAATAAAGCTGCTATAAATGTCCATGTGCAGCTTTTTATGTAGACATATGTTTTCAACTCCTTTGGGTAAATACAAGATTGCTGAACCCGCTGTTTCACATGGTAAGGGCAGATTTAGCTTTGAAAGAAACCACCAAGCTATTCCAAAATGGCTCTATCATTCTGTATTCCCACCAGCAATGAATGAGCGTTCCTGTTACCCCATATCCTTGTTAACATTTGCTGTTGTCAGTGTTCCAGATTTTGGTTATTTTAATAGGTGTGCAGCGGTATTTCACTGTTGGTTTAATTGCTACTCCTAAGATTTAATTGATATTAGCTAACTGATATTAGCAAGTAATTGGTAACAGCACTTCCAAATATCATCTAATTAATCATTCACAACTCTGAGAGATAAGTGCTATTATCATGTCTAAGACTGAGGTTTCTGAGGGAGACTTTCCATAGTCACATAGCTTGGGAAAGCAGGGCTTATCCCCTGGGCATGTGGTCTGAGCAGTCAAACAGGACACTTTGCATCTGGTTTAGTGATCTGAAATTGCTATCTTGAAATTATTAATAATTTTTAAATAAGGGGCCTTGAATTTTCATTTTATTCTGGGCCTGGCAAATTATGCCAAGGGTAATTGGGGGTTGGTATTTAACTTCAGACATAGTGCTGTTAAAGACTATTCTGCTGCTGTGCCCCTCTTTAAGTGAAGCAAGGAGAAGGAAAAACAAAGACATGAAACAAACTGAAACAAACAAAACCATCCTAATCAAAGAAAAAAAATGAATAAACAAAAAACTAGTAACAGATGACCAGCTGACATGGCATATGCATATAACTAAAGATAGTAAGGAACCAATCTGGGAAGAAAAATTAAAAATGGGTGATTTGTACTTAAATTAACATTCCCTAGATATTGGTAAGGGAAATTAATTTCTGAGATTTGTTCTACCTTAAGAAATATACATAAATAAATGTACATCCCATGACATAAAGTTCATGGCAAGAGTCTTTTCTGAAACAAACTATTATTTGGGGGAAAAGAAAAATGGACTCAGAAAATCTGAGCAAACTTGTGGACTCAATTATTGCTTTCCCAAATGAAGACAGCTGCTCACTAGACAGCTTTTAGACCTATAAACTCATTCACCCTTGCCCCACATGAAGCACCAGTACAGAATGTACTCAGGACACAATGGCTACAGATTGAGGAAGCTAAACTGTGAGTGTCTCCACACGTGTGAGTTCGATGGAGGGTTCTGGTTATACATCTTTTTCCCATAATGACTTTATTTCCCACATTTTTTGATTGGGGGCTCGAAGCTCGTTTTTCCTTTGATTGCTTTGGGGGTGGCCATGTTTTCTACCTTACTGCAATTTTTGCCCTTGTTTTGCTTCTGGTCTCTGTCTGTGCTTGTCTCCAAGTTGCTCAATTTAAGCAGCTAGTTAATAGCTTGTCTAATTTGGCCTCAAGGGTCCTCATCTCTTGGCAGGGAGACGAAGCTTGGCTCTTACTCTTCCTTGGTCCAACTTGTGGCATGGAGGACAAGGGTGAGGGCTGGTGGCAGCAAAAAAGCAGAAGCTGATACAGAGTTTCCAGTCTTTATTCCCAGTGACTTGTGAAAGCATTTCCTGCCTGCCCCTGTAGAGTTTTGAGGCTTAGATGCCTCAAGAGTTTTGACTGTTTTATCTTGGCCTTCCTTACTCGATCAGCAAATGGAGTTGCAGGTGAATGAGCTTTTCTTGCCACATGGGGTCTTGGCTAGTGTTCATGGGTTGGTGCCAACATTCCCCTTCTTGCTCCACCCAGTTCAACAATACCCATTGTTGTTTCCAAAAGGGCTTCATCTGTGTTTGGTGAGAACTTGTACAGACAGGTCTATAGCAGCATCCAGATGAAGGATTGCCTTCTCTGAGCTGGAATGCCAACGACCAACATTCCAAACTGAAGGATTGTCATGGTAAGTAATTTTTTCTTCCTTCTGGATTAAGGAGTGATGTTAATGATAAAAACAATACCTGTCCTTTGCCCCAAGGTTTGTTATATGATCCACACCATACACCTATCATGTCGGAGGGATAAAAAACTATTATTATTCCCGTTTGTGAATATAGAAACTGAGTTTCATGGAAGTTTTGATTTGCCCAAGAGCCATCTAACTCAGCCTAGATTCTATGCCAAGAACAGTGTTTCACTATGACTGTGTCACATTCCTTCGATAATGAAATAAATTCAGAGAAGAAAGATGTTATCAAAGAAAGCAGGGTGTGGCTTTCAGAGTGAAGGTGGGAATACTATTCCTCTCAGTAATTTGACCTTGTGGACCCAACTTGTCAGCCTATTCACCAAGGGCCAGGTATTTTCTGGGCTGCCTAGAGGGTCTTGTTTGTATAAGGATCAACAAAGTTGACGGGAAGGAAAAATGCTGACCTCTCTAGGAAAATAAACCACCCCCAGAATGATGACCTCACATGTTATGGTTGACTGAAGAGCAGATCTTATTCTCTAGAATCTTACACTGACCAAGGATGAAAGAATCTTGGAGAGAATTCCTTGTTTCTCAAAGTGTAGTACCTGGCAGTGTGTCCGGGTTGAAGCAACGTGTTAAATTATGGCACATCTCCCTGGAGCACCAGGGAGAAAAAGGAAAGAGCAAATAAACAAAATTTGTGTTTAATCTATTAAAAACACCAATATCAGGCGGTTTGGGCCTGAATTTTAAAGAAGATAAAAATGGCACATCTTCAAAAGGTCTCTTTGGGTCAGTATATCCCAGGTACCTATCCTAGGAATAAATTTGCAGTTTATTGTATCTTTGGACCATTTCTATGAGAAGTTGGAGAAACACTAGTCATTTTAGTAGACAAAAGAGATATAAATGATTCACCTATGCAGAATAATGAAATAATGAAAATCTTCAGTATTTGTGAGAATGGATAAAAAAGAATGGGCAGTAATTTCAGCGGGGTGGGGGGGAGGCGGAGGGAGGGAAGGAAAAGCGTACAAAATGGAATAGAAAAGAACACAAGGGACCATGGAAATGGATCACGGGTGAATTGGTGGTGGGCTACCCAAGGGGAATACAAAATGTAAAAGACATAAATAACAATAAAAATATATATTAAAAAAATGAATAAATAAAAAAAAATAAAAGCAGCTTCTGAATACAAAAAAAAAAATTTTTTTCCCAACCTGTCTGGTAGAATAACTTGTACACTAATATTTGCCCCAAACCTAGGCATTTACCCATCTCACCCTTTAACAAAGTTATTCTACTTCTAGAAATTTCCCCCCCAGGGAAATAAAAATGGAAGCCTAAAGGGACTAATTTAGCCACAAAGATGTTCATTTCCAGGTTGTTGAGAATAGAATAAACTTAGTAACAATTAAAATGTCTGCATTTTTGGATTTAATAAAAGAAATTAAAAAATATATTTGCAGAATACCATCATGTCTTGACAGCCCCTTGAAATGATGCTGTGAATGTTAAAAGGCTTGAAAGTGAGGTAGTTAACTAGAACCCTATTTCTTGGGCTCACAACTTGGCTTTGGGCAAGCTTCTTCAATTCTCAGTCCCTTAAATTCTTCATGAAGACAATGACATAGTATTGTACCTTCCTCATAATGAAAACATTAGTTACCCCTCAAATATTATAGATTGTTAGGTAAGCAGCTATCAAGAAGAAAGTTGTTTTTTACTTATTATTAACTCAAAATAGGAGGCTAGAAAAAACCACTTGTGCAGTGTAACAATATATTTTCTTTTAAAAGGCCCTTTTCAAAGTTTAGACTAGTGGTTTCCAAACTGGGCTAACAAGTTATCCCTGGGCACTGCAGTGCACTCAGGAGACCCACAGATATTCTTAAATTTCAAGATAATACAGACAACTTTGGACACTGTGTGAACTACTTCTACTAAGTTCTTTGGACCTAACTACATAATCAACATAATTTATAGCAATATAAAGTTCCAGAAAAAAAAACTACTGAAACATTAAGGATTCCATGAACCGAGAAAATTTGAGAACGTTTATATAACCTATGGCCAGGTACCCAGGCTGTTACTGGGATTGTCAGTACTTTATATTTTGTTTTTGATATAGCTTAAATTATTTTAAAATAATTTCTTTCTGAATTTATTTACACAACAACCATTTATTGAGCACCATTTGAGGTTAAATTCTGGGCCAGACACAGGAAGGCAAAGATGCCACACCCATAAGGAGCACATAATTAAGGGTGAGTCAGGAATGTAAACAAATGATTACCGTTCAGTAGAATAGACTCTGAGTCAGAGGTGCCAGTGGGAGGAGCTCAGAGTGATGCTCTGGGAGACTAGAAAACCTTCACAGAGGGCTGGTGGTGGATGAGTCTTGCAGAGTAAATAGGACTTCCCCAGATGGAAAAAGGGTAGATGAGTTTTCCTCTTTGCAGGCCATTGGTAGAGATTTGGTTGCATTTGGGAGAGGGGTATTTGGAGGCTGGAAAGGCAGATTGGGTACATGAGAAGACTTGGTGAATGGACTGGGAACTTAACTTGTAAAGGATGGGAAACCCTGGGGCATATTTAAGCAGGAGAATGTGATAAATGTTGTGCTTTGAAAGGACTGCTCTGGCAACACTGTAGAGATAGATTGGGAGGCTGGGGCAGAGTTGGACAGGGATAGGGTACAGAGGTCAGCCAGGATAATTTTGTAATAGTCCAGGAAAGAGGTCACAAAGACCTGATTGACTAATGATGAAGATTATATAATGGGCCCCTGAGGAACAAATCAGCAAAAGCAAATGATCCAGATGTAGCATGTTATTTATCTCGAAATATGTTGGTGTCTTTAAAAATAAAAACTTTGTTTTTTTCTGATGATAAAAATAATACATGATCAATGTAAAAATGTGAAAACTATAAAAATGTAGAAGAAATGGAACGTTTACATCCCATGTAGTGGAACTAAGATATGTGTTATAAACATGAGCTATAAAGCATAGAAAGATTACACATTATATATCAATGTTGATATATAAATCTCATATTGTTTATTTAAAACACATATATAAGGCAAGTTAAATCCAAATTACAGAAGGAGAGAAAATAAAAAAAATGTTGCTGAGTGTTATTAAATGTTAGGCATGCTTAGAAGATCAAATACATTATTAGTTACATACTTATCTAATCCTCAGAAAAGAGATCTTTGTGTATTTTGCCATTTATAGGTAAAGGAGTTGATGTTTAGAAAGATCAATGACTTTCCCAAGGTTCGATAGCTTATCAAAGTGGGATTTAAACCCAAATAATTTATTAAAGCCATATTGAACTATTTTGAGTCAGACTTTAAAAATCTGGTGTTTAATTACAAACTTTACACAGTGACTCTTGACAGTCTTCTATAGTGTTGGCCAACTTTCTGTGGACATCTTGTGATGATGGAAAGGTTCTATGCCTGTGTTGTCCATACAGTTGCCACTAGACAAGTGTAGATACTGACTGCTGGAAATGACAAATGTGGAGCTGCATTTATAGTTTTCATTTTAAATTTGAATAGGTGTTTGGAGCTATTGGCTGTGC
This sequence comes from Scalopus aquaticus, assembly GCA_004024925.1. Taxonomy (NCBI): domain Eukaryota; kingdom Metazoa; phylum Chordata; class Mammalia; order Eulipotyphla; family Talpidae; genus Scalopus; species Scalopus aquaticus. The sequence goes on from PVIJ01000128.1 coordinate 140,188, forward strand.
CTTGGACAGGACAGATGTATGTAAGATAAAAAAGAAGCACCTATTCCTTTTGTCATACTCCCTGTCCAATAATCAGTTAACTTCTTTATTTCTGATTTCAGTACTTTCTCTTATTCATCTCTATTAAGGTTAGAAAATACTTGTATTTCTGTTTCTGGATTTGCCTCCTTTAAACACTGGATTGCCCATGCCATGGAAGATGGAGAATTAATTTGTAGATCTCCCCCATTTCCCTCTGCTCTTTTCATTTGTGTTAATTTTAGTCCTCTCACTGATTACCTACATGTTTTGGTTTCAGTTATGTATCTTCCTATAGCAACTTGGGGAATAGTCCAATAAATCCAATTCAGGTAATTGAAAGGGAAGTTACTGGCTCATAAACAAGAAAATCAGAGTTAGAACTGACATTAGTTAGGTTGAAATTAGTGCTCAGACAATGTGAGCAAGACTTGATTCCAACTCCGCTCACCTAGGTCTATAAGCTTTAACCTTAAATTGTATGTATTGGCCACAGCTACAAGAGCTATAGCTTCATATTCTCTTAGATTCCAAGCTAGTAGGAAAAATGCATGTGTCTTTATTGTGTTATTTAATTATGACCACAATACTTCTGGGTTCATAATTGTGTGTGTGTGTGTATGCGCGCGCACGTGCACGCGCGCACACACACACGCACACACACACACAATCTCAGTGGTGTAGAACTATGGCATTTATTTAACTCATCAATGGATTGAGTGAAGTCACCTTATCTAGATTGGGCTGGCTGAGTGACTCTGCTGATCTTGGTTGAAAATGCTAATAACTCTGGACTGGATAGTTCAGCTCTGCTCCATGTGTTTCTTATCTTCCTCCCAGGCCTAACAGCCTATCCCAAGCATCTTATAATGATATTAGGTGCAAGAGCATAAGGCAAGCTGTTGGCATTGGCATTACATTAGCCAATGAACATCACTTGACTCTACCTCCTCCAAGAAAGTGAAAAGGAGAGAGGAAATATTTCTGAATAGATGAGCTTGGTTGGCTCATTTCAAATCCATTGATTGTGGCCAAGGTCATTGATTACACACTTTGGCCTAGGTCTAGGTCCCATATTCCATCATGGGGGGAAGATGTTGCATTCAGATTCATACAAAGCATGTGGATTAAGAGCAGAGGAAGAAAAGGCTATGTTACCCAAACCAAGATCAGCGTTCTGTTGACCACATAAAAGAGAAACAGATGTGAGATGGCAAACTAAAATGATCATTATAACTTTAAACAATACACTTAAACTTATGTTTCTTTAACCTTTGGTTTTAGAAAGTATTCCTTGACATCATGCCATGAGAGTTCTCTTTTACCCCACCTTTCCCATTACTATAAGCTTGCTCATTCATTTATATGTACGAAGGAAGGACTAGATAATAAAGGTGGATGGGAGTGGGTGGTATAGTTCTCTGCCTCTGGGTAGATATGTTACCTCTGAAGGTAGGAACTAGCTGTATTCATGGCTAGCCCCTACTATTAATGGCACGCTTCCCTTAGTGTGCAAGCTAGGGAGTCATTCAAATGTTATTCTTTCCCTTCAAAACACCAAAACAGAGAACTTCATTGTAGATGCCAAATCCCATACAGAGCCTTAGCCATACTCGCAGCAATTTTATTTTCTTACTAGAAAAGACCTTGGGGAGGTGGTAGGCTTTCTGAACTTTCTCTAGCTGGTCCATCTTCATGCATAAGAAAGAATAAGGATGAGAAAAACCAAAGGGTATTGCCATTCCATGGACAAACTTGATTTTGACTCCTCTTCCAATTCTAAATTCTGAATGTGCTGATGCCCCATGTGGAGATTAACCAAGGTTTCTTTGGAAAGAACTTTGCTATTTCTTTTTAGCCTTCTCCAGAGTAGATCTGATATGCTGCTTCCTTGCATCAGTATTATTCACTTCCTTGCATCTCTATTCTTTACTTCCCTTCCATCTTCCAGAAGATTATCAAAACATCTGTTGATAGTTCTCTTTTTATCTTTAGCATGGCTATCAATTTATTTCCTTTATCAACTCTTCAGCAGAATTTTGAAAGGGTATATAAATAAATGCATGTGATTAGTCTTGAACTAGCACACACACACGCAGCATTGTGCATAACATATATAAAGTAAAATTTTCAAAAAAATTGGATCACGCCAAATATATTTTTTAACCATTGGCTAATTGAATACCATTCTAGAAGAGTTTCAAAAGTTGTTTCTCAAAGTCACTGTAAGAAAACAGGGATCTTCCTCTCACTTTTTTTTTTGAAGTAACATTAACTGGGGTTTGTATTTTACCTACCTGAACGAATAGATTTTGCTACCTGAATGAATAGATAAATCAGATTTCAACTGCAGGGTGATATGATACACTATAGAGAAACCAGGTTAAGTTGGCATTTAGAAAGTAGGAAAATGTATATGTGAAAATTAATTGATTCCAACTTTTGAGGGCCAAAGGGTTTTTTATATATTTGTTTGTTTTTAATTATGAACTATTCTAAAACAAAAAATTTCATCAAACTAGAGCACTTACTTAAGATTCTCAGGATAGTTGATGAGGAAAGGCAGCAAGGGGCCTGGAATAAGAATGGGTGAATGACCTACAGAGGAAATGACTATCTTATGTTGGATCTAAAACTTAACTAATAAATATTTATCTGTTATTGCTAGTGCTGTGTAGATATTTGCCATTTGCCAATAGATTGGCATTCAAAACATACAGGCCTACTGAGGGTGGCTAAAACACACATATGAGGGAAGCTTTCTGTCTTCGAATTGTCTTTCAGTTTTGAATTGAAGCACTCCACAGCATTGAGATAGACACTTTCCAGGAGAAAATGATGACTCACAAGAAGATGACTTAAATGGCATCTGGTTTTCATCTTCTTTGTTTCTTCTCTTGGACTCCATTCAGAGGCACTTCCTTCCAGCTGGAGCTTTTAATGGCATAATGTGAAGACAAGATCCACAGAAGTGGGTTTAGAGGAGGGACTTGAAGGAGAAAATGCAGATCATCAGGAGAGACTATGGAAAATTACACCCAGATGGGAGGTAATACAGAATGTACACACATCCAGACTAAAATGCACCATTTAAAATATTCAGGGAAATTCAGAGAAGTATATGATTTTTAATATAGGGCACCAAAAAATTTGAGCTGAATAGAAAGTCAAAGTGATATAGTCCTGATTGCAATTAGACAGTACATTAATGCAATTTCTGTTTCTAGTCTAGGAAAATATATTAGCTCTCCTTATTTAAATGAATGTAGCATAGCACTGCCTGTGGTTTTTGCTATAATTTATTCATTCTACACACTCGCTGCATTCATGATGATGATACATTTTGTGGCTGGTAAAGCAAGAATGTACTGGTGAACCTTGCTTGGTATTAGACCTATCATCTGGGAAGGTGGATTGGGTCTTATGATAAAAACTAGCAACCCATCAGAGCCCATAAAAGTCTAGAAGGAGTGGAGACAACAAGCAATTTGTTTCTTTATGTGAACATTCATTTTCATGTTCCTCTTCTCCCGGTCTATCAGTAGCAAAGAGGAAGCCTGTTCCTCTATTTAAAATGAGAATCCATTGTACTCTGTACCTTTCTTTTCATACATAATGCCCTTCTTCACTACATACTTCTGATCTGAGAGATTTGCTTCTGGTCTTGTTCTCTTTCCTGTACCCAAAGAGTTCTTGAAGATGGAGGCAGTGAGCATATCACTGGAGTTAAGTTATATAGATACAAAATGGCAGTGTGATACTACTGCATTATACTCTACAAGAGGATAAATAAGGCTAATGGGAATGATAGAGATTAATTCCTTCGGTGGGGTTGGAGAAAAAGGTACAAGTCAAAGAAACTGAATTGTCAAAGGTGAATGTGTATGGGAAGAATTCTTTGCTTAATTTAGATAAATCCAGAGTGCTGGCTTTATGTGTAGGCCAGGGGTCCAGATGCTAAAGGGACAGACAGGCACCATAAATGTGTGAATCCAGCCAGGCCAAATCTATCAGCAGTGGTGTCCTGGTGTAAAATTGAGTGGCATGCTCCACCAAATGACTTTTAATTTGATATTAAAAATTCAAAATAAATAATTCAGATGGTAGAGTTGGCTGAGTCCCTCAATGTTCCAGGGGTGCTCCTGGAAATCTAGGGCTGCCCCCAGGCAGAGAGGAACGATGAACACTGCTTCATATAGGGCAGTGGTTTCTCATGTTGGGCTTCTGTGAACACTGTTATGAGGCTATGAGGAAACTCATCCTGCCTCTTCAGAGAAGGACTTGGCAAGGCACCCTGCCTGGATGTTCCTTACAATGTTCCTGGGAAGAAAAACTCTTCTGTTTCTCTTTTCCTTGGTACGATCACACTTAGAAAACTTCATTTCTGGTTGACCAAATGTGTGGGTGATTTTTCTACACCAAGCAGAAGACTGACTGGGTATCCTACAAATATAACTAAATTCTGATATTATCGACCTGAGACAGCGTAAGATCCCAGAGATTCAGGGTTCAGTATCCAAGATTGCTCTTTCTCCTGACACCAATCCCAAGTTCAGGTTGTCACCTGTGCTTTAGACTGACTGTACGGAGCCTCCCTGGTGGTGCAGCGGTTAAGCACTGCGCTGTGGAGCTGTCGGCAGCAGCGGAGATGTGAGTTCAACACCCGGGGAGCGGGAGATTCCCACATGATGTGGCGGACCTCTCCTGCCTCCCCTGCTGCTCACTTCAGCAGTGCACTTCCATCTATCTGCCTGTTCTGCTCCCCACTCTGTCTCTGGTGAACCTTCTCACTGCCCCACATCTCTGTCCTGTACCCCAGCTTATATGCAAAAATAAAAAATAAATCTTAAAAAAAAATAGACTGACCATCAGTAACAGGGATCAGGGATCCCATGACCTCCTGAGCTTTGATAATTTGCTGGAGTGACTCCCAGAACTCAGAAAGTATTTACTCGAGTTTACTGGTTATTATAAAAGGGCACAATTCAGGAATAAACAAGTGGCAGAGATACACAGGGCTAGGAATGGCGGAAGGGATTTAGAGCTCCCAGCCCCTCCCAGGGGTGCCACTCTCTCTGCACCTTCACACATACACCTATCTGGATGCTCATCTAGTCTCTTTGTTCAAGAGTTTTTGTAGAGTTTAATCTCCAGCCTTCTAATCATTTGCTCTTTCTGATGACCAGCCCTATCTTGAAGCATCTGGGGGCCCCACCCTAAGTCACTTCATTAGCATAAACGCAGGTGTGCTGGAAGGATTGGTGTTTTTTTCTTCTTTTAAAAAATTTTTAAATATATATTTTTATTGTTATTTATGTCTTTTGCATTTTGTATTCCCGTTGGGTAGCCCACCACCAATTCACCCGTGATCCATCTCCATGGTCCCTTGTGTTCTTTTGTATTCCATTTTGTGCCCTTTTCCTCCCCTCCCCCGCCCCCACCCGCTGAGTGTCTCTCTTCTATTTGGTTTCCTTATACTCCTGTTATAAGTGAAACCATTCGATATTTTTCTCTTTCTTTCTGGCTTATTTCACTGAGTATGATCCCCTCTAATTCCATCCATGTAGCTGCAAATTGCATGTGTTTATCGTCTTTGAATGCTGAATAGCATTGCATTGTGTATATGTACCACATTTTCTTCATCTATTTTTGGACATCTGGGTTGCTTCCATACCTTTGCTATTGTGAACAGTGCCGCAGTGAACATACGGGTGTATGTATCCTGAAAGGATTGGTATTAAAAACAAAAGTCACACCTATCATTTAGGATATTCCAAGGGTCTTAGGAATTCTGTGACAGCAACTAGGGTCAAAGACTAAGTATATTTCATATTATGCCACAATTCCATTCACGGATTTTCCTCTTTGGCACAAAATGATTTATCCTACCCAAACTCTATCCCATTCTTGTAAATACAGTCTCAGATATAAACGTTCAAAAAGGACAGCTTCTTCACATAAAGTCACAGTAGCCCTGATTATATGAACTGACTAGAATTTTTCAGAATTGAAGAAAGACAATGCCAGGATTGAAACAGGATAAAAAAGAAAATAATAAATACATACATAGTAAAACTACAACACACACATACACACAATATATCTGCAGAATACAAAAAAAGGGAGATGATTTTTTAAAAAATGAGAGAAAACATTTAAAATACTATCCTTTAATCCTTTCACTAATAAGCAGATCCATGAACATATATTAAGTCTATACTAGATCAGAATGGTGTGAATTCCACAGGTAAAAATGACTGTTTTAGTATTCTCTACCCATCCTCATTTTATTACTAAGGATTATAGACTTTCTTTATTCCTTCCTTTGGTTTAGCTCAGTGACTCTCAAACTCCAATATGCATAGGAACATTTTGCACAGGGTTGGGTCCCTACACCAACCAAAACACAAAGGGAATTCTGAGTATATGAGATCTTACCTGATATGCAATTAGATGTTACAGTCCCCACTTCCCCTCCTACACACACACACACACACACACACACACACACACACACGCACACACGCACGCATACACATGCACACACACGCACACACAGAGCTGACTGGTGAATTCAATTGTGTTTGCTTTCTATGTTTTATACTTTCTTTTCATTTCAAATAGATGGTTGGGCTTGTTATTTCTTGCTTTAGGCGAGAAAGCAGAAAGTCTTTGAAAGGATGAGGACAGAAAGAAACTGTTTTCCTAGGCTGGGAAGGGATGACAGCTTGGAACTCTGTGAAGAGTATGGCTCTGGGTGGCACTCTGGAACTGTGCCCCTTGGAAGGGTTGTGTGTGCCCTGATGTAGGTTAGATACCAGAGTATCTCTTCACTTCCCCAGAGATGCTTTCCCATGGATGGCAGCAGAGGCAGAACCTGGGTGGGCCATGGAGGTTGGGACAACTGCTATCAGCATGAACCAGTGTAAACAGATGTCAAAATACAGCTGGAGTCTCCCTCATGCCTCTACACTATGTAAGACCCAGACTTTTGTAGAATTCTGGTGTGTGGAGTGGGAACAGCTCAAGCATGGCTGGGTTAAATTTCCTGCTGATTTGCTAGGCTGGTTACCTAGAATCAAAATTTAATTCGATGCAAGGAAATCTAAAATATTCACACTTCTTGAATACATGAATTTGTAGGCTGAGATTTACACATATTTAGAATATTTGTTGAAAGTTTTGCTGATGGGATGTATTCCCTGACCTTGCCACAAATCTGTGTTTGCCAACTTGACATGGATATATACCTGGGATGAACAAGGAGGGAGGAAAGGTGCACCCAGGCCATAAAAGACAACCTAGGCCACTTTCCAGTTTTTCTGTAGCCTTGCTGTGGATTGTTTAGTTAGTGCCCTGATCCATTTCCACCAGTTCTTCGGGGAGAAAAAAAATTCACATATTAAAAAACAAACCAACAAACAACTTCACTCCAGCAAATCATTTCATTAGGCTCAAGATGAGTTCCTGCCTGCAAAGCTCTCAAAGGCTGGAAACCGTGGGCTGGGCAGCCGCCTACTTACCATCCCCATCACGCTGCTTAGGGTAGATTTGAATGGCTAATTACTGGTCACCTCACCTTCTTGTCAAAGCCAAAAGATTATACTTAATGCATAACTTAAGCTGTCCCCTGGACCTCACTGCTTTGGACTGGCAATCATGTTTTCTGTTCCCTACCCCACTTACCTTAAGTTTTAGAAATTGCCCTCTGGGCTCAAAAGAGCATCCCACTAGGCTATTGAAATGTTGAAAAGCCCCCCTGACATGAGGAAATGTTTATCTGCACTCTGAGAGAAAGAACTGGGACAAATATGTGCAGCTTTGGTACATGACAGGATGCAGGTTTCTTGTGAGCAATTTCTTAACTTTCAGATTAATAATAACTATAATCAAGTCGGTACATTGAGAATTGGTTAGAAGTGTTAGGCAGTAACTAGAAACTTTCAAGATGGTAAATAAGTGGTAATGGTGATCTTTTGCACCATGTAAACAGAATGCCCAGAGTTCCTTTGGGCTTTGCAAAATGCAGGACTACTCTCTCCATCTGTCTTTGTAGGAACAGGAATGATAATGCTCTTTCTCTAGCTCTTCACTAATCCTTTCTACTCTGGGATTTCTGGCAGGTGAACTTGATCAGGCCTGAACGAACCTTTCTGGGGTGCATTTAAATAAGCTGTTACAAACAGGTCTCCTTCTAACACATGGGCACTCAAACTGCTTGTATTTTCATGGTCACTCAAAACCCGAGTCCAAGAAGATGGTGTCATCAAAAAGGAATCAGGCACACTAGGAAAAGTTAAGTCTCTGAATTCAAATAGTCATAATATTAAACCTCAATTTCACATAAACAAGTGTTTTTAGAGACAAGTCTATATTTAAGTCTTGTCTATACGGTAAGGACTATAATGCCTTTGGTTTCCCCAAGATCTTTTCTTTTTTGGATATTTAGGCATGCCATTTTATTTCTGCCTAGCTAATTCTTATTCATGTTAATAGCTTTTAGTAACTATGATAAACCTTTCCTGAAAGGATGCCCATAATTTTTAAGACCACCATTGCATAGGCTCCCTCTCAAATCAGCTTGTCTGACTTCTTCACGATAGGAGGATCATAATTAAACAATTTTCTGTGTAATCTGTCTCTGCTGCTGGAATGTAAGCTCTATGGGGGTAAGGCGTGTTTATCTTGCTTTCTGTGATTTACCAAATGCCTTGTACAAGGCCTAACTCACAGCAGATGTTCAGTAAATAGTTGTTGAATGATTGGATGGTTGTTCTGTCTCCTGAGGTTGGTGAAGGGACTGTGAGGTAATGCTTCTAACAGAGTCTGCACCTAGCACCAGTCAAACCAATCCATTTTTGCTATATTCTTCCCTTCTTCTCCATCTACATGTATTCACTTTCCTTCTTCCTTGTTTACGCCGTGGTCATTTTAGAGCTGGGGTGTAGGAGATTCAGCACTTTATGGACCCTCAGATTAGAGACACCATACCTGATGTCAGAAGAATAGTCTTTTTATTTTAAAGATTTATTTATTTATGCAATCTGGGGTGCAGGACAGAGGTGTGGGGCAGTGAGAGGGTTCACAGGAGACAAAGCGGGAAGCAAAACAGGCAGACTGATGGAAATATACTGCTGAGGGGAGCAGTGGGCAAGGCAGGAGAGGTCTGCTGCACCATGTGGGAATCTCCCCAGCTGGGCATCGAACTTGCACCCAGCTGCCGACAGCTCCATAGCGCTGTGCTCAACCTGTTGTGCCACCGGGGAGGCACAGAAGAGCAGTGTTAATGGCCACTATCATACAATCTATTTGGAAGCATGTTTAGCCAAGGTCTCAATCTTCTGCTTCCTGACTAGGAAGTCTCAGTCTCAGTCTCCTCACCACTCAATAGAAATTTATTTTACTTTCTTTCTACATTTCAAACTTTCCCCAAACTCTTACCCAGTAAGGGACATTCAATAGGTTACCTGAGTGGCTAAGCTTACAGGGACCTGGTGTGGCTGAGACTTTTCACACAAACACACAAAAGACTCCTTAAATTGAGCACTCATTAACCATTTACTGCAAGTAAGAGCATCTAAAAAATTTGTTCTAAACCTAAAAAATAAGTGGAATTCATTTGCCATAGATAGGGCACCTGTAACTAAAAAGGAGATATGGTTTTGTGTGTTTTTCTCCCCAAATTTAAGGAAAAAATTGGTGTTTGCTGTTATCTTCTTTTGCTATATGATTCATCAAAGCTCAGGTCATAACACTTTCAAATGAATTAATGACATGATTCAATGCAAAAGGTGATCAAATTTGTGAATTTTCTTTGTTCTAATGCACTGAACTTTGACAAATGGAAGTCGACTGTGAGGCTAGTTTATTTTAAACTGTTAGATGACTGAGTAACAGAAAATTGTTAAAGGTAATTACCAAGTGCAGATCAAAGATTTCTGGGAACTATTGAGTGTCCTAAGAGAATTTCCAAGGAGAAGTTACATTTACTTTCCACTCTGACCGGGTCTGAATTTCATGGAATCAGGAATCCTGAAGAAGTAAAGAACTATCTGAGAACATAAAATCACTCTTTCAGAAGCAATTCACTCATTCTGATGCCATGAATTAGCATTAAGCTTCTTTACTTGCCTTTGATGCTTAAAAGTAGAAGGTTCCTGAATGATCAAGTATCTGTCATATTCTTGATAGAGTTTCCAGGGCTATACGTGCTCAGTCTTCAGGCAATGTTTATATTTGCATGGCTTTTAGACAATGCATCTATTTCATCAACAGTGAGACTCATCATCAATAATACAACCTAGTATCTGAACTGCAATGGTCCCTGACTAAATGTACCTTTAGTTCTCAAGAAGATTCAATTGACTGGATCACAGTGTTCTTCCTGATTTCATCAACTAGCCTGGGCCCAAAACTAAGTTTTTATGTGAAGAAATGTGGGTAAAGCACCTGCGTGAGGCACTTAAAATTAGTCATAAAATTCATTACAAGTGGGCTTCCCCAGTGGCACAGGGGTTAAATTTTCAGTGCTATCAAGCTATCACCAGCCACTGCTGCATAAGTTCCATTCCTGGCCAGGGAGCTAACTCAAATGGCACAGCAGACCTCCTCTCTTGCCTGCTGCTCCCCTCAGCAGTGTATTTCAGTAAATCCACCTGTTCTGCTCCCCACTCTATCTCTGGTGAATCCTCTCATCCCCCACAACTCTGGCCTACAACCCAGTTATTGTATGCATAAATAAAAATAAATCTTTAAAAAAATTCATTACCAGTAACTTTTACCATATTAATACAAAAGTACTATCTATAAAACTGGGAAAATATGGAAAAACATATAGAGAAATATTCACTACCTTAGCATGCAGACAGACATATAGTGAATTTTTTGCATTTATTCTATGCTTCCATAAATCTATATGTATGTGGGATTCATATGTATTATGAATATCTATACGTGTATAAACATGTTAAAATGAAATATTATTCTGTAAAATTATCTTTTAAACTTTATTATAATATTATTAATGATGGTGATTATAATTACTATGTGCCAGATATTATACTAAACACTTCACGGGAACCAATTTAATCTTCACAGCAACCCTGTGAGATTATTCTCATCCTTATTTTGCATGTGGGGAAAAAGTCATGTTCTGTGGTTAAGTAACTGCCTAAAGTTAAAGAGCTAATAATTGGTAGAGCCAGAACTAGAACTTTTTCTTTCTGGAATCTGTGACCCTAACATTATACTATAGCACTTTTCTGTTCAAACATTATTTTTCTATATTTTATTAAAATAATTTTAGAACAGTTTCCATGTTCTACCTATTTAGCCTTCTTACACTTTATCATATTTTAATGGGTGTATGCTGTATCAGAATACTCATGACATTGCTATTACTGTTTTTAGTATGCCAGTAGTGTGACACTGTAATGAGCAACTTTTCCATAAATATTTGCATATATCTTTGATTAGGTTCTGCCAGATGTTTACCTGGAAATAAGGATTTAAACATAGTTGTTTATTTGGCAGTGACCCAGGAAAGGGGAATGAAAAAGGGAAAGGAAGAAAGTCAATACACAGTGTTTGGTTGAGCGGGTTGCCAGCACTGGCAATTAGAGGCTTGATTCCACCTTAAGTTTCTATCAAATTCATCTTACAGTTGTTTCCTTTGAGGCTGAGGAATCTTTAACTTGTTCCCAAGGGTGTTTACTCCTGGGAACTTTCATTCTAATGTGTGATCCGGCATGATTCCTTAGGCAGAAGTGATTCCAGACAGAGCGTTGCCAGTGCTAGCAATCAGAAACTAGGTTTTGTGCAGAGATGGGATGTGGACAGGCACTGACCACATCAGATAAATGTTACAGCACAGACCCATGATGGTTTCCTTCTGGATCAGCTTAGTATAAATGCAAGTGTAAGAGGAGATAGGTTTTGATTGCCAAATTGACTCAGAAATGTGCCAATTCATCAGAACTTTTGTGCTATGACCAATGTTTGGTTAGTGAAACCATCAAATACAGTTATCTTGTTTGCATTTGCTCCCTGATCAGAGCTGCAATTAAGCTGTTTTTATTTATTTATTAGTATAATTATTTATTAGTATACTTAGTATTTTTTTATATCACTTCATTTACTTTGACCATTTTTCTGTTTGAGTGTTCAACTTTCAAAAACTACTATTTTCTTAAGTCCTGCAAATATTTTTCCTGGTTTGTTCTTTGCCTTTTGATTTTTATAATTTACTTACATGGAGAATTTATCATGTAAATCATCTGTAGATCAATTTCCTTAGTGGACTCAGATTTGTCCTGCATAATTTTTTAACTTAAAAACTTTAAAAGATTCATACATCTGGTATTTATTTTGATTGTACTTTGACGTAGGGATCAAATAGATAATCTAATTTTCCATGCTGGTTTGAAATGCTACATTTGCTAAATTTTTACATAATAATCAATTTATTGAAAACAGAAGTTAATGGATTTCTTAATTGACTGAATTGTTTCTTACTTTTATTGGTATCCATGTTTGTTATACTTAGTAAGTTTAATTTACATAGTTGATTTTGTGATGATAATATGGTGATAAGTAATGATACTTCAAAATACTTATTAATTAAAAAATTCAAATTGCCTAAATTCATATTAATCTCTAATCATATGGTTTTCTATTTCAAAATCCTGGCTACCCATACTGTATAGTCACTATTACCTATATTTTGGGGATGGATGTACAATAGTCCTCACGATTATACTCTAACTTCTTGAATTCTTTAGCACGCCAACCTATAAGTCACACTCAATGTCAACCAGAAAGAAAACACTATTTTGAATTTTTATTGTAAACAGAACTTGAATATGATTTTCTCTGCATGAAGCAATACACTCTTCAGCAGGACGTATTATTTGGTTATAAAATAAAATTCTAAAAATTGGTACATGTTGAAACAGCCACAGGGACTCCTTATGTTTCTACAAATGCAATATCAGTGGCAAAAGAATGGAAATTGCCTGTAAGTGTTCCAGCTGCAACAGTGTGCTCTTTCTGATTTTGTAGTTATGCAGAAAGTAAGGCAGGGCTGGGGCACAGAGCATTACGGAGGGTCTGGTACTTAGATGCAATTCTCCCTGATTCACTATGCTCCTGTCATGTATTACATTTACCATTTTCCCATTTGTGCCCCTCAAAATAAAGTTTATGTGGTCTCTCACCTCCCTGTATTAAAATATCAAGAGGTTTATTATTAGAAGGATTTGTGAAAATGTATTATTTTAGAAGAATTCTCAAAATGGTTTCTTGTCAGTACTAGTCAATGGAATAGACTTTCCAGGAAGCATTCCTGTACCTTGGTATTAGGGTTTGAACGCTTCCCTTTCCTCAAATTCAAAGTTGAAGTGGAATGTGACCTCAGATGTGACCTTATTTGGGGACAAGTTCTTTATGGATGTAATCAAATTAAAACAAGGCCACAAGAGTGGACCCTAGTCCGATATGACTGGTGTCCTTATAAAAAGGGGAAATTTAGACACAGAAACAGATACCCGTAGAAGGAAATGATATGAAAAGACAGGGAGAGAAAATAGCCACTGATAAACCAAGGAATAGTGATGCCACCAGAAAGCTAGAACAGAGTCCAGCAGTGGTTCCTTCCCTATAGCTTTTAGAAGTAGCACGGCCCTGCACACACTTTAATCTTGGACTTCTGAGCTTCAGAATCATGAGACAATATATTTCTATTGTTTACATCACTTGTTATTTGGTACTTCTTTACAAAGCCCTAGCAAACTAACATTTTCTCTCATCTTTTACTTTTTTGTATCCCAGATGTTCTGCTTATATCCCTAGAAAACATTATATTTACTGATTTTTAAACTTTTCTAATTTTTTTAATAAGTAGTATATGCATATAAGAAAAAATTCTGAGCATGAAATAGATTTGAAATAGAAATGGTTCACTCCAACAGCCTATCCCTATGCCTTTTCGTGTCCTTTTAAGAGGCAAACACCTATATCTGTATTTTATATCCGGAGTTTCATGATCATCCCTAGTTTGGTTTCCTGTTTCCTCTCATTGACCAACATGGGGGAGGGGATATTATCTCCATCTGTATAATCTCAGCTTTCAATAAATCTGCATTTAATGAACTGTTTATAAGCTAAGTTCAGACAAGCTGATATATAAAATTCAAACTGGGTTTAAGACTGATAGTTGTTAATATTCAATCACTCTTTTTTTTTAAGATATTAACCCAGCTTTTCTACATAAAAATTTCAGTCTCTCTTGTACAATCATTACACCTTTAGGGTAAAGCAGGATCTCAGTGAAAATTTTGCTTAGGGGATAGAGTAGGGAGATAGAGAGGAAAACTATGTCATGGTGGGAAGAGTGAGGGGAAAGAATTTCACTGAAGAAGTGGTCTGATTTTGTTGGTCTGACTTCTTTGCTGTTCTTAATGGTTCCTAGTAATTGATTTTGAACAGTAGTTGGCCAGCTCCACTTGGTTAATCTGAGAGTTGGTCCAACGTCCTGGTTAAGAGCTTATCTTTGTAATACTAGTTCTACTGCTATTTAGTTCTGTGACACTGAATATGTGATGACCACTTTATAACTGAGTTCTTCATCTGGGAACTAAACCAAACAATAATATTTCCTATTTATAGTTGTTGTAAGGATAAAATAATTATAAGAATAAAAAGGCTTTTAGAACCATGCTTGGCAAATAATAAAGACTGTCTTAGATTTATCAGCAAGTCACTGATAAACTGTCCCACTGTGGGGTTACTAATATATCAGTTAGGATGCTTTCTGACTTCCAGGAGCAGAAAACCAAGCAAAAGGCTGTTTATAAAATAGAGATATTTATCATCTCCTATGATAGGAAGTCCTGAAGCAGGTTTTAGAATAAGTGACTTAGTGGATCACGGATAGTACCAAGAGTTGAATTTCCTTCTATTTCTAGAACACAAAGGTTTGAGAGTTAAACATCCTTAGCATGTTAACTTTTGCCCTCAGCCTGGGCTCCTCAGAGCCACAAGATATAATTTCTGCTGCTGCAGGAGTCACATACAAACATAACATTAGAGATATCGTCAAAAGGAATACCTCTCCCCTATCACATGTCCCTTTCAAAGAACCAGCTAAAAGTTATCCCAGAATATGGCAGAAGTTTTCTCATGTCTCATTAGCCAGAATTATATTGAACAATCATGCTTAACCAATCAAGGAGTATGGAATAAGAATCTCATTATCATGGACCAGAGTCTACTTTCCTTCAAGGATAGAAACACCTAGACCAGATCAGAGTATATAAAACCAGTATTCTGTTAGCCTGGATAAAGGACAGTAGTTTGGCAACAAACATCACCACTGTAGTTAGCTTGACTTTCAATTTCTAGATAGAGTTGTTGAAATTTTAATTTCCTTATTTACTCGCACAAATAAAGAATATTTTAGGACATTAAATGATTTTTGCTTTGTATTGTCTGCCTGTATTTATTTCTACAACTTCAAGTAATTTGTTATGGAAAGTCACACTATTTGCCATCCCCCCACCCCTTTCTCAGTGTGAGTGTATTTCCATTTCCATCACCTCTTTTCTGCTTTCTGCTGCTCTCTCATGCAGCATCTCCTTGAGCAACGCCTGTCAGTCTGTGATTCCTGATAAGAATGCACCTCGTGGATGTCCCTGGTGGTGCAAAGGGTTAAGTCTCAACACAGAAGCTATCTGCAGCCATTGCAGCACGAGTTTGATCCCTGGCCAGGGAGCTTCCCACATGGTGAAGCAGAACTTTCCTGTCTCGCCCACTGCTCTCCTTAGCAGTGTATTTCAGTAGATCCTCCTGTTCTGCTTCCTACCCCATTTCTGGCGAATCCTCTCACCACCCCCACACCTCTGGTTTGTACCCCAGCTCTTGTATGCATAAATAAATGATTCTTTTAAAAAAATGCACCTCAGCACAGTCAAAGTTCCACCACCAGCCCTCTGCCCTCAAGACCACTCTGGTAAGAGGTAGCTTTTCCCTAGACCAATGCCAGTTCCTTTCCCCTATCTCTGTCATAAGGGCTCAAAGTTTGTCTGTATCACTTAAGTTTCATGATCATCCCTAGTTTGGTTCAATCAAGTGGGATGGGGTCGGGAGTTCTGCTATCAGAATTACTTGGATCCAAGGAATTCTGAAATGTCATGTGATTGTGACTTTTCACTAATTCCAACTACCCTACCATGGGTAGTGGACATTAATATCCATGGGTGGATATTAAAGAAAGCCACCTAACCTTATTCAACCTTAAAAGCAAGTCATCAAAGCCGCAAGACACCAGAAGACTTAGAGTAGAACTTGTACTCTCTTCTCACCCATGAAGCCCACCGAACTGAGACCAGATTCCTGGCATACAGCCCCATGTAGGAAATTCTCCAAGGTCTCCAACTGAAGAGGTGGGAGTCACATTTTCTCCTACGGTTTTCACTGGCCTCAAGGGCACCGTGGCAGGATGGAATATTGTGTGTAAAAGGAGCTCACTTTCCTGTGACTAAGTTACAAGCGATGATCAATTATTCAAAAAACCAGTCATATTCAAGCAGTAGGGAAGTGTAGGGGATGAACTGGAATCTTCCAGAAAACTAGCAGTCTATTACCTAAAACTGCAATTTGTATTTATGGAGCCCCTCATACTTCAGATGTTATCTTATTGAGGCTTCTGCATTTGAGGGGTAGTAGGATACTTTAAGGTGGTAGCCAAGAATATTGGTTGCCCTCTGAGAAGCTGTGTAGAGAAAAGTGATTAACCTTCATTTTACTTGTCCTGTCTATTTCCTATGAGATGGAAGAGTTGGAGTCTCTATGCCCCTAGGGACCAGTGTCTTTCTACTCAATCAGAAATAAAGAAATCCTCCTTAACAAAAGATCCCTCAACCTTGAGATGTCATTGACTGGTGACAGGTGTTAGTTATTTTTATCCAAAACCTCTAGGGAGATATAACCACGAGCTTTGTAGTGGTTGAACCATTTATGTTCCATAGAATTTCCACAGAACTTAATTTGAAAGCAGGATATGCCACAATTGGATTTCTATATAATATTTCCTTGTAAGAATTTGTTTTAAAGATTTTTTTTTAATTTTAAGCTCAAGAATGGAAGATTTATAACAGAGGAGTGGTTTAAAATATGGTACAAATACATGATGGAATACTATTCAACTAAAAATAAGATGAACTTTTGTCATTTGTGACAGCATGGATGGTACTAGAAGGGATTATACTGAGTGATAGAAGCCAGAGGGCAAAAGACAAATACTGGATGACTTCACTCATATATGGAATAAAGAGGAACAAAACAAAGAAACTGATAAAACTAAACCAAAACAAAGTCTATTAATATGACTGCAGAAGAATAGTTACTAGAGGGGGAGGATTGAATAAAAGGGGGAGAGGATCTTATGAAATATGGTAAAGAGATATGAATGTTTTGGTGGTGGGTGTGGTGTAGTGATGTACTCCTGAAGAAGTATGACCCTTTTCCCCTGAATCATATACAGTGCTGTAAAACAAAGTTACCTCAAAGGAAAAAAAAAAAAAAAAAAAGAAAAAGACTTCAAGGCTTAATTTGGAGTATTAGCCAACAAAAATTAAATAGACAGTTTGGAGGGATGAGAAATTTTCTTAAAGCTCTGAAATTCTTCATACACTTATTATTCACTCCATGAAATCTTAACTCAGCTCATGGTTAGGGTTAGAACTAGAGAAAGATATTTTTTCTGACACCTGAAGCCAAAGATCAGGTAAGATCTTGTGCTAACAAGTCCAAATATGGACTTCTTTAATTTTTCCACTAGGGAAGTTCTAGAAGAAAGCTGGAATGCATAAGCCAAACCTTTAAGGAAATAAATTAGATGTCAAACTGTGCTAAGAAATGTGATCTGAATTGTTCCAATAATTGAAGTGGCCCTATTCTGGGTCTAGAATACTGCCTACTGGATTTTTGGAAGCAGAGAAACACCACCTGGTATTTCACACTATTAGGGTATCTGCACATTAGAACCTATTCATATTTTTTGTCCTACCTTGTAGGTATTAGTGGTAAATGTTCATCATTTATTCAGCTGAAAATTACTGAAAGTTGAAGATAGTTGTTTCTTAAAATCCAATTTGTCATTTTGTCATTATTTTTGTCACCAGGACGCATAAAATTCAACATTTGCTAGTGAGTTTATTCTTTGTCCCCGCTGCTCTGCTAGGTGAGGCATATAAAGTGGAAGAAGACTCAGTCCTTGTACTCAAGTGGCCCACAGTCCAATGGGAAAAAAAATATGGAACTTAATTCTAAAAAAACTGAAAGTGGGATCTAGGAGGTAAGAGAGAAATAATGGATGAAAGTTTGGTAGGTTTTTGAGATATATCAATGGAGAAAGTGGGCTATGTTCAGAAAGAGATCATTAAGCAAAAATGATCTTAGATATACACTGGTGAAATTTATAACACCAAAGATAAAACTATGAATCCCCAAATTTCCAGAGCAATAAAAGAAAAACAACTAGACAGTCCAGGAAAAATTAAATGCTTTATAAGAAAGTTATAGTTCAAACATGAAGCAAACAAATGTAGCTAGATTTTGTGTTACTGAATACTTGAAGCTTTCTCCTTTGGGTATATGGATTTTTATCATTTTCATAGGTCCAGTTACATTATTTGGGACTATGATGAATAACCTTTACATAATCATAATATTGTTAGCATTGTTTATTGCAGAATGAGCTAGGCTATCCTGCAAGGAATGCAAGTCTCAAAGGCTTCTAACAATAAAAGTTTATTTCTTGCTCTCATTAAATGTTTGTAGCAGGTCAGTTGAAGCTCAGGTGTATGTTATCTTCATTTGGGGACCTGGACTCTATCTGGAACACTGTCAATCTCATGGTAGAGAGAAAAGAAAAATTAATACATGTCTTCTAAGACTTTACCTAGGAATGAAGTATCACTTTCATCCACATTTTATTAGCCAAAGCCACTCCTAAATTCAACACAAGGGGTGTGTTTAGTGTTCCCACGGGGAGAGGCACCACAGGGATGGAAACAAAAATATTTGGTAAACAGTAATATAAACTCCCGTGTGCCACCTCTCTGGTACTCAACTATTCAATCTTCACCTTTTCCCACATTCTAAACACACTCACCACTTCTCCAATAATGACTAGCAGAAGTCTCAAACAATAACTTGATCTTTACCATTATTTCTAAGGAAAAGGTCAATAGTTCCAGGTGATTTGAGATAGTTTCTATATCAAGTTTGGATGCAGCTCCTCTTGATCCAAAGTGGGAGGAGCAAAAGGAGAAGCCATCTGCCTTTCACATACCCAACATGCAGGGGTGGAACAGGGACAGGGGGACTATAGTAAACATTTCCCATTGTAAAGACCAAGAAAGGAATACACACAGATATCACCAGTCTTGCCACATTTTAAAATCCTTTTGGGCAGATGTTTGGGAGAGGCAAATTGTCTTTGATTAGGTCTTGATTCTACTTCCTGGGAATTACTACCCAGATATTTTTCTCTTCAGCTGTTGCTCCTATACTTGGAAAGTCTTTCTTTTCCACTGATCTCTTTGGCTATATCGCGAGAAAGAATTGTAGAACATGATTTCCTTGCAGGTTGAATGGCTTACTCCTCTTGCTTTCAGCTCAAGCAAAAAAGGATGGGAGAAAGGCAATGGTGTTTCAAATCTTTTGCAATCTCTTTTAATCTAAGCTAGTGGTTCTTTGGGTAGTACATGCTTTCAACACATTTAACTTCTTATCTATTTGATTCTTGTCAAAGGACTCCTTTTCTATGCCTCTATAGATATGTTTAATTACTAGCACTTTGTATCCATCAGATTTCTCAGAAGAACCATACCCTTAGTATCTTCTCTTTCAGTCTTTTTGTCTAATCAAAAAAAATTTACTGGGTTCCATCTTAATAGGTTGAAAAATTTCAATGAATGACAGGTAGCAAACCTCTTGATTTGCTCATTTACATGAGGCTCTTATATTAGTGGGGCTTTGTTGTTCAAAGATACTCATTTTTATGTTTTATTGATTGGAAATGAGAATCAGTTGTTTATTCCAAGACATGAGTATCTGTAAGTTTCTTTCATTATATTTTTCTGCTTCCAAATGGACTAATTCTTTTTGTGCTCATCTCTTTCTTGTCAAATGCAACCCACTGACACTACTAACATATTGTTTGCCCACAGACTCTCCTAAAACTACAAGTTCATTAAAGACATGATTCTTCCACCTCTAAAACAGTTTTCTTGTTTTCTACTAATAATCCCTGAAGTCAGTGCTACTCTCTTTAGTATTTGTTGTTTCTGTTGCACATCATGTATGTGAATAATTTTTGTTCCAGTCAGGGTGAGCTAAGTTATACTGAGGTAACAAATGGCTCCATACTACCATGACTTACAACAATAAAGGTCTATTTCTTGATTTTATTACATGTTCTGTGAGGTGGGTGTAGGTTTGTTTTATGTCTCTTTCACTCTAGGATCAGTGGTGATGAGGTAGCCATTAAATGGAACATTTATGTCTCCTGGAAGAAGGAAAGTGACAGTGACCCATGTGTTAGAAATTAAAACTTCTGTCTGGAAATGGCACAAGTCATTTCTAGTCATAGTGGCCAAATAAATAACTACTTATGAGTGCAACAGGCCAGGATATATATTGCCACAGAGAGGGAAAGCAGAATAAATAACAATCAATAATATAATTTACCATAATTGCTCTTAATTTAAATCTGTATTGTATTTTTTATTTTGTTGAGGTAACATTGGTTCACCACACTGTATACTGTATATGATTTAAGAGTTATGGATTCCCCAGCCCCTCTTCTCAGGATGCCAAAGTTTCTGCTACAATGGAATCCAAAGTTTCTGCTACAATGTAGAGTCAGGCAGGGAGCCTCTCACAAGGACAAAAGTCTCGATGTGAAGCTATCTGCCTAAAACAGTAAGCAGACATTATGGCCAGATTAGCTAGACCACCTTGACAAGACGTTAAGTGTAAACAGGGACTACAGAGAGGATGTTTTGATCAGCAACAACAATGGTGCCCCCTAGGCAACCTACCCTATTCACTTCCCCCTAGCTTGTGCCAGACTACTCTGCATCCCCAATATACCTCCCCACAGTGGGCATTCCTCCACATACTTGCTCACCCTCCCTGAATCTGACCCCCTGAAAAATGTGAGACTGGCCCTTGAAAGGGGCTGCATCTCCAGAGATTTGAGCCCCTCTAGGTCACTCTCTCTTTCTACTTGGACTTGGAGTTGTCTTTCCTTCGTCCTGCATCACTCCCAATGCTGCCGCCCCTTGAGGCGACAAAGAGTATAGGATCACACTACTTCAAATGTATGTTCCCACACTACACCTAACACCCAGGCACTCTTAGCCCTCCACCATAGTCCGCTGGACCCTCTTCCCCCCTTTGCTGCCCACCCCCCAATTTCTGGTAACCTTAATTTTACAGTCATTTCTAGGGTTTTTTTGTAGAGGGTTTATTTTGTCTCTTACTTTGTTTTGCCTCTCTATATTTCACATTTGAACTATTAATAATTTTAGAGTTAACATGTAGACAAAATACATAAGATATAGTTGTACTATAAAATGGAAATGCTAAAAACCTTAGCCACATGAAAAGAAGAGCATGGCTGAAAAAAGTAAGTATGTAGAAATATGTGGATTCTGTTTTCTTAACCAGAAGTCCTGCTTCCTATCTCTGTCACAGCAGGCTTAACACTACTTATGGTAATCATACAATTTATCATCTGAGTTGGAACTCTTTTGAGAGTGAGAGTTAGTGCTGTTGATAATTTACATCAAGAAAAACAGGGACAAACCAGGATAAATGATCCCCAACCTGAGCTACCTGCTCAGTTCATAGTCCCAACTACAGGATTTGCTGGAATAGTATGAATTTTCTCAGTTGTAGAAATTTAACTGTGTCCATTATGATTTGGCAGCACATAAGTATTGCCAGCACAATTGTTTGCTAAGACACATGGTGGAATCCACTCTTTTGACTATTGTTGATGGCACCTAGAATGCATTGCTAACTCTTCTAACTTTGCTTTTGGTTTTTATGACTAAGGATCTATAATCATGGAAGCATGACCTTCAAGTGGCATGCTCTGGGGCTGAATCTGGATGAAAAGAATCACACATTTATTGTGTCAGACAGAGTAGCTTACTTTGTTCAAGAAATATTTATCAAGGATGTTTTTACTGAAGCATTTACAAGACACTTGGGCAGTAGCTGTGACCTTACTAAGGAGCAGCAAGGGTCAGACTCCTGAAGCATGAGTTCCTGGCAATTTTCACATGTCTACTACTTTTCTGTCTAATCCTGTATAGACTTCTTGAGGTCATAACCTAGCCTTCATGCTTTGTATTTCTCCCAGAACCTGTCAAAGTGAGTCTGTAGAACGTTTGTCCCTATGAGAGATGGTCATATTCTATTTAGTTTGGGATATAGCAGCTACTCATTTGTTGTTAAATAATGAACATTTATGTATAATTTATTTCTTAAGTCCCATTCCTTTGGTAAAACAAAATGCAGCTCCCCACCCAAAGAGAAATACTCAACTGCTTGAGGAAGACCAGTTTAGTTGTTTCAGAAGTACTTTTGGCAGAAAAGTTGGGGGTTAAATTGAATTCCTCTCATGAAGCAACACTCTTTTGCTTTTCTCAAAACCAGTGACCTTACAATAGAGGCCAAAGGGGAAGTGCTTTTCTCTCAAAGGAATATTTAGCACAGTCTTATTAGAAATGGAGCATATTACGAAAGTTTCTTTTAGTCTTTGGAGATGTTGGTCAGGAATCCATCATGGCTGAGTTGTGCAGTATTTAAGGAGCTGTCAACTTGAGGAACACATCTGCTCATTTTATATCACACTGAAATTACTCCTCTTGACAAAGGGACCCAAATTTGGTTGTTCTGTCATGATTTAAATGGCCTGCATCTCATTAGTGTTGCCAGCATTTATTTAATAAAATCAAATCAGAATAGCATTTAATTTAGTTTTAATAGAGTAGTTAATGTATGTTAACTAAATATCAATTGGTTATTAAAATGGAGAGTGCTGAGGTGTAACAAATATGTGAGATATAAATCTTGTTACTATGCCATTAACTCAGAATTACATAAGCAATAAATGTCTAATTAGGTTCTGAGTTGTAAGAATTTATTGAGATTCAATAAGATCGATGTTATAGATTTGGTACCACAGCTTAACTCCTTCCTATTTTCAACAGTCTCTTGCCACTTTCATTTTATATGGTGCTAAACAGGAGAAGAGGTAAAGTAGGAAGAGGCTGATCCAAGTCCAGCCCATTATAAGGATCATCTTACCCTGGACAATAGCAAGAATTCAGGGATGACTGTTCTCTGATGCATATGGTTTCTAGGACTTAGAGTAACTGATTTCTAAGTTTATTTCCCCCTGCCTGCAGCTAAGTTTAGAGATTCAGCATGGCATAGCAATCATGTCTGGTTACTTAAGTACAGTAAGCTGAAAGGTGGGATTTGAAATAATTCTATTTCAGATAGCATAAAGCAGAAGATGACTTACACAGAACAGTTTTATGTGTTTTTGCTACTCAAGAAAACATCTGTCCTATTTCTATCTTATACTTTCTGAAAATCATCACATGATTATTCCTTTGGATTCAAGGTATTATTATCTTTTGATTCTTAGATTATTTTGAATAGCCAAAAAGTCTGAAAACATAGGTAATTATACAAGGTAAGTAAACAAATGATAAAAAAGACATATGTTCAATGACATTACACAATATGTTCATTGTATTGTCACTTGTTAAAATACATATTTCAGTGCCGGTGCAAAATACAAGAAATGTAAGTCATTAATGCTGTGTTTCCATCAGTCCCTGTACAAGTATATGAGACATATTATCATCTTTTTGTCTCTATTTGCACTGAATAAACAAGTTTTTTTTTAATGTGCCCCAGAAGAAGTAATCAAGGAAGATCAATCTCTAAAAATATAATTTATCTATGTTGTCAAATTGTATGGTCATTCTGTATTTTAAATTCTCTAACACCATTCAGAAAATTACTCAAACTGTTTACTTGGCATAATATCATGGAGTCACTTTGACTTTGGAATTACAAACACCTGAATTTGAGGGCCGTGTTTTGTTCTTGAATGTATGAGCTTCTGAAAATTACTTAACTACTTTGGGCATACTAATACTGATCCCAGAATGTTATTTAAGGGGATTAAGTGAGATAATATATAAAACGTGCCCAACACAAAATCTCCTACATTGTTTCAATAAAATAGATGTTAGTGTTCTTTAATCTTCCCTGTCCTCCCCTCTTCCATCTTAGTACTCTGCCTTTAATGAACTAATCTTATCCGCTCCTTTATTTTCAGATTTTTAAAAATTTATTTATGCATACAAGAAATACATTGCTGAGGGGGCAGCAGGTGAGGCATGAGAAGTCTACTGAGCCATTAGCTCCCTGTGTTACAGGGCAGAGAGAGGGGCACCCCCAAACCCCACACCTGCCTGCTAGAAATTGGTTCTGCCATCTGCCGCAAAAGGACAAAACATATAAGACCTTAAGTCTAAAAGAAACTTTAATACAATTAGTATAATAATACAGAACAGACAAAAAATAATAGTTACTAAACTAAGCACCCTAAGTTACCCATCACCTTGTGGGCAGAAGTCCACCCAAATGGGATTGGTCTAAAGCAAGTCCTGAAAGTCTAAAACACCTTTCGGCAGGGACCCATGGAAAAGGGTCAGAAACAGTCAGACAAGTCTGTGAGAAAAAGAGCAAAATCAAAATCCAGATCAACATTGCCATTGTTAAGCTCCCCACGGGTCTCTCACCCACATCTGTCTCAATCAGTCCAGGCCAGTGCAGCTTCTTCACATGTCTCTCTGTTCCTTGTGCTTCTGGCTCTCCATCCTGCTTCCTTATCCCCCCCCCTTTTTTTTCTCTCCTTCTCCAGCTTCTTATCTCTCCTGCTCAGCTCCACCCTCCCTTGGGTGGGGCAGGGAACCTGAAACACTCCCCTTTCCTGAGGACCACCCTCTTGCACCTGGCCAGGGAACTCACGCCTCAGAGGCTAGCAATAGCTTGTTAGCACTGAGACTTTAACCCCTGTACCACTCAGGAGGCCCATTTTTTTTTTTAGAGGGTGAGGATAGGAATTCTTATGCAGATTAGGGTTTAGCACTCTAGAAGCTTGAGGTGGAAAATGGAGGAAGGCCACAGAACCCTGAAAATAGAAGGTAGCATAATCCAGGGGACATAACTCTTTGTTATTCACATTTTTGTCAGGCACCCTGGGTTAGCTCAGCCTCCCAAGGGACCTTTCCCACCACCCCTGCTATAAAGATCACAGGCACCAGCTTACTTGGAAGTTTATCTTTACTGCTGGAGCTCCACTGAGGTAAGGCCACTACTTAGTTGTACTTTCCTGTGCTAGGCAATACTGAGAAGGGGCACCACACCCACATAGGGGTAAACATGGTCTCTGCGTTTATACAGTTGCCTGTGCATTTTTAATTTACTTATTCATCCAATCATTCATTTACAATATTCCCTGGAATTTTTCCTTATTCCAGGATTTATGTTAATTTTTGTGGCTAGAGGTATACAAAAAGGTTTATAGTTCAATGGACTTAGATTGTCTTCTCTTTATATTTAGGAAGAAACCTTTGCCTTTTACAATAGGAAATATCCAAAGGAAAAAAAATCATTCAAATTCCCCCAAGTCAAACTTGGTGAATAAAAACTTGATTTTTATCTTAGAATATTCAGTATTAGAAGCTATATGCATACATTCGACACTCTACCCCTTTCCCATTTTTTATTTCTCCTCTTTCTTTTGAGACTTGATTAGGGGAATTTGACTATGGGCCAAAATCTAATTACCTAGGTTCTTTTCTTTCCTCTAGTTTGGTGGTTTCTTCTGCAAATTAAAATCTCCACCAAAAGTTGAACAATAGCAGAAGAATTATTAGATACATTTAATTTTATTTCCTCTATCAATAAGCAACTTTTAATCTCCTGCTATAAATATAAATCCTACTATGGACTCACTATTCTTCTAAGCATAGTGGATATAAAAAGAAACAGGAAGTATTTCCTGCCTTCATGAAGCATTCTTGTTTTCCTTAAAATTTTCCTTGAGGTAACATTACAACATTGTTTAAGTTTCAGGTATGCATCATAAATGAATATCTTATTATACTACATCAAGTTCACCACTAAAAGTACAAGTCTATCCTTCACCTTATGGAGCTTTCTCAGTCCAGTGAAAGAAACCAAATTCAATTATATGAAAAAATAGGCAAGAAAAAGAGTTGTACAATAAATTTTGAGATGTTAGCTAATATGAAATCAGAGATGGAAAGAATTTTACCTGGGTTTTGTTGTTGTTGTTGTTGTTGTTTTTCAGATAAAATATCAAAGGAAAAGAAAGTAAGAGGAAGTAAATTCTAAGAGTATCACATTCTTTAAAGAAAAAATTAACCAGCCCTTCCCCCCTCAAAAAAAATACCCCAAACCTCTGAGGAAAGCATTATCCCCATTTAATCTATGTAAAAGCTAAGACACAGAAAGAGCTTAGTCATATTCTTTAACCTCTCTCACATAGCAATTAAGTGCTGAAGACTGAATTTGATTCTGGGACAATTTGACTTTGAACTTTCTCCCATAAGACACCAAATGGGCTTGACCCAGATCTTGACAGATAAGTAAAATTTGCCTTGGTGTACAGGGCAAGGCAATTATTTCAATAAGCACTGGCTATTTGGGGGGACAATGAATAGTTTGATTAGATAAAACTGGCCCTGAGAATAGTGGAAGAAAAGATTTTATTTTAAATTGGCTGTATTCTCTGGCATTTTGGAGGAGAATCATTTATATTCAATAGTGTTTAAAACAAACCATAAAGGTAAATTTGGAGTTGTAACTAT
Source organism: Scalopus aquaticus (assembly GCA_004024925.1). Lineage (NCBI taxonomy): Eukaryota > Metazoa > Chordata > Mammalia > Eulipotyphla > Talpidae > Scalopus > Scalopus aquaticus. The sequence continues at coordinate 167,202 of PVIJ01000128.1, forward strand.
GTTGTAGGATTTAATCATCAATAAATACCTTCCTCATTGATTATACCTTTATATGAGATACATAAATACACTGCTATAGCTGTTCATCTTGGAGTATACTAAACAGAGGCTTTCAAATGAGAAGTAGTCCATTGCACATTGACATCTGTAGTTTGAAATATTTTGTGATTTACATGATTCAGAAACAAACAAATGCTGTCTGGAAACCATGCACCAATAGGCAAAGAGGTAACTTGGTGACCCACCATGAAGATATTAAATCACGAGTTTACATGCACCTAATGACCCAGCCTCAAAACATATCAAATACAATTAGAGATAATTACAAAGGGAGAGACTAATCTAAAATCATATTAGGAGATCCTAAAATATTTTTCTAAGAAACTGATCAATCAAACAAGTGGAAAAAAAATAACAAAAGTGTGGAAGATTTGCACAACATTAATTAATTAACTAATGGTAGATATGGACTTTTTATTAAACAGATCAAGAATGTATACTTTTAAGCACCCATGAACACTTATAAACATTGACCACATACTAGATTGTGAGAACAGTCTCAACAAATCCGTTCATATGGTCCATGTTTCTAAATACAAAGAAAAAAATTAGAAACAATAATATAAAGACAATTACAAACATTACGGAAGAAATATACTTCTAATAAACTCAAGTTTAAGGAGGACAATATTGGAAATTAAAAGCTATTTAGTACTGAATTAAAACAACACTATATTTCAAAATATAAGCTAAAAGAGGAAGTCAGTAATAAATTTTGTAGTCTATAAATTGAATTCTCTGCCAATAAAAAGCAAATTGGAGTTTTCACGAAACCTAAGAAATTGACTTATTCATAGGGAAATCAGAAAATAATCAAGAAGAGTCAGTAACTGAAACTGTTCTCAACTAAGAACAAAGAGTACTCATTTGTGCTATCTAATATCCAGATTAGTTATAAAGTTACAGTAATTCAGGTAAGACATGGTGGCACATTGTTAGAAAAACAGATCAACAGAGCAGACCAAAGAGCTAAGAATTAAATGCTATGTATGAATGGGCAATAGGTATATTACAAAGGAGTTCCCAAAATCACATAAATCAAAAAGATAGGGTGAAATAATAACTGTTACATAAAAGAATGGTTGTCACATAGAAAAGTAAAAATAGATCAGTGCCTGACATTATAAACATAAATAATCTCCCAATAAATTATAAGTTATGATATAAAAATAAACTTCAAAAAGTACTAGAAAAAGTATTGTAAAATTTATGTTTTCAGTGTAGGAAATGACTTCCCAGACAAGAAAGAAAAAGCTTAAATCTAAACAGAAAAAAAAGTACTAAATTTGACCACACAAATTTTTAAAATCACAATAAAGTTAAACTATGTATCAAAATAGGAGAAACTAAGGGACTGTGTCTTTAACACAATAGATACAAAATCATCATTATATATGGGTATATACTGGATCAAATAAGTAACATATACATACATTTAAATAAGAAAAAGATCAAAAAGACTAAAAGAAAATCATCAAATGATAGAAACAACCAATTCTCAGAAGAGGGAATTTGATAACCAAAAGAAAAAGAAAAGATGGCAGACACAAATGAGCACAAGGAAAACTTGGAAAATCTGAATGAGATCAGTGATCAGTGTATTCATCTATGTCACTATCCTGGAAGTAATGTCACCCTACATTTTGCAAAATGTTACCATGGGGAAAACTGTGCAAAATGTAAAAAAGAGCTCCTCATGTTATTTCTTACCAGTGCAAATGAATCGACATTTATCTCAATAAAAAATATCAATGAAAAATATGAAAAGATACCCTCACTGGTAATCAAAGCAATTAAATTTTAAACAATGAGATGTTATTTTACACTCAAAATCATGACTGTAACTAGCATTGGCAAGAAGTGACTAGAATAAATGGAATTCTAGGATTTTGTTTGTGGGAGTGTAAATTGGAGAGCTATTTTGCAATAACTCTTAAAATTGAAAGTGTCCATACCTAATAAATTCACTTGTTAGGTGTTTATCCTGGACATATTATTTTGCATGTGCTCAAGGGGAAATGCCCCAGCATATTGTCACAGTTGGTAATAAAGAAAGACAAATACATATGGATAGAAGAATAGATAAGCAGATGGTGGTATACAATGGAATACTAAAATGAATGAATTAGATCTTTATGTATCAACGTGGATAACTCTTAAAAGTTATTCTGCAGTAAAACTGCAGAATGCTATATATGCTATGAAACCATTCATTATAAGTAAAAAATACATAAAACAATATTCCATGTTGTTTATGAAATCCCATGTAACAAGATGCTACAGTAAGACTGTTTCAATTTGGAATTGAACCTTAAGTCAAAAAGATAGCTATGTCCCCCACACCTTATAAAGAGGTATTAAATGAGTGGTATAGGATTTGACTCTCAGTCATGTGCTCCTTAATTAATCAAAAGTCAGTATTAAAAGAGAAGTGGGTATGTCAAGAAAGATGACAGAGATTAGAGAAAGGTTTGTTTTGGAACAAGTGCCCCTCCTGTCTTTATCATTTTGAGAAGGGTGAGGTGTCTACTTTCTTTACAGTCAGATGAGAGGGGCTTTCCTGAGATAACTCAGAGGTTAAAGGTTCAGAGTTTTTGCTGAACACAGCTGCTGGTATGAGGTGGAGCTTGAGCATTTGGAGGTTAAGAGGTGTGGTGGGGCTCAATAGTCTAAGGATTCAGCAAGGAGAGAGACTGTGCTGAGAATGACTTGGACCCCATAATCCATAATGCATGAGATCTTGCATTGGACAAAACAGACCAGGAAGAAGACCTTACCATTAAATGATTGATTCATTCATTCGACAAATACTTATTAAGTGCCAATAATGTGCCAACCACTGTTTTAAGTATTGAAATCAGTGAAGAAATAGGCAATAATTCTTGTCCTCATAAAGCTCACATTTCAGTTGGCATAGAAAGACAACAAACAATAGACATAATAAATATTAAAATTATATAATGTAATAGAATGCAATAAATACTACTGGAAAAAAGTAGAGCAGGATAAAGGGCATTGAAAGTCCTTGAGTGAGGTGATTAAATTGGGTGCAATTTTTAATAAAGGTATCAGAACAGGCCTTATTAGAAGACAAGACTTGGACAGATTTAGAAGAGGTAAGAGAATTTGCTTGCTATATTTTGAGCAGTTTTAGGCAGAGAGAGTAGTCAGTGAGAATGTCTGAAGAGGGAGCATGCAGGGAAGGTCCAAGGGGCAGCAAGGGGCCAGAGTGGATGGAGTAGAGTGAGCATGTGATGAGAAATAGGAGGGGAAGTCTGATGTCAGGTAATAATCAGGTGAGCTGGGGGAATGGATGGGCAGAGTAGGTAGGGTCATATTGGCCCTTATGAGTTCTTTGACTTTTATTCTGAGTGAAAACTAGAGTCTTCCAGGATTTTAAGGAAATTAAAACATCACTATATCAATACAAGTCCAAGGTCAGCATAAAATTATTATTGTTTGCAGATGATGTGACTGCTTACATGAAAAACCTAAGACAATCAGCTCAAAAATCATACGAGAATACAATTAAATTATTAGGCACAAAATTTGAATGTAAAATAAAAAGTTGTCTTTATCTGAAACCTCATTAGACAAACATATGACAAAAAGATATCATTTATAATAACAACAAAAAAGGTAAAGTAACTGAGAAAAAATTCACACACACACAAAAGTATAAAACTTACATGAGGATAACTCTGAAACATCAGCAAAGGACACAAAAGAGCACCTTAACAAATGGAAAGCAAAATTAAACAGGTAATTCTACATTAAGTTAGAAATGTAATGTAATCCCAACAAAAATACTAATAGTCTGTTAATATATTTAAACTAGTTTTAATGTTGAATGGGAAGATTGATAAATTTGACAATAAAACAAAAGGAAATAATAGAAAAATGCATCATAAATGAAAAGAAAAATGACAAATTGATAAAAATTGCTCAACTGATATATCTAGACTAATTTTGTTCCCATTCAAAGAGCTCCTACAAGTAAGTAAGCAAATCAACAAGCTCAATAGGAACATAGACAAAGAAAATGAATGAGGGCTTCCCTAGTGGCCTAAGGGTTCAGTATCAGTGCCATCACTGCTATGGCCTGAGTTCGATTCCCAGCCGGGGAACTAACCCACAATGTTACAGCAAACCTCTCCTGTATCACCCACTGCTCCCCTTACTATTTCAGTAAATATGCTGTTTTCCCCATTCTAACTCTGGTGAATCCTCTTAGTCACGGCATCTCTGGCCTATACCCCAGTTCTCCTATGCAAAAAGAAAAATAAAACAAAAAGAGTAAAGAAAAACATAAATAGGGTTAAACATGAAATGATTCTGTTTTACTACAAATTTAAAAAAGGTGTAAAACTTATGATAGCATTTTTCATACATACCATACTACGCAATGTCATTATACCATATGGACAAAGATCAAAAAGTTTGATTAGGGCCTCCCTGATGGCACAGCGGGTTAAGCGCTGCGCTGTGGCGCTGTCAGCAGCAGCGACAGGTGGAGTTTGATGCCAGGAGGGGGAGATTCCCACACCGCATGCCAGACCTCTCCTGACTCACCCGCTGCTCCCCTCAGCAGTGTATTTCCCTTGATCTGCCTGTTCTGCTCCCTGCTCTGTCTCTGGTGAATCCTCTCACTGCCCCACGCCTCTGGCCTGTACCCTAGCTTGTATGCATAAATAAATAAATGTTTTTAAAAAAAGTTTGGTTAACGTGATTTGGGCTGGATTCCAGGAAATATAGCTGGTCATACAGTGAGATCAGAATTGTTAACTGTTACTACCTATGTAAAATGAAAACACCTAGCTACAATTAAAGTACCCTAACAAAGCACTTTTATCTAGAAATCTACCTCCAAGACTTAAGAAATACACCTTCATTGTTGTTAAGTGACTAATGTACAAGAGTATTCATTGTGATATTATTCTGAATATTGAGAAATAAATTAAAAACTGTCTAAACAATTATAGAATGGGGGCTGGTTAAATAATTTATATCACAGCATTGAAGGGAATATTATGTAGCTATCTAAAACAATGAGGCAGGGCCTCCCCGGTGGCGCAGCGGTTGAGTGCTGCGCTGTGGAGCTGTTGGCCGCAGGAGATGCGAGTTCGACGCCCAGCCGGGGAGAATCCCACATGGTGCGGCAGACCTCTCCTGCCTCGCCCGCTGCTCCCCTCAGCAGTGTATTTCTGATCTGCCTGTTCTGCTCCCCACTCTGTCTCTGGTGAACCCTCTCGCCACCCTGCGCCTCTGGCCTGTACCCCAGCTTGTATACATAAATAAATAAAAATTCTTTAAAAAAAAATAAATAAAAAAAAAATAAAACAATGAGGCAGTCATAGATACTGAAAGTGACAAGCTCTCTGTATGTTACATGGAAAAAGAAAAAAACAGTCATTGTGCTAAATCATGCTAAAACTTGCTGAAGACACAGATGTGAGCTGTACATTCCTGGAATAAGGTCAATGGTAGTTTTCTCTTAGAACAGGAACTAGGCAACTGGAGGAGAAAGGTGCATTTCTCCATATGCACCTTTGGGATTGTACATCATGTGCTTGATTTGCAGATTCAAAACATGTTACCTTTCAAAAAAAATGTCAAAATAGATGTGTCAAAAACTCATACAAATTGATGAGAAAAAAAAAAGTGAAAATTAAGGCTTTCCAAGTGTCAGTATGATCCTCTGGGGTGAAATGAAACCAGTGAAAACTGTTCTCTGGATTCTTCTGCAAATGCACTTGAAATCCACCAGATGGCACAAGAAAATACGATGTGAACAAATTTGAGGTGGTTGGTGCAGGTAACAAATCAGGCGTGTTGAGAAACTATATTAGAGAACAAAGGTTGTCTCCAGACTGAGTCCTGAGGGTTCCAGATCCAGTGCCGCCCAGGAGCTGGAGTGCCCGGTTTTGTCTTTTGCCAGGAGGTGATACTTGGGAATCCCGAGTAGCACTGATGATTATAAACTGAGAATTATCTATAACTCACAACCCCTGTATGAATGGCTTATTGAACATTCGCTCAGTGCAGATTCTCTCTCTCTTTTTTTTCCTTTTTAATCCATACTTAATGCCTTATGAAAAGAGGTATTTGTTTCTTGGTAAGCCACGTTTCTTTAATTAAAGGGGGAGGGTTGGGAGAGGTCTACTGGAAAAGGAGAAAAATTTGGTTTCACAATATGCACTATTTATGAGGGTGCTTTGCTGTTGAAACCTATTAAAGGCCGACCCGGCCCAGTTTGCCTCTTGCCTCCCAGGAGACAATTACTGTCCTGCATAACAATTTGAAGCAAATATCGGATGTGGTTGAAAGAACAGTTGCGGCCCTCTCTCCAGCAACCGTTTCTGCTTAGATTTCTTAATTGTTTCCACCACTTCCTTTCCTCAGCTTGTGGCCTTCTGGATTCTGCAGGATCCTGAGTTTTAATAAAAGCCTTCCATCCCCTCTGGATTTCACATGTGCAAGCAGACACTTCCTGGACCGGAAGAAGCTACACCTTAGGACAGGGCTTCCTGAAAAATTTGTCCAGTGCACAAGAGAGTTTTCCCGGTGACACACAATCTCCTCTTGACCACGGCAAGGAGGCTCAGCTGATCCACGCTGCCCCGTCACCTCTCCTTCAGCCACTTCCCTGCCCTCCATGCCTGGAGTTGTAGTTTGTTCTCCATCCCTGAGGAGAGAGACTTTATCAGTCTCTTTTTCCTCTTAGATTCTTTCAGGTTTGTTTTAGGTGTGGCCTTCTGGAAGATTTGCATGGCAAAATAGGATTTCAAAGAGAGGAACTGGACAAAATGAGACTATAACGGGGCAACCTTCAGCACTGAATTATCAGATAGGGAGATGGTGAGACACACGGTTACCACACTGGATGATCCACTTTTTTTTCCCACTAAATGAGAGACCAACCCTGCATCCAATCTGCCAATGACCTCTGGAATTGAAGATGAGAGGGGCAGCCTGCTGTGCAGTCCAGGAATGAATGGAGTGGAGTCTCCTTAGTTTAGGAATATACTCACTAACCTGGGCCTCAGTGTCCTCATCTCCTAAGTTGGGGATAACAGTGTCGTCCATCAAGCCCATCTTATAGAACATGTGAAGAGGAATAAAATTAAGTAACTCGTTTAAAACGATCTGGTGGTTTTAAATACTATGCATTCTTGGGATATCAAAACAACTAAACCCAGAGTGGAATGAGCTAACATAATGGGAGTTCTGTGATAATGTTGGAGCTCAGTGACTGAGATCCTTGGGTCCCTCTGAGAAAGAATTTGGCAGTCTCCTTTTCAGTGAGACATGGCAAGTTCATTAAGGAAAAAAAGATGCTTGCATAGACACAGTGGTCAAAGAGCTGCATTTTGAAAGGGGCAGGTTTACTAAGTAAGAGAAACACCTGCATGATCATAGGCAGGCAGAGCTGCATGGCACAGGGTGGGGGTGTCCTTACATAGATCGCTCTTTGATGATTTGATCCTTGGAATTTATCACTTTGCTTTGAGGTTGGGTTGGGGATAGTTTTCTCAATTGATAATCCTCTCTGCCCCACCACCATTTCTTGGAAACTTCCACAGTAGGTTAATCAACCCTCCCTCCACCCCCAGTTAACTTCCAATTTCTTCCATCAATGGGAACTAAGAAAAGCAGAATGGAGGGCCTCCCTGGTGGCAGGGCGGTTAAGCGCTGCGCTGTGGAGCTATCAGCAGTGGCAATGAGAGTTCGATGCCCAACCAGGGAGATTCCCACATGGCATGGCAGACCTTTCATGCCCCGCCCACTGTTCCCCTCAGCAGTGTGTTTCCATCAATCTGCCTGTTCTGCTCCCTACTCTGCCTCTGGTGAACCCTCTCGCTACCCTATGCCTCTGGCCTGTACCCCAGCTTGTATGCATAAATAAATAAATCTTTAAAAAAAAAAAAGAAATGCAGAATGGAGGCTGTAGCTGAATGTGAGGCAAACAGATCTCAAATAACTTGACACAGTTGAGGTCATGTGCTGGGCAAAAGGAGGTCACTATTGTTTCCTCCTACCTGGATGAAATGCCAGAAAAGCACAATGCACCAGAGGTAAAAAAGTTGGTGGCCTTTTAGCTAGTTAAGGCCTATGAATTAAATATGCAGAATGCTCCTTGGCAAAGAATTACAAACCAAAATCAAACACTTGTAGTTCCCAAATCATGTCTTAAAGGACTCTGAGCATCTATCACTTCTGTACCCAGATTCCTTGTTTTTTTCAAATGGACCTTCAAAGCAGTGGTAGAGTCTGAAACTGTACACTTACTTCTCTCCAAAACAATTTGTCCACTAGAGACACCATTCAAGTGACTTTCTTCCATAATCTGTTGTAGTGTTCTTTTTCTCAGAGAACACCCTCACTTTTAGTGCTACAGCCATATATTGCCTTACATATTTAAGCAGTGGTCTCTGAAGTACAAAAATCTTTCAGATAAAAATCTATTAACCCACACAAAGCACCTTGCACTATAAAGTTTACCCCTCTTTTACAGATGAAGAAACAGGATCAATGGGGTTTGCCTATTTGTCCAAGGTTGTCATTTGTAAATTCAAAGCCAAATCTGGGTCTTAGCCTTCTAATCCATCCCTCCTTAACCAACACCATTGTGAGAATTCTGTACAGTGCAGGAAACATAAGCGTCTCATCATGCTGAGTGGGAAAAATGACTCGTGGCATCTGCCATGTAGCATTTAGTCATGATCCATTTGCTGATTTCTCTAGCTTTTTGCCCCTAAAGATATCAAAAAAGAAAAAACAAGGAAGAGAAAACAAAAGTCAAGAGATTCTCCTGTCTAAATATATTTGGAAAATGCTGCTTGTTATATGACTTGTGATCCTAGAATGCGCACATGAACATTTTCAGGATTTGAGAAGTTTGTGCTACCTTGATAAAGCCTTTATTTCCCAAATTTATTTAGGCACTGACTTCCTCATATAGCAGCTATTAAACTCCTGCAGAACTGGTGTGCTATGCCTGGAATACACTTTCAGAAAAGTGTATTAAAATGGGCCTCCCTGGTGGCGCAGCGATTAAGCGCTGTGCTGTGGAGCTGTTGGCAGTGGGGACACGAGTTCGATGCCTGGTCAGGGAGATTCCCACATGACATGGCAGACCTCTCCTGCTTCGCCCGCTGCTCCCCTCAGCAGTGTATTTCCATCGATCTGCCTGTTCTGCTCCCCACTCTGTCTCTGGTGAACCCTCTCACCGCCCCATGCCTCTGGCCAGTACCCCAGCTTGTATGCATGAATAAATAAATCTTTAAAAAAAAAAAGAAAGAAAAGTGTATTAAAATGATTTGGGGGAAACTGAGAAAGTCAGAGAGAGGAGATAAATAAATCAAGAAAAAGTATGTGAGGAAAAAAAGTGTAACCCAGTTGGAGAATATTTCTTTTTTAGATTTATTTATTTATGCATACAAGCTAGGGTGCAGGCCAGAGGTGTGGGGCGGCAAGAGGGTTCACCAGAGACAGAGCAGGGAGCAGAACAAGCAGATCGACGGAAACACACTGCCGAAGGGAGCAGTGGGCGAGGCAGGAGAGGTCCGCCACGCTATGTGGGAATCTCAAATCACCACTGCTGACAGCTCGGCAGCACAGCGCTTAACCTCTGTGCCACCAGGAAGGCCCCCAGTTAGAGGGTATTTGAGTAGGAATCTGGAAGTAAGTGTTGCTCCTGTGTGGACCCTAAAGTTACTTATGCAGATACGCATCCCCATTCTTGGCTTTAGTTGCTCCATCTCTGAATTGAAGGGATTGGCCTAAAATCTTTAAAGTTGTTTCTCACCATAATGTCAGTCTCATTTTATCCGGGAGAACTTGAAATTCACTCCATGAACAATTTTACTTCTAATTTTTTACATTGATATAACTTGAAATTTACAAAATGTTGTAAAAATCATCCACAAAGAATTTCTATCAACTCTTCCCCAGATTCATCAATTGTTTATTTTTTTCTTTTGCTTTATTGTTCTTGCTTTCATAATCTATGTTAGAGACATCAAGTCCCTTTACCCTTAAATATTCCAAGGCAAATTTTCTAAGATAAGACATTCTCTTGCATATGTACAATTCAGTTATCAATAACAGCTACTTATTGTTGATACAATAATATTATTTAATCCACAGCTTATAATAAATTTCATCAATTCTCCCAATAATGCCTTTATAGCAGTTCTTTTTTCTTCCAGACTCTGCTAACTTTTTATAGCGGACAAGAGTAAACCTATGTTGAAATTCTTTATCTACCTAAAAATGAAACAATGGATCATCCTATTTCTTTTTCCTCTTGTTTCAGGACTGGGTAAGGAACTGGGAGAGTCAGAGAGAAAAGTATTAAGCAATAATCTTTGGCCTTTTGTATGTCTACTGACCTGTTCGAGAAAAATGCCTTAGAGTTGGTGGGCTGGTTCTTTTAACTGCAAGTCTTTACAATAATCAAAAAAAAAAAAGCTCATTCATGGAACAAGTTTTTCAACTTTCTGAAGAAAAAGTTGGTCAATAATTCCTTCATTCATTTTCACTTGTGTATGTATAGATGCATGTACACACACACACACACACACACACACACACACATCTCCTTAACTAAATTCTAAATTCTTTTGAGTCTTACCTTATACTTTTAAGGCATGGTGAAAGAACTTATTGGTTAGACCTTTGTACAAGAACAAAGCTGGAAAGGTAGTTTTGGTGTAAACTTTGAATCCTTGATTCAAGTTTTTATTGTTTTTTTCCACTAGAGAGAAAGATTATCATAGTCTTCCAGCACAGTAGGGAAGTTGAAAAGCAGGTTTGGAAGTCCTAGGGGTCAAATAAGGGTTCAGTCTCTTCTTTTTCCCCCGCCACCATCTCTTATATCCCCTTTGGCTCTGCCTTCCTCCCACCTTCCTTTTAGCCTCAGAAACCTCTGTTAATTTATTACTGTTCTCTCTCTCTCTCTCTCTCTCTCTCTCTCTCTCTCTCTCTTTTTAGTATTTTACTTAGTTGAATTGTCTGCTTTATAAATGTCTAATATTTATCTTTTTTCTGACTTGCTTTACATAATTCCCTCAAATGCCTTGGATTTTGCTGCAAAAGGCAATGTTTCATCTTTCCTTATAGTTTAGTCATTTATTAACTGAGTATATCCTTTAAGCTCTCTGAACTTCATTTATAAAATAAAGATGAATAAACACAGACTCAGAGAAGGAAATTCAATGAGTAACTTGTATAGTGTTGGTTCTCCTTTCTACCTCTGCAACCCTCATAAATTTTATTTTATTTTTTAAGATTTATTTATTTATGCATACAAGAGCTGGGGTATAGGCCAGAGGTATGGGGGTTGAGAGGATTTACCAGAGACAGAGTAGGGAGCAGAGCAGGCCAATCTACTGAAATACACGGCTGGGGGGGCAGTGGGCGAGACAGGAGAGGTCTGTTGCTCCATGTGGGTTAGGATCAAACTTGTGCTGCAGTGGCTGCCATTAGCTTCATAGTGCTGAAACTTAACCCCTTGCACCACCAGGGAGGCCCCCAAAAGAGGCCAATTTTCCTGCTTTGAGTTGGCAACTTAGGGGTCCCCTAGCCCCACCCCCACACAATTTAGGAGGAAAAAGTGTCACTATTTCCATCCATAAAAAATATCCTCTCCATGACTATATTTTTTATTGTTATTTACATCTTTTACATTTTGTATTCCCCTTGGGTAACCCACCACCAATTCATCTGTGACCCATCACTGTGGTCTCTGGTGCTCTTTTCTACTCCATTTTATGCCCTTATCCTCCCTCTCCCTCGTTGAGTGTCTCTCTCTTATTTGGTTCCCCTATATTCCTCTTATAAGTGAAACCATTCAATATTTTTCTCTTTCTTTCTGGCTTATTTCACTGAGCATGATCCCTTCTACTTCCATCCATGTAGCTGCGAATTGCATGTGTTTATCTTTTTTGAATGCTGAATAGTATTCCATTGTGTATATGTACCACATCTTCTTGATCCAATCATCTATTTTTGGACATCTGGGTTGTTTCCATACCTTTGCTATTTTAAATAGTGCTGCAATAAACATACGGGTGCATGTATCCTTTTGGATTATTGCTTTTGTGTCCTTTGGGTAGATTCCCAGGAGTGGTATAGCCGGGTTGTATGGAAGCACCATTTTTAGCAGTTTGAGGAATCGCCATACCCCTTTCCATAGAGGTTGGAGCAGTTTGCATTCCCACCACCAGTGTAGAAGAGTTCCTTTTCTCCACATCCTCGCTAACATTTGTTGTTGCCTGTATTTTTAATGTGCACCATTCTCACTGGTGTGAGGTGGTATCTCAATGTGGTTTTGATTTGCATTTCCCTGATAACCTCATAATTTTAAATGCTCCCCTATGTCACATTTGGAAAGTTTAATAGCAAATCATTAGAGTTTACTATTTACCTGAGTCTTATGACTTGGGAGTAAGGAGCTATTGAAATGAGAATATATCGATCTGTGGAACACTCAATAATGGCAGTTTGACATTTCAACCTGGAGATTGATTATTTCTTACTTATGTGCCTTTGGTTGCCACTCTCTTAATTTTTTCCCCAGATTTCTTTAGTCTAATTAGAAATCTTAAATATGGCAATCTGGGTTTCACAATCAAGGGTCTGATTACAGGTGCTGAGGAAGTGGAGCCAAGCATCTCTTTTCTTATTTGTGGAGAAAGACTGGATTAGCTGCTAAGAGGAAGTTGGTTGGAAAAATGTGTGTGTGTGTGTGTGTGTGTGTGTGTGTGTGTACACGTGCATGCACACACACATAGTTTAAAAACCTCCTGTTCTTGCTCCATCCTTTAAAGGAATTTTTTCTCTCCTCTGAGACCCATTTGGGAAGAAGATTTTGGCTGAGTCAGGTGTCTGTGGGAGACCGTTCTTATCTGGAGCCAGAACTGGGACAGGAGGTCAAAGGGAAGCATCATTTTAAGACTCATCAAACTTACTGTCTTTGGCTCTGGAAAATTAATTTTAAAGGCATTTGTAGCCACCATTCATATCCTTCTTTTAAAACAGTGAACACATAGTCAGAAACAGCAAAAATAATGACAGCTATATCTAAGTTATCATCTGTAGATACAGGTTAGTTGCTGTGGAGAGAAACCAGTTGCCTTGGAGCAATTCTTTTTGCTTGGGGTGGGTGGTAAAATAAGAAAGGGAACAAGATGAAACAAAATAATGAATGGAAACCATTTTCTTTGAAGGGGATCTCAAGGGAAGCAGTGGTTCCCCCTCACACCCCCCTACCCCAACCAGTATAGACTTGCTTGACATAATGACTGGCATTTCCGTTCTCAGGTACGAATACTCCAAGTAAGACTTGCTCGTGCAATTGTGTTTTTATGGACTCGTGTGATATGTTGGATGAATTGAGTTAATTCATTCTTTAACTTAACTGGCAAGATTTAATGGTTCACAGTGAAAGCATGAATAACCATTTTGTTCCTTGAATGACTCCAGTTTAATGCCTCCTGATGTCAGTGTATTTTGCCCAGGGTAAAACTTGCTATATGAATTATTCACTGCTTGATGGAATGAATGGGGCCATGTTTGCCCACAGAATGTTAGCTGTGGTTATCTGACATGATGGGGCACAGCAGATGCATACAAAGGACAATGGCTAATTTAGAATGTCATTCCAGGGCTCAGCCATAGCAGTTAAGATCTTTATAGAAAGCATAGCACCTTTTTGTCTTACACCACACATCACGATGGCCTCAGTGAGCCAAGAAAGTCTTGGCCTTGGAAAAAAAGAGAGATCTAAGGGTGATTGTGCAGAGGGTATTTTGGTCATTGGTTAAATCTTGGTTAGTGGGGGGTGATGGGCAATGGGGGATGGAAATGCATGTAAGAAGAATTTAAAGTAAAATTAGTTTCATTATGGTGAATTCACTGATATGAAATAAAATATTTTTGGTGAAAGGAAATAATGTGTGACCAATAATAAATAATTTAAACTTTGATTTTAGAGCGAAGGTGACCCAGGCTCCTCTGATTTAAGAGCATTGAGGGTGAGTGTTCTCCCTGACTAGAGTGCCCAACTTTGCCACTGTAGTGTCTCTAGTTTAATAAGAATGATTTACAATCTGGAGAGTTAATGCAACTTAGTGGGAGCTGATAAATGAACCATAAGTTTACTTATACAAATAAGTGGGGCATTAATCTTGACTTTGAATTTCCCCATTGGGTTTTCTTTATAACCATTTGTGATAATGTGAATGACAAGAAGAAATGATTGGCAAGTTTTAATGACTGGCAAACTTTCTAAGTGTTTTTAAACTTTACAAACAAGACAAATAAGTCTTGAGGGTGAAATATATATTAAACTGACTTCCATCCTTCTACTGTTTACAGCTTCAATGTGGGCAACTTGTTTTAGTAGCACACACAAAAGATACCCTTAGACAAAGCTGAAATCCCAGCTGATCTGTAACAGAGAAATCTCCATAAAAGGGGGAGGTTCCAGGTTCCCTGCCTCACCTACTAAGGGGCAGAGCTGAATGGCCAGGTGAAGATCTAGAAAACTTGGAAGACACAGGTGGAGACACACAGAGCAGGAAGACATGTGAAGAAAAAAGGTATGCTTAGTATGCTTGGACTTGGAAAAAAGGTATGCTTGGACTTACACCAGAGACTTGGGGGCCATGGCAGGAGACACGTAGAAGGAGTTGAGACGTGTAGAGAGACACTTGGAAGAGATGTGGAGGAGAGACCTGTGGGAAGGCTGATAATGGCAGCAAATACCTTGATTTGTACTTTGATTTGGCTCTCTTTGTCCCAGACTTGTCTGGCTTCTTTTGCCTCCTTCCTAAGGTTCCCCATTAGAAATTTCCTTAGACATGTGGCAACCTTTCAGAAATCAGCCACCCCCCTTTTGGTCAGTCCTGTTTGGCTTTTGTCTTTATGCAGCGGATGGCAGAATCCCTTTAGCACACTAGTTTGGGGGTCCCAGGGCACCCCTCAGTCTACCCAATAACAGGACTTTGAGTCTTTTAGTGAGTGACTGGGGCAACTCCAACAGGATTTTGCTGTCATCTGTTTTTCAATTATAAATCTATAAATCTACATCCATGTCTGGTCAAACAGCTGCAGACAAGAGGCATAATACACAGCTTCAGAGTTCCACGTCTGTTGTGAATGGATAGTTAATTCTTAGGGAAGAGAAGTTAAGGGCTGGAAAGACCACTATTGTAGTCTGAATAATGGCCCCCCAAATACAACCACATCCTAGTTCCCAGAACCTGGGAATATTATCTCACAGGCAAAAGGGGTTTGCAAATATGATTAGGTTAATGATATTGAGGTAGAGATTATCTTGTATTATATGGGTGGACCCTAAATCTATTCACTAGGGTCCTTTTAGGAGGGAGCCAAGGTCAAAGGAGAAAGTAGGAGATGTGATAATGGAAGCAAGAGGTTAGAGTGATGACATAAAGGAGTCATGAGCCAAGAAATGCAGGCAGAATCCAGAAGGCACAAAAGTCAAGGAAACGGATTCTCTTCTGGAATTTCCCAATACCCTGATGTTAGCTTGGTGAGCTGATTTAGATTTCTGGCTTCCAAAATTCTAAGAGAACAAATGTGTGCCCTTTAAGCCACTTGGTTTGTTATTTGCCAAATAACAAAGCATCAGTAGGAAACTAATCCAATACCCCTAGCATCTGACTTCATTAGTATCATAGTTATCTTTTTGTTCGTCAGCACCCACAGCAGTTTTAAAGCCTAATTTCATAGTGTCATCCTACATACATAGTCTTGTTAGTTCACTATAAAATAACTGAAATACAAGCCATCATGTCACTTTGTCTAAATAGAAGACTCTATGGGTTTGTGGATATCGGCACTCAACAGGGAGGTCTATGTCTTTAATGGGAAGTGAAGTCTTCCACTTTACATACGGTAAGGTTCAAGTAATTTTTGATGCAAAGATAAATCAATGAATGAAAGAGCACAGAAAAGAACAGTGAACATAACTCAATCATTTCTATTCAATGTTTAATGAATTTCAGTGCTAAATCTCATTGTAAGAAAGAATAAATGGAAAGCTCAAGTCCTATGTTCTTACTTTTGTTTTCACTTGAGTCAAGTAAAAATGGTTAAGGAAAACCTGATTTCATCTTCCAAAATAAGCCCTTGAGTTTTCTTTTTTTGGATATATCTGTAAAAGATAAGTTTTCATTTTACTTATTTCCACCAGCATTAATATCAACTAGAGTATATGTCACTAAAAACAAAATGAAACTCACTCTATGGAAGGAAGCATGTCCGGTTCATTATGATTTGATTCTGTCTGTCCCATTAGAACAACCTGAAACATAGTGGTGGGTTTTTGGTTCTCAGCTGTTTTCCCTAGGGCTTACTGTGATGAGGGAGAGTTAGTCAATATTTCAAAACTCTAAATTCCAGTTCTCTTCTTTGTGCTCCTTCAACAATATCCTAAAATTTTGACACAGATGATCACTGTCCATCTTGAAATTCTCTCCTCTTTTATTGATATAACTTTGTTCTTCCCTAATTTCCTTTCTACTTGTCTAATTGCTCATGTATCAACTCCTCTTCTGCCACTGTTTCTTTAATTATAGGCATCTCTCTAGTCTCAGTTCTTACTTCCTGTTCTCTTTCTCTCAGTGGTCATTTCTGTTTTGATGAGATCTCAAGATTCTCCTTTCATCCTTATCTCCAGTCTAGTATCTAAAACCAACCTTATCCTCTTGATGAGTTGTGGAGGAAGTATTCAATGATAACTTACTGGTTAAGAGGAATGCACCACAGTAAACTATGGTCCAAAAATATTGCAAATAATAAGATTTTTTGAGAGAGGGAGAAAGACACAGGATGGATGGATGGATAAATACCACATTCATATACATTTTATCACATCATATTGTTATAATTATTTTGTTATAAGTTGATATTAATCTCCTGCTCTGCTTAATTTATAAATTAAACTGTATTATAGGTATGCATGTACAGAAAAAAACAGACTAAATAGGACTGAGTGTTCTCTGTGGCTGGGTATCCAACATAAGGTATCCACCCATTTGTGAGTTTCATGAGGATAAGGATTATTTCAAACTTGCTTATTCTAGTATCCTCAGTACTTTGACGAGTGATAAGCATGCAGTTAAGATTTCTTGACTAATTTTGCCAACCCCCAACCTTAAATTGACCTCACATCTCAAGTTCCCCATTTCTAAAAATGATCATTACTGTTATCTTAGTAAGTTGAAATCCAAATCAGAATTGTATTTAACTCTTCCCTTTTTCACTTCTTCCTCTAAATCTGATGAGTTAGCATTATTTTTCAACTTTGTTCAAAGCAATTCTCAACATTTATATATCCATTCCTTCCTCTCAAACTACACAACGTAGACCCTAACACTTGCACCCCGCCTTCCTTCTCTCCTATTTATAACTATTTTATATAGTTTTAAAAGTAATCTTCATAAAAACCAGTTATATTACTTTTCTTTGCTGTTTCATGAATTTTCTATGTTTTTTTATTGGTTATGGACTAGAGTTTGGAGATTTCCATAACTTGATTCCTCATGTTATGAGGCATAGAGCTACTTCAATTGTTTCTAGTGTTCTGCTCTTATCAGAAGATAGACACAGCTTATTGACCTAGCCTATTGGATTATTCGGCCTAGATTACTGGAGGAACTACTTAACACAGTATAGGAGGGCATACTAGTAATTTGAAACATTTTTATAGCCATGTCTCATTGATTAATCCAAAAATACACTGGATTAATGAATGTCAAATCAGTATATTCCAAACCAAAATATATTTACTTTGACTTTTTCATCATTTCTTCACCAAAGGTGAATTATAACATTCTACACAAAATTTCCTATATACAAAAACTCCCTGATTTTCTGTCACAGAGAGAATGATAGATTATTAATAAATCTCCCACACATTATTTCAAAATCAAGCTCTTATCTTCCTTAGCATTTACTATGTTGTCTTGTATATTATAACGCAAAATCATGTAGAAATTTCTTAGCAGAGAATTTCTTTCCCAAACCTCCTAAAAATGTGTTTATTTTTGTTATGTGAATAATTAGAAAAGCCATTTGGGTTTGGAGATGACCTCCTCACCCCAAGGGGCTTGCTGGGATAACCACAGATATGTATTTGGTTTGTAGTGCACACTACTTTGGAATCAGAACTGAATTGTTTGGGACAATAGCAGAGATTCTGAGGATAAATTCTGATAGAAAGGGGAAACCTGGTACAGGTATCTAAAGAAGGCTATGGAGGAAAAATAAAGGCTCAAAGAAGTTTACTGTGTTTTCCATGTGGTATGTAGTTAAAAGGGGCTCCTCTGTATGGTCATAAAAACATCAATAAAACCTACAGCAATTTTTTTTCACATTGGCCTTCTGGTGCTTTCTGGGGGTAGATACACTCTTGGGAGCTTACACTATTGCAGAGTTAGACTTCAAAGTTTGTACAAGACAGTAACAGATTCAACCCATGGCAGAGTAGTTGTGTATAGTATGCATATATATTAAATTAACATGTATTAAATGTATGTATTTGTCTTGTCGTCCTACAAAGATGTATTCCCCCTTACCTCTTGAGGCACAGAGTAAGCAGTCAAGGGTAACTTGCTGATTAAAGAGGAATTTCTAATTTGTTTTGAAAGGGAAAAGGAAAAAAAAATTCTTAAGCATCTGCTAGGTATCCTCCTTGTAGCAGACTTTCACATTTAATCTCACTTAATCCTTACAACCCCATGAAGCTAACACTGTTAGTATTATCCTGATGATAATTTCCTTCATTTTCCAGATGAAAAACTTAGACTCAGTGAACCTAAATGACTTGCTCAGATACACATCACTAGGAAGTAACAGATTTGGGATTCTAGCCCAGATATATTTGGCCCCAAAGATCTCTTTGAATTATTCCATGAACTTTTATTGGAGAGAGAAAGCGGGGGAGGACCAGAAAGAGAGAGGGAGAGAGGAAGAGGGAGGGAGAGGGAAGAAAGGGAGAGGGAAAAGAGGGAGAGGGATTGTGTCTAGTTCTTTGATGATGTTATTACTATTCAATTTCCTATTACATATCAACTGTGTATATTGATGATTGGTAAGTCCTGGGCCAATTTTGGTTGTTATAGATAATATTTCTCAGCTTTCAAAAGGGCTTGCTGACTTGCTTTTGCAGCATATTATGATTTAAGTTGTTAATTTGAAGAACCACCTCCCAAATACTCTACAACTTGTATGCCACAGATGGGTTAGTAGCCTAGTTTTTCTTCCCTGCCACAAAAATAGAATTCTTTACCGATTCCTGATTATTTCATTTCTATTAATACAGAGTAGGGAAATGAAACTCTTCCTCATTTTCTTTAATAATCAGATGTCTTCAGATTTACTGTACAATAACCAACCTCAAAAGTTATAGCTTGCAATAATTGTGTATACTGAATACATTATGTCACTGGATAACAAACTACTGTTACCTTTCAAAAATGCCCTATTGAACTATCAACATGAGAAACAGAATTTTATTTCAACAGGCAATGATAGCTCCTTCTTCCAAGTGGATTATTGGTTATCAAGTTATAGGGACATAGAATTGGGTACTTCTGGTTACAAGAGGAAGTCATTGTCTATAGGTGACCATTCAAGAATGCAACCACGGGCCCAGGTTGTCAAAGACCAAGCTCCAATGATCAATGCTTAATGACATCTAATCCAGTAGAAATTTCATTTTCAGAAGCCGATTACCATCAAATCAATGGTGGATTTCATGGTTGCTTTATTTGGAAATTGGTCTTTGGGGTCTTAAGAATTTAACTTCTTCATTAATTAGTATGCTGCTACTGATTCAAGCTAATTTAGTTTTATTTTGAATGTACAATGTATTATAATGTGTTTGAACACCTGTATTGGTGGGGAAAAAATCCTCAAGATAAAGTGACTAGGAAAAACAAGTCAAATCACTTTGAAGAGATCTGACTTCTCTGTGTGGAGATTTTTGTTTCATTGATGTTGATTGGCCCCATTCTTGCTTAGTTACTATTTAGCAGATTTTGTCTGGGCTTATATGTAAGCACAGACTTTTCTCTAGAATTTTATTAACCTCCCTTAACTTTGTTCAACTGATATTTCATTTTCAGTAAATAGATACCTATTATAGGGTGAGTGCTGCCTGGGTAAAATTTGAGTGCAGTATTGTTTTAAGAATATAAGGTTCAAGAGAAACTTTTCTTGTAGCTGAAAATGAGAGGCTTTTTCTTCTCAGCCACATCTACAGGTCGACTTGGGTATCAGTCATTTTCAAGTGGACAAACATTCTCATTAGACTTTGGCGTTCCAGAAGTGAGCTTGCACCCTTCCAACCACAGGCCTCCCAAGATTGTTGCAGTTCCCAGGGCTTCACTTCTATCCTCATTTCTAGCTCCATGTTCCTCTTTCTGTGTTTATCTGAATTCCATTCTAGTGTCTTTCATAGTTTTCTTCTCTCAGCTAAGCGAGGTTCTGATTCAGGCAAAAAGTGGCTGCCTTTCCTGAATTTTCTCAAAAAACCCACTTACTCAAGGCACAGAGCCATTAATTATTAACTATAGCAACCAGGCAAGTATTAATTGACTGAGACTGTGAGTAAAGGTAGCACATTCTAATAAATAATTGCTAACTATGTAAAAATATTTAATCTTTCTTTTTTGTCCTCTGATAAATTTTGTCTTTCTTCTTATTCTCTATGGCACAATTTATTACAAGAGCTTCCATACTTCTGTAATGACTTCGTCAGCCAGACTGTTAAGTTTCATGCAGAGGTTAGCTGCACAGTAGCTCATAGAGACAGTCACATTTTCCTCACTTAATAAAAGAAATCTTAATGGAATTATTGTATGGGAAATTAAATAAATTAAAAATTTCTCACAATACATTTGATTTCTAACTCATGTATGATCAAGGTTAGTAACACTATTCTAATGAATAGTACACATCTATGGAAAAACACATCTAATGAAGTTAGGGGTAGCACTTGATAGTTTCCTTTTATACCTTTATATATATTCTAAAAAGTGCTATTCTGATCTAATTAAAAGCAACTGAAAATTGAGCCTCCCTGGTGGCGCAGCGGTTAAGCGCTGCGCTGAGGAGCTGTCGGCAGCTGCGCTGCGAGTTCGACGCCCAGCCGGGGAGAATCCCACATGGTGCGGCAGACCTCTCCTGCCCACCCACTGCTCCCCTCAGCAGTGTATTTCTGATCTGCCTGTTCTGCTCCCCGCTCTGTCTCTGGTGAACCCTCTCACCACCCCACACCTCTGGTCTGTACTCCAGCTTGTATGTATAAATAAATAAATCTTTAAAAAAAATAAAAGCAACTGAAAATTGTAGAATTAATATTAGTTATAAAAACAATTTTCTATTTTTTATAGTTTATTTATATATATCTTACATTATTGTTCATTTTTGTACAATGTTTGCTTCCTCCTCTCGGGTACCCATAAAATTCCTATCATCAGTTCACCTATGCACCACCACCATAGGTGGTGCTCTTCCCTCCCGTTTGATCCCTCTCCCTCCTTCTCCCCAGAAGAATGTTTCTGATTTATAGTTGCCTGTTAATTTGTTTTTTATTTATTGTTATTTTTTTCTTGACCTCTTACTTGGTTCCCCTACATTCCTCCTGTAAGTGAAACCATCCAGTATTTCTCTTTTTTCTTCTGGCTTATTTCACCGATCATAATTCCTTCCAGCTCCATCCATGTTGCTGTGAATGACACGAGTTTATCTTTTTTGATTGCTGAATAGTATTCCATTGTGTATATATACCACATCTTCTTGATCCAGTCATCTGTTTTTGGGCATTTGGGTTGTTTCCATATCTTTGCTATTGTCAATAGTACTGCAGTAAACATAATTGTGCAGGTATCCTTTTGAATTAATGTTTGTGTGTTCTTTGGGTAGATTCTTAGGAGTGGAATTGCTGGGTTGTATGGTAGCTCCATTTTTATACTTTGAGGAACCTCCACACAGTTTTCCATAGTGGTTGGACCAGTTTGCATTCCCACCAGCAGTGTAGCAGTTGGCCAACATTTGTTTTGCTAGTTTTTTTAATATATGCCATTCTTGCTGGTGTAAGGTGGTATCTCATTGTGGTTTTGATTTGAATTTCCCTGGTTATAAGTGATATTGAACATTTTTTTCATATACCCATTGACCATATGCATTCCCTCTTTGGAGAAGTATCTTTTTAGCTCTTCTGCCCTATTTTTGTCTGGATTGTAAAACAATTTTTTGAATGGACTGCTGAATGATTTAAGGAATATATGGTTTAGTTCCTACATTTTTGATCACTATAGCAAGTTCATTGTAATTTGCACAGATTAAATTAAAACTGAAGATTAAAAAGAGAATTGAGATTACAAGAAAACACTCCTGTGGTCAAAGAATTTTTCCAGAGCTATTTAGCTGAAATGTCATATATATAAAGGCCTAATGCATTTTGGCAACTCTGAGATTTACATCTTTCGCTATGTCACTTTAAAATTAAAATATTCAAAAATGACTTTTATCTGCCTTTTCAGCCATTTAGTTTCATTCTCTACAATATGCCCTAGAAATGTTGAACTTGATTTCCTACAGAATGAATTAATGAATCTTTTATGTCAATGGGAGTTTATTAACAACATTCGTGACATTTTCAAATCAATCCTTCTATGTTTTCCAATTATGGCCTCATTGTGATTAGGCACCATCCCAGGGGAAAACAAAGGGAGAGAGCGCTGACTTCAGAAGAGCAAATTAATAAGGGGAAGTGTATCTAGATTATGCTTTCTGTTGTTGTTTGTTACATTAAATGCAGAATGCAAATGCATGTTCTTTAAGTGTTTTGGCTGTTGTTCAAAAATGTGAATTATTCTGCAAAAGGCAAAAGTACTTTCCTTCAACATCAATGTCCATGGTTGATTTAGTTGCTACTTTCAATGTGGGGATATTTCTGAACTTAAAGGAAAACATTATTTACACAGCAAACATACTAACAAAAGATTTAGAACATTACAATGATGAAAACATAAAATGATTTGGGATGAAGGTTATTTAAGGCCATGGCCAGCTTTCACACATATAAAATATGTCTAAAATACATACAATCACTTATAAACATTATATATATACACACACACACATATATATATATATAATACATTTATACAACTTCTTGGTCTTTGACTCTCCTGATCTAAACTAAGTCCTCAATATTTTATTAGATGTTATGTCGTGGCACTAGTTCTGGTTGATTTTGAAACAAATATTGAGTCTACATGGCTTTTAAATGAAACCAATTGGACTAGATACTACAAAGAGCTTTGAGTTAATTCATTATTGAAACAATCAAAGAGAATTTACGATCATTTTTAGTTGAATCTTTTTTTAGAAACACTTAACTTTCTACCCAGCCCCTTCTTAGCCACTATACCAATGGTTCCTAACAGGTAAGTGAAGACACAGTGATAACTGTGTCATCAAAGGGTCAAAGAACTGACACCAAATTTTCATGGTGTAGGAGTTGCTTTTGCTTTAACTAAGGATGCAATATGTTCTGTGATAGCTTGGATGAAACACTGTCAGCAATTCTTGCAACAAGTTAAGATAGAGCTTTCTCAAAATAAAGTGTTAAAGGAAAATCATGTCAAACAAGTGGCAGTTTAGAACTGTGCTATTTGGTAGCCATTTGTCACATGTGGCTATTAGGCTCTTGAAATGTAGTTAGTACAAGTTGGGGAGTGCTAGAAGTGAATACTACACATTAGATTTTGAAAGCTTCGTGAAAAAAAAATTGTAAAATATCTCAAAGAAATATTGTTTATATATTGAAATGTTATGTTAAATACAATACATTGCTAAAATTAATTTCACTTGTTTCTTTTTACCTTTTTAGAAATGTG
The DNA here is from genome assembly GCA_004024925.1 of Scalopus aquaticus. Classification (NCBI taxonomy): domain Eukaryota; kingdom Metazoa; phylum Chordata; class Mammalia; order Eulipotyphla; family Talpidae; genus Scalopus; species Scalopus aquaticus. Next base: position 191,207 of record PVIJ01000128.1, read on the forward strand.
ACTACAAGAAAAGTTAAAATTCCATATGTGATTCTCACTATATCTCTTTTAGACAGCATTGGTATAGAGAGTCAAATATTTGTTGGAACATGAAGGACCTGCCTTACTCATATACAAGAAAACACTGTCTGGTCCATGAAATTTTCTCACAACTGCATAGTGCTTAAGGATGCTTGCATAGAAATACTGTTACACTATAGCCATGAAAATCATTTAGGACTTGTTTAGTCCGGTCCTGCACTTTTAAAGCCCTTCAATGTGTTCCCTCCTACACAAGTACACATGAGGCCAAGAACAGGAAATGTTGGTTAATGTGGAAGCTCTACGTGTTCCTTATCTTCAGTGACACTTTGGTCTGTGACTTTCACAACTTTTGCTCAAATGCTCAAGCTCAATTCCCAGATTAGATAAGAGACTAGTAAAGATGAGCAGGAAAAAGCAGCCACTTTCCTTACTACAGGATCTCCAACGTGAACCAGTGACTTGTTTGTAACTAACCATTGCAGGAGACACCACTAGTCTGTTGAGCACTTCCCTCCTTCTCCCATCTAGAATCATTTTCCTATCAAAGGATGTTTGCCTGTGACTTGGTGTTTTCAATAGGTGTATTTTGGAGGGGCAAACTGGCTAGCAAGCATGCTGTCCCTGCACTTGGAGATGTGCTATCAACAAGCAAATATGTTTGGAAGGGATAGAATCTGGACATGGAAGATGAGGGACCAAGTGTGTTCAAAATGCATGTTATCCTTGAGGCTCAGTGGTTGTTCGTGACATTCTCTCTGTACTCCAGTGCTTAGACTTGTCCCATTCTGGAAAATTGTCCCATTCTGGAAAATTGTCTCATTTGTCCCATTCTGGAAAATTTCAACCAAAACATCTGTTTTGAAGTGCTCTGCTCCTTTCTGGATAGCAGTAATATTTTTTAATCCTGAATTTGCTTATTTCCTCCTTCTCATCCCCAGATGTTTTGTCTGCCACCCCCCAATTTTTTCTCATTTTAGTAATTGTGAAAACCCCAGAAGTGCTGGCAGATTTTTCCCTTTTGGGTCACCCAACACATCTCCCACTAAGAATTCTACCTTTGCTCTTTGTGCATCTTTCAGTGGACTCAGATCAAATTTTATGAAGGATGAGGGGGGTGAGGGGTGTTAAGAGAAGAAGGTACATGGTAATTTCTATTTTAAATAGATATGGGACCATAGTCTCTACACACAGGTGTGGAATTGGAGGGGAGAAGCAACAACCTGAGAGGCATGTGCTTTGTTAGTTTCATCGACTATTAAAAAATAAAGGAAACATAAAAATTTGGTGTTCTAAATAGTAAAATTTTGTCATTTCTATTTTAAAATATAGGATATATGCTAGTAGTAATATTATAGGATGAGGACCCATAATAATCCTTCTATGTGCTATAAATATGATAATGATAATAATAGATCAGATATAGCACATTTTTGCTTTCCCATTGTTTTCACCAATAGTATGGAGGAGTGGGTGTCTGTGGCCCTCGGAATAGAACAGTTCAATCTGGAGATCTGAGGGGATATGGGTGTCGAAGAAGGCTTTGGAAGTCTGAACAAATCATTTTCCTCCTGTACACCTTTGTTTCTTTGATGCCAATCTCTGATTTTGTGTCATTTTGGTTTTCATAGAAACCCTGTGTTTTAGTGGGAAAATTAAATTTATGTCCGCTTCATAGAGGACCCAAATCTAGAGAGGTTAAGTTCCTTACCCGAGGGTGTCAGCATTCAGGTGCCATAGGCGCTTGAGCTGATAGTCAGACATAAAGGCTGCTGAGCCCGGGGGTGACACCAGGCAGTGTCGATCATCTACCCTTCAACTCCATGCTTGTGGGTCATGGGAAATGGTCTAGAATTGTTAACCATTTCTCTTGCCTGTTTTTGGGGCCTTCCCCATGGGCTGTGATTATAACTGCACAGTGTAAGAAGAATGCTATCTGTACCCAGCCATGTCCTTTTGCAAGAAGGGGAAGCTGACAAATGAAAGAGCTGAAACTGCATGTAACGGATCAAATTAGCTCTTTCTCAGAAAAAGTGACTGAGATAAACTACAGGCAACATCTACATCATTATAATACTAAAAATTATGCTCAGGGAGGGAGATTTAACATATGATGAGACATGAGGCCTATGTGCAGGCATGTAGAAGAAGAGCACACGTGTGATTTATTTCCCACCCAGAAGACAAGGGGCTTGGAAACATTCCCTGCCTCAAAGCCATTATAATCTCACTCCTCCCCAAACCTGAGGAGTGCTTTAGAACATGATTTCCCCCTTCTTCATTTTTAAGCCTCGTAATAAAGATCTCTCTCTGGTTTACCAAATCTGGCTGTTAGATCATTGACTTTCAATCACCCAGAGAATGACTTTCCCACTTAGGAGGTTGGTAACATGATGTGTTGAGGAAGACAGGACAGGTGTCTTAAGTAGGAGGGAAAGCCAGGCCTTTGAAAGGTGAGAACTGAGCCCACCAAACCGACTTAACTTCCACTTAGAAAAACACTGAGGCCTCCCTGGTGGCATAAGGGGTTAAGTCTCAGCACCATGAAGCTATCAGCAGCCACTGCAGCATGAGTCTGACCCCTGCCCAGAAAGCTCACTGACATGGCGCAGCAGACCTCTCCTGTCTCATCTGCTGCTCCCCTCGGCAGTGTATTTCAGTAGATCTGCCCGTTCTGCTCCCCACTCTGTCTCTGGTGAATCCTCCCCCCCTCCTCTCCCCACACACCTCTGGCCTACACCCTGGCTCTTGTATGTGTAAATAAATACAAAAGACACTGGGAATGTCAGAAGCTGGACACACTTCTGTTCCCTGGAGACAATCCTGAAAGACAGAGACTTACAAATGGCCTGTCATGTTCCAGCTTAAATTTGCTGAGCAATGACTTGGAACAAAAAAAAAAAAAAAAAAAAAAAAAAAAAAAAAAAAAAAAAAAAAAAAAAAAAAAAAAAAAAAAAAAAAAAAAAAAAAAAAAAAAAAAAAAAAAAAAAAAAAAAAGGATGAATGAAAAGTAAAGGAAACAGAACATTTTTATTATGTCTGCAGAAATTTAGAACCCAAATCTTCCCTAGGAAAAGTTGGCCAAAGCCAAAGGAATGATTTGATTTGATTGAGAAAAATAGAAGGGAATGTCAACATACTAGTGTTATTATTAAGATATTAATTTATTCATTCTTTCATTCAAGAAATGATTGCTGAATGCCCACTATGAGCAATTCAGTATTTTGGGCAATCTTGTCCTATAGGAAGTGGGAATGAGATTACAATTAACTAGGAGAAAGATGAAGAGCTAAATACATATGAAAAGAGAAGGAGAAAACAAAAGCTAGATAACAGGCAGAATTGAGGAATGATTTATGCTTTTACCCACAAAAGTAAGAGTAACCAAAAATTTAGTCCTCTGATAAAAACTGAATCCACAAGACTATAACCAAATGAGATAAAGATCTTGGTCAAGTGTGTGTGCAAACTCCAGTACTGGTTTTCCTGGCAAAAGTTCCATGTTATGGCAAGAGCAGTAGGAAGAGAAAAAAAAAACACCCACTTGTAAATTAGGTAAGCAGTAATGAGCGGTGGGCCACACTTAGTCTGGTTCTCTCCACCATGCAGGAAGACCCGGGGACAAGCTGCTGAGGATTTGTGCTACAAAGGAAGATGCCATGAGGGGAAATATTAAAAGGTTTATTGGAGCCCGCCCACATGAGAGAATCTCTACTTACTGAGCAAGGGTCCCCAAAGAGTTGTTTATTAATCTCCTTAATGTCCCCTGGCCCTGGCATCCTTCGTACAATGCTTGATGATCTGAATTATTCCTAAATCCGATCCTTTGGCCCTGCTTGCCCTGCTCCTCTAGTATTATGCTTACCTGCTCACTTGCATATTTGATAGACTCAGTAGGTGCCAGGGCTTATGATTCATACTGTCCTCAGGATGATTTCTTCCCTGGTCTACTTTTGGATGGGGAGGGGGTTTGAGCATCCTTAAAACAAGCCCACAAAAGCTTCATCACTCTTTGTTTAATCAGAGAGAGACTGAGAAGACCACCTTGGCTGGATTGTTCAGAAACAGATCTTGTGGACATGAGACTAAAAGCATATTTAAATATCTCTGCAGGCAATTTATGCCTCTTACATTTAGTTCTAAGAATCTACAACTGTTGTTTAATTGCAGGAATGAGTTACTAAGGAAAAACATATCATTTCCATTCTTGAAGACCTTTACAAAGAGGATAATTTACTGTTTGTTTGGGATGAGTTTCATTTGCCGATACGATTACACACACACACACACACACACACACACACACACACAATGTTATATTATATTATCCTATATTAATATTACAATGTCTTTCCAATACTATCCTGTGGCTTTCAGTTATGCTAAGAGATGATTCTAAATGGTTTCCAGTTTTTTCTTGGTTTGCTGCTAAACTCTAATTTTGTCATCAGAGTAAAGCTGCTGACCCATTGTTCCTGCTCTTAATCAAAGAAGAGAAAATAGTCTCAAATGTGTAGTTTGAAAGGAGAAGCCCCTGAATTTTCATCTGCAGAGACCCCAGGGGACCCACAAGAGGCAATCTAAGATAAACTAGAATGTACAGAATAGGGTAAAATATGGTGGCTCTTTTGAAACCATTGACAAGGAAAGGAATGAATACATCAGCAATATATGAAAGAGTGTCTTGTTTAGTCATTATGCAGCCAACACGAAATACGAACCATTCTTTCTTCCTCCATCTGATCCATGTTTCTACTTCATGTTCCCTGTTTTTTTTTTTTTTACATTTACCGAATTATAAGTAATGAGTCATCATTTTAACTAATCATTCTTTGCAGGCAGAATTAAAATTGCATTGATCCTCGAGATGCTCATTCCAGATCTTCAGTGAGGCCTTACCTCATGAAAATGAGAAATCTGGAAGATGCAGTGGGGTTTCCTATGCAACATGTTGAACTTAGTAACAGAGTGGGAAATGCAAGAGGGTGGAAAAGCCAATCTAAATGTTCAAATGTTCTGGTACTAGAAATAGAGTGCAAAGAGAAGTAATAATTTAAGTTGTTAGTATGGATGTGATCATCAAGAGAATTAAGTGCAATGAATAGCAGAGCATGGAAGACAGGCTTATTCATGGGAAGGGGGACCAGGGGTGCCAGGTCAACACAGGAGGCAGGAGAAGAGTGGAGGAGAAGAAAGGAAATGACAAGATGTTACCAAGTTTTAGCCCTCAAGGAAGCAGGAGCTTTCAAAGGTGTGGTCCAGAGAGACAAATACAAGGGTAAAAAAAGAAGCATTTGGCAAAAGCGCTGTGAAAAAGCACTGTGTGTTGATCTTGAGGATTAAAGTGGTTTCTGGGAAAGTGACCACAGTAGAGCCTTGAAACAGAAACTTGACTGTAAGATGTTCATGTACCCATGAAGAAGTTGGGTTCAGATGGATATTCCAAGAAGTTTGATGAGGGAGGGAAGAAAAAAGAGCATAAGAGATTAAGTATACCTAGATAATATTTTTGCCTTTTGAGAATGGAGGGAAAGAGCCTCTGTAATGAGAACCTGAGGAAGCACGTTAGGGGGTTACTGAAAGATCTGAAAAGAACTGGATTAATAACAAATGAGAGGACTTTAGCCTTGAAAGGAATTAACCATGAGCAAAGATAAGGAGGTCCTAAAATACATACACATTTTCACTGTGTAAGTGACCAAACCAGGTCTTTCACTTGCCCCCCAGAAATCCAAACTCTGACTTATGAGAATGTATTTTCACAAAAGAGTTTGAGGTGACTACCAAAGGAGTTGGTGGGATTGAAACCCTAAAAGTTGGCTCCCTGAATAATGGGAGAGCTTTGATTATATAAGGGAGAGGAGGTAGGCAGAGGAGGTAGGGAAACGAGGGGGTGTGGCTATGAAGGGAGTGGGGACTTGGAATTTCCAGGTCCAGGTGGGTGCCAGGGCTGTCTGGGCATCACAAGTCAGGGTTTTGACTTTCTTAAGAGGAGTGTCTCCTCAGGACCATCGCCCTGCATTAATCAACAGGTGTTTGTTGTTGATGTTACTATCAACATCATAGGAGCACAGAATTTTTGTTAAAGATGTTAACACATTAAATTGAGAACTTTTTCAAGTTCTCAGGAATAGAATTGGAGAGAATTGTATTAGTTGCAAGGTAAAGGTTAATCACAAGGACCTGGTAGAGAGGAAAGAGAATGAGAGCAGTTAAAGTTTAATTCCATTTAGTCCTACTTCTTCATCTAGAGGAGTTTTTGTTACAAAATGGAGGGGATTTGCCTACAAAATTGTATAAAACTCAAGCAGTACAAAAAATGTCAGCCAAGGTAATGGATCCTACTAGAGTCAGATTGCTGAGATCAAATGACAACTTTTACCATAAAGAGTCTGTATGAATTTGGACAGGTTACTTGATCCTCTGTGCTTCATTTTCCTCATTTTTTAAAATGTGGAAAATAATAGTACTTCCCTTGTGAGAGTGTAAGTAAGTAGATAGATAGATAGATGCTTAGAGCAGTGTCTAACACAAAGTAAATATTGTGTAAGTAAATATAAAAAGAGAAAATGAGGAGAAACCTGGAATTGTAGGAGTCCCTGGAGTATAAGGAAGTATCTAGTACTTATTTGTGTTAGTCTCCAACAAAGCACATACCATTTAAAATTCTTCTTGGCAGATGTGGTGCATGCACGCGTGCGTGTGTGTGTGTGGTGTGTGTGTGCGTGCACACACACACACTCACACACACTGGAATATTATTCAGCCATCAGAAAAGATAAACTCATGCCATATGTGGCAACATGGAAGGAGATAATACTAAATAAAGTAAGTCAGAAGGAGAAAGATAAATACTGGATGGTGTCACTAATATGTAGATGATAGAGTAACTAAGAGTCAGATAAAGCCAAGCTTAAAAACTAACTGTTGATAACTGACTATAGAACTGAAGCACCAAGGAGGGCAAGGGGATGAGGGAGGGATAAGAATAAAAGGAAGCAAAATGGACTGTGGTGGTAGAATCTAGTGGATTTGGAGGTGGGTGCACTATAGTGGCAGTACCTGTTGGGGGTATCCAAATAGTACCTCAAATAAAAATAAATTAAAAAAACCCAAAATCACAAAACAGATTTCGAAATATGAAAAAAATAAAAATTCTTCTTGGATCCTGTCCATGTGGTATGTTTTGTTTTTGTTTCCTAGTAATACTTTGTCTGATGTTGGCAACTAAACCACAGTACCTGGTACCCTACAGTGGTACTGAATATGTCTGGTCTTGTCCAATGAGAGAGGGTCCTGTCCTCTGAGATGTCAGACATCATCTGGTGCTTGTGCTTTAGTAACAGAAAAATATACTTGACAAGCTTGGGTGCAAAAATACTCCAAATCCAAAAAAATTTAATTTTAATACTGAAAACTCAGAGATTTGAAATATAAGCAACATGATTTCTTTGAGAAAGAATATAGTTTTTTTTATAGAAGGAAAGGAATATTCCTAACAGAATTGTACATATAAAGCACTTTAGATGCAGAAGATGGAAGCGAATTTTTATAGCTTATTCATGAATTTTTATAGCTTATTCACATTAAGTCTAGAATACTCAGAAACCTACTGTTATCTTTAAAAATCAGAATTTTGCCTCATTGCTTGAATATTAATGAAACAGCTGAGACTAGGTCCAGGTCACACAGAATCTGGAACTCAATCTAGTCTGTGCCTTTATTCTAACTCTGGTAGCTGACAAATGCAAGGCAGAACGAATCAGTGAGAGATGATTCAAAGGAAACAACAGACTTTCCTTCACAGCAAGGCAGGTGTGGAGGAAAGATAAACTTTAAATAAAGCTGTATTTACCTCATAGCAATGCTCCCATTGGAGCATTTTCTTTATCTATAGACAGATACTCCTAACATACTTTTTCACTGTTGAAGAACATGCAGTGGCTCCCTAGTGCCTATGAATCCACAAAGGCAACATGCTGAGGCCAGGCATTTCTTGCTTGTGATTAACCCTCATAGTTTAGCTGAAATTGGCTATGATATGATTGAAATTCAGTATTAATTATGCAGTGGGGAAAGGAACTGAAGATTTTGTGATGGTTATAGAATGTGTTTAGTTTGGGCACTGAAAATTCAAACCTCGTGTTCAACTCCCTCCACTATCTAACATCAATTCAGTGACCCAACAGTTGTCTCCCACTCAACCTCTAATCAAATGGTCTGTTTTAGGTACTTTACAGCTTCATTGTCTCCTAAATTTACATAGGCAGTCCCATCTCTTTGCCATGTGCCTGCTGCTATTCTTGTCAACAATGCCTTTGGCATTTGGCTAAAGGAAACTCTCTTTATGCTACTACATTTCTTACTAGTTATATATATTTTTTGCCCTCTTTATTTAATTTTTAGAACCTCGCTGCATAAAATTAAGACAGTATAATAAGCTCTCCCAAACGCACATTCTACTCCAAAGTAATTACTGTTACCAGTTTGATTTGTATTTTCCCAATTTTTATATGCATTCACTTACTGTGAATATATAAACATATTTTTATTAATTATTTTGAAATTTTATATCCTAATAAAGATTTCTTGTGAAGGAATGGGGCTGTGCATCTGTTACCCTTCATATCTCCAATACCAAAAACTGCACTAAGGGAGGATGGTAGCTGACATGTGCAGATAAATGCTGATAATAGGGCAGGCTTTCTTGATTTGAACATTAAGTCTTATCATGATTTTATTTGAGTTCAAATACTCATGGTGATATTTCTAAATATTGAGCACTCATTTTGTACAACCATGAGAAGTAGGTTTCATCATTTACGGATGTGAACATTGATACTTAAAGTGATTACATAGTTTTTTCAAGGTCACACAGCTCATATGTAGTGCATTCAAAATTTGAACCTGAATCCTAACTGGCTTTAAAGTCCTTATTCTTCCCATTAGATTATGCTCATTGAGAGACTGAAAAAATTACACATATTCAAGGTAAGGAAGACATTGAAGATGATGAATTCATCTAGTTCTTCAAAAACATAAGGGATGTTGTGCTGATTCCTGGAATAAAGACAAGTATATAAGGATCCCTTTCAAGCCCAGGCAATACTGTTCAGAAATTGGATTAAAAGAATTAATCTGTAGGTTTCCAAACATTGTGAACTTGCCACCTTCTTATGTTAGTTGTCATCTTCATTTGAATTACTGTTAACCTCTAAATTTTGCTGCCAGTTTCACCTTTTAAAATCACCTTTAAGGATACTTTTTTGTTTTTTATTTTCTTCTGGTTTTTATCCCTATCTTACTACCAAACTTGTGTTACTGAAGCAATAATTCATAAACTATGAGATTGAAAGCAAAATCAAGCTGATGTAAACAGGGAGACATCCAGGGCAATTTCCCAGAACTGGTGTTGTCTGCAGATTTTTCTGTTTATACAAAACAAAGTTTAATGAGGGTGATGAAAGTAGCTACTTTTTACTCTATCTGCTCTTGTTGGGTTTCTCCAGATTTCATCATCAGCTCTCCCCTTTTTCAGTCAATACATCCCATATCTTCTTGGTGGATAAGCTCAACCATGTCCACACTGTGGTTACAATTCACATGGTATGTCAGTGACCCTCAAATCCCTAGCTTCTGCATTGATTTTCCTTCTAACATCAGGCACACATTTCTAACACCAGCTTTTCATGTCTTATATTTCCTATAGTCATGACAACCTCAACATACTTCCTCTTCCTTCCACTTGACCACATCCTTCATTTCATCTTCCCTATTTTGATGAGCAATACCTCAAACCTTCAAGGGTTCAGACCAGAAACCCAGGGGACATCCCAAATACCTTACTTCCATGCCTTCCATTCAGTCTATCATGAATCTCTGTTGATTCAACCTTGAAAATAACTTTTAAACCTATCTCCTCTCTCCAGTGCCATTGCCACTCACTTAGTTCTTGGCAGAACAGATTATGTCAATAAGCATATAACTGATCTGCGTTGGGAGTGATTTGTACACAAATCTGCTTAGAGCCATTCAAAGAACTCCAGTTCTTAGAAAACAGAATAAAACCTTTGTAGATATGAGAACACTAGCCTTGCTGATCTCTTCCTCTTTACCATGTCTCTGTGTGCTCAAGATAAATGTAGATGACCATATTTCACCAACTCTAGTGCTCCACTGGCAAGACATTAAAAGAATTAATCTGTAAAATGGTAAATGTTGTGAACCAAATTATGACTTGTCATCAGCTGTATGATATATCCCAGCTTGTGAGATATTAAAATGTAAAAAATTGTGTGCCTTAGAAGCAGTGAAATATTGTATTTAATGTATGTCTTTTGCCCCATTGCAGTCTTGCACATATTTCCTTTGCTCTTTCCATGATGCTTTTATTTTACTGGGACTCCTTGAACACCATGCAAACTCCTGTTCACCCTTCAGGATCCTACTTAAAGTTTCCTTTCCCAAGCAGGCTTCCCCGGCCTATTTTGATGGGGTGATGAGTTCCTTTTATGAGTTCCTTCTGTTATTAAAATTAGTATATGACATTCATTATTTGTTCCTCTCTCCCCAACCTTGGAAAGCAAAGATTGTGTCTTACTCTTCTTTGTCTCCCTGATGATTAGCACAGTGCTGGGAAAGTGTGCACACTGGAAGTGTCTTGGTCAGTTCAGACTATCAACATATGAATTGGGGGTGGCAGATGGAATTCAGTGCACAGCAGTTAATGTTTCACAAATAAAGCAATGAACTTTGTAATAAACTCTGACTGATATCTTCAGATTACCTGCCCTTGGTTCCCAGATGCACTTTGGCTTAGATTGACCTATCTGGTGACAGATGACCAGTGACAGCCAGTGATTTCTGTTTTGCCCCAGGTTATATTCACCCAACATAGATGAACTATGTTAAGATTCATCACTGATGCAACAACCTTAATTATAAAAATCTTGGATTCCCTATAGCATTTCGTAAAAGGCTCAGCACATGTGTTATCTCTCTCCCAGCCTTTTATAGCTGGAGCAAATTGTACAAACTTCAGAGAAACAATCTAAGAATTAGGATTTTTGGTTGACATGGGTCTATTCTGCACAGATATGCTGTTGGTAATATTAGAAACTTAGGTGTTCAAATTACAAAACTAATTACTCTTAAATCTTTCTATCCAGTGTTTGAGTGTTTGGTTTTTATTCTTTGCCCTTGTGAATAATTATTTATTATAATATCTAGTTTAGTTAGTAAGAGCATTACATGTGGTAAACTGTCAGGCTTATTTTGATAATAATTAACTTTTTTGGTCAATGACTTGAAAACATTTCATTCTTAAGTCACAGATGCTTTTACCCAACCACAAGTAAACCCGATTAACCTTATTTCAGTCACATTTAGCCTGATTATCTCATCCCATTGTGAATGTTCTTGTAGAGATAATTTATGGTATTTTCAGATTTTTGGAGTAATATAAGCATAATGGGAGTTTTTATATAATTTTCACCACAGCTGTTAATTTAGTTAATCATAAATTATTACTACAGTCTGTATAATAGGTGAAGAAGTAAGCTGAACAAAAAGGTAGTTAGGTACTTTTCCCTTAGCCTGATAGAAAGAAGGGAAAGTCTGATCAAAACTATTGAGTCTATTGGTGCAAGTTCATTTTATGACTCTTCTTGATGTAAGCTCATTAGTCAGAATTTGGGGTTCTTCCAATAGATATGATTACATAGTGTTCATAATCAAAGTAACTCCAATTTGTGACTTTATCTAAAAGATTTTATTCACTGGATATTGTCAAGTGGCCATACTAAATGTGATAGAAGCTATTATTTCATGATTAATATTACCTAATAGGAAATTAAATGAAGACTATCTGAGACATCCAGGTATATTACTGAAAAATATAATTGAGGTCAATGACTGTTCAAGTACACATCGAGTTCTAATAGAAAAATAGATTTTTTGGTTATCAAAAGAAGGAGTGGCAAGACTAACAGCATATTATATTACAGGAGGTTCAAATGGTAAGTCAAATTCACTTAAATTAGTTTTAGACAAGTGAAAACCATATAAAAACAGATGTTCCCATGCAAAATTCAAACTCTCTTCTTCATTGCCAGTAAAATTTGCAATAGGTTTGTCTCTCTGGTGCCTCTAATTGAAATGTCCGCATTGCCCAAAGTATGCCAATGACAGTGTGCTAAGGCTAAACCTATGAAGTGAGTGAAGCTTGTCTTTAAATCCCTACTATTTGCTCTATCTTTCTGCCATTTGGAGTTTCATATTTACTATCCCCCCCATCCAAATCTTAACTGCCTCCCTCGTGTCTTAGATAGCCCAAAGCTCCTTTATTCCCCTCTACTACATGCATGGCAGACTTATTCTCTCATTCAGCTCACCTGTTACATCTAGTATCATCCAAAATAGATATTAGGAAAGCAAATTAGACAGTGAAATAATTTTACACTGAAGTATAGATTTAGTTTTCTGTATCACAATTTGAAGGTTATTGATGAACGGTGTAGCATATTTAAAGAACAGGAGGGTGGAGTGCTTGACATAATTTCAGTTCATGAGTATTTAAAGACAAGGAATTTGGGGAGAATAATTTAACATGATGATGAAAAGGCTGCTAAAGATGAGAAAGCTGTCTTCAGACTTGTGAAACTGTGTTATAGGCATCATCATCATCATCATCATCACACACATCATTTATAAAGCTCCTCAGCTACATAAACATTATTGCTAACTTCCTTGTAAATTTATAAGATTGGTATTGATATCCTGGATAAGGAACAGATTAAAGTCTTAAGAGTTGAAATGCATTTTAGAAACCATCCAGTTTAACATTTCTCCTGATTCAGAATCAATAAATATTAATTCCATGCATCTTCAAATAACAGGAATGGAACCCATGAATAATAGTTGCAAGGAAGAGAATTTTTGGTCAATGTAAGGCAGAAATTTCTAACAATTAAAATTTCTTAAAAGTGGTATGTCTTTTCATAGGAGATATGCAGTTTCAGTTTCTGGAGGTATAAAAAATAAGACTAAAAGACCATGTTACAAGGACACTGTGAAGGGAATTAATGCCTGAGGAGCATAGACAAGTTGAGATCACTTCTGTAGTCCCATTAAACTTTTAATTCTGAATCTAACACAGAAATGACTTAAAACCATTAGTAATACCTTCTTTCTCTTGTTCTTTGTCTCCCTGTTGTAATGCTATCAGTATTACTTGGTTTCCTGAAGTAATACTATCAGTAATACGTGGTAAATGGATAGGCACAGACATGTGTGTACAGTACACTAAAACCAAAGCCAGCATAAAATCAAGATGCCTTATGGTGCATAAGCTCTGGAGCGCAGATCTTCAACTTGGTTCAAATCTTGATTCTGTCCTTCCTAGTTGTAAGAGTTTCCTATTGCTGATCTAACCTTAGTGGCCTAATACACAGTTAGTATCTTATAGTTCTGGAAGTAAGGAATCCAAAATGGGTCTTACTGGGCTAAAATTAATGTGTTAAGAGGACTACAGTCCTTCCAGAAGTTCTAAGGAAATATCAGTATTCTTGCCTTTGTAACTTCTAGTGGCCACCTGTATTATTTGAATCATGGTCTCTTTCTCCATCTTGCAGCTATAGCTGGACACCTCCAACAACTAATACTGTCTCACACCTGAAGTTATCTATTCCATTTTCAGGCACCTTTAAACATTGTAAAGTTTATCCTGCTTTAAGCGAACTTAATTCCTTATAATATCTCCTCTTAGTTCTATTTGTGTCTGTTTGCTTGCTTATAATACATTTAATATTTCTTCTCTTAGTACTTTCACAATTTGATGACAACCATCCTCTTCCTAAACTCCTCTGCCCCACCCTTAAGCTCTCTTTTCTCTAGAGTAAACAAAGCCAGTTCCTCATATAAAAATTTAATGTAGGTCAAAGCTGGTTTTGTGACAGCAGGAAAAAAAGCACTGAATAGGTTTCTCTCTCTCTTTTTTTTGACCACACCCTTTTGTTCATCTTGAAGAACAGAATGGATAGAATATGAATGCAGAATGGAAGAAAGCCAAAGAAGATCTTTATCTTACCTCCATATCTGCCTTGGCCCAAATCATTATTTCTTACCAAGACTACTAAAATAACTCTTTAACTTGTTACCTCCAGCCTGAGCCTATGTTCTAGTTGAGTACCGATACAAGTAGTTTAAATAGGCAACTTACCCAAGGTTATTTATAAGTGGAAGACTTAACACAAAAACAAAAAAAATCAATAATCAGGCCATAAAATCACTTGAGATGAAATGAAAATGATAGTACATCTGAAAATTAAATTAAAAGAACTTAGGGTTCTCTTTCTAAGAAAGATGGAATGAGCACATTCCACTCCATCTCTTCTGCTGAATGCAACTATAAATCTCGGGTTGATTGCATGAAGCAGCTATGTGAAATCTCTGAAAAACAAAAGGAAGCATGAATAAGGCAAGATTTTGAAGTTTAGGGCCTCCCTGGTGGCGCAGCGGTTAAGCGCTGCGCTGTGGAGCTGTCTGCAGCGGCAATGCGAGTTCGGCGCCCGGCCGGGGAGAATCCCACATGGTGGTGCAGACCTCTCCTGCCTCGCCCGCTGCTCCCCTCAGCAGTGTATTTCTGATCTGCCTGTTCTGCTCCCCGCTCTGTCTCTGGTGAACCCTCTCACCGCCCCACGCCTCTGGCCTGTACCCCAGCTTGTATGTAAAAAAAAATAAATAAATAAATCTTTAAAAAAAAAGATTTTGAAGTTTAATGAAACAAGTGGAAAATTTATCAGTTTTTCCTTCCAGTGTCACTCAGCTCAGACTCAAAGGCTGCTCAAAGTCTAAAAGTCATACTGGTTGATGTCTTCTGCATCAAAGGGTAAGAATATAGAGATTGTATGAGTAAAAACGTGGGGAACACTGGGCTTTGCCCCTATTTTCTGCCAAACCCCAAACAATAAGGGAGTGGCAGTGATATAGTGGTGGCAGTAGCAGCTGGAAATAAGTCTAAAACTCTGAGAGAGATTTCCCCCTGCCCACATGAACTATGAATGTAATGGGGTGAATTTCCATTGCCTTTTATTTCTCTCTGCCCTTCCACTGCTTGGTCCTAGTCACAAGAAGTCCCCTACAAAATAGTAAAAAAAAGTTTTAACTTTCTGACTTGAGAACCTAGGGATCCGACATATCGATGAGATTATGGGGAGGTGGGAAATAAAAAAGTAATATACCCTGTGTATAAATGCTGGACTTACCTTTGACATATAGATCTGATCATACTATTGAATCAGAAGATTGTACTATAGGATAGATCACCTTTCAGGTCTCAGACTGATGGCTGAATGGTAAACATGTGAGACTGATTTAAATAGCACTATAAACACTTTGGAACTAAACTGATACTAGAAATATGACCAAAGAAGACACATCAGAATTAGTGTCCTGAATACAACCTGGAAAATTGTTTGCTAAAAACAGAAAAAAAAGAAGAAAAAAGGTATTTCCCTTAGGATTTAGATAAGACTCAGACTCTTAGAATGATTGAAATGTCCAGTATTTAATACAAAGTTACTTAGTATAACAACAACAACAACAACCAAACCAAAATATAAAAACATACAAAACAAAACCTGGGAAATCTTAGCTATTAAACAAAAGACAGTGAATATATTCCAATTGATGAAACAAATGTTGGACTTTTCTACAAGAAGGAAAGGTAATAAGTAATAGAAAAGTAATAAGTCTCAGTAAAGAGAAGATATAAAAACAGAGCTAACAGGAAATTTTATAACTAAAAAATAAAATATCTAAACTTGGATGGGCCAAATAATAGAAGAGATATAAAGGGGAAAAAGATCAATACAAATTAGGTGATATTAACAATGCAGAGAAGAAAGATTTTTCAAAATGAACAGAGCCTTAGGGAACTTTGGAAAATAGAAAAAGCTCTAACATAATTATGAAATCATAAATGTATCAGAAAGAAAAAATGCATGTAGCAGAAAAATCATTTGAAGGAATAACAGCTGAAAAATTTCTCAATCTAGCAAAAGACATATTATTTTAAATTCAAGAAGCTCAGTGACTCCCAATCAGGACAAACACACATAATTCAAACATAGCATATAAAACTGCTGAAAAAAAAAAAAAGGCAAAGAGCAATCCTAAAAAAAAAAAAAAAAGTCAGAGGAAAACAATGCATTTCATATAGAGGAACAAGGATACGAATGATTGCAGATATCTCATAAGAAACCAAGGAAGCCAGAAGGAAGTGATACAACAATTTAAGGAACTGAAAGAAAAAAATCACTCAACTCAAAATTTATAACCAATGAAACTTTTCTATACCCAGTGAATACTATCAGGAATGAAAATAAAATAACATTTCTTAGAAAAACTAAGAGAATTTGTCGCAAGCAGACTGGCTCTAAAAGAAATATTAAATTATTCAATGGACATTAAATGATATCAGAGGGGAACTTGGAATACCAGAATGGAAGGTGAGCAACAAAAAGAGTTATTAACACAATTTGTTAAATATACATTACAAATACATTAAAATACATTACAAATGTACATTAAATATACATTAATTTCTTTAAAATATATAATATAATTGAGAACAAAAGTTATAGCATTACAGGATGTGGCTCAATATATGCACACATATGGTAACTACACCATTAAAGTAGATATAGGTAAAGGGGTCTATTTCATGGTAAGATTTCTATGTTCCACTTCAAGTAATAAAATATTAATTTTAATTAGACTGCAAAAACATTGAGTATGTATATTTCAATCCCTGTATCAACTCCAAAATTTTTTAACAAGAAAATACATTCAAAAGTTTAATAAATATTAATAAGAAATTCTAAAATATATTTAAATATTCCAAAGATGCTGGAGAGGAAACACTACTGCTATTACCACTACTATTCCAAATCAACAGAGAGAACAGATTATTAAAAATTTAAGCAATAATAAAGTGTTGCACTTAGTTTAAACATATTGGTTATTATATTAAGCAAAAATGGTCTAAAAGTACTAATTCATTGACTAATTCTTCAAACATTTAAAAGGAAATCAAATGTACAAAAATGAACAATGATGCAATATACATATATATTAATTAAAAGACAGAGATTGTCAGAAAAGAAAAAAATCTTCAATTATATGTGAACTGCAATAAATTAACACCAAGTATAATTATATAAATAGATTAAAAGTAAAAGGATGAAAAATGTATACCATTGAACACTAATCAAAAAATGTGTGTGTGTCTATATTAATGTTAATGTCAAAGGAGACTTTAGAGCAAGGAAAATAATCAATGATAAAAAAGTACAGTACATACTAATAGAATGGTCAATTTATAAAGAAATAACAATCCTAAATGTGCATGCATTTAACAAAATTCCAAAATATATGAAGTAAAAATTAATAGAACTGTAATCAGAAATGGAGAAAACCACAATTATAATTAGGGATTTTGATATCTCTCCCCCCAGCAGAAGATAGGACAAGTAAACGGAGAATTTAAAAGAAATGAATTGCTAAATAATCCTTCTACCAACAAGAACTACTTGATATTGATAGAACACTTTACACAATAGCAGAAGACACATTCTTTTGAAGTGCACTTAAAATATTCACCAAAATAGGCCATACCCTGAATCATAAACAAACTTTAAAATTTTGAAACGTATAGAAATCATACAAATTTTATTTTTACCACAACGGAATTAAAAAATAAATCACAGAAATATAACAAAAACAATCTCCAAACAGCTAGAAATTAATCAATGTATTTCCAAATAATCAACAGTCAAAGACCAGATCTCAAGAGAAATGAGAAAGAATTTTGAAATGAATTAAAATGAAAAGGCACCATACAAACATATTTTGGATAAAGCTAAATAAGTGATTAGATGGAAATGTGTCACAATTAATATTTACACTAGCAATACAGAAAGGTCACAATCTAAGCACCATCTTAAGAAAGTAGGAAAAAAACACAAAATAATCAGATGGAAGAAAATTATAAAGAGAAGAGATTTTAAAAAGCAAGAAATAATAGAATAAAATCAATAAAACCGAAAGGTGGTTCTTCATAAGAGGAAATGTCATGCTAGACCCCCCAGAATACTAAAAAGATAGTAAGGAAAGACTATAAACAACTCTATACTAAAATCCCACAACTTAAATGAAATGGACCAAATCTTTGAAAATTACAAATTACTGAAGAGTGCCCCCAAATAAGTAGATTACCAAATAATTTCACACTTATTAAGGAAATATGCAACTTAAGAAAAGAAACCTCTATGTCCTGATGTTTTCACTGACTAATTCTTCAAACACTTGAAAGAAAATCAAACATTGTACAAAGATGAATAATGATGAAAAAAACATATATAAATATTAAAAAAAGAAATAGTGGGCCTCCCTGGTGGCGCAGCGGTTGAGCGCTGAGCTGTGGAGCTGTCGACAGCTCGCGATGCGGGTTTGACGCCTGGCTGGGGAGAATCCCACATGGTGCGGCAGACCTCTCCTGCCTTGCCTGCTGCTCCCCTCAGCAGTGTATTTCTGATCTACCTGTTCTGCTCCCCTCTCTGTCTGGTGAACCCTCTCGCTGCCCCGCGCCTCTGGCCTGTACCCCAGCTTGTATGTATAAATAAATGAATCTTTAAAAAAAAAAAAAAAAAAAAGAAATAGCACCAAATCTAATTGAACTTTTCCAGAAAATAGAAGAATGAAAAACTTTTTGATTCATTTTACAAGTCAAACATTACTGATTCCAAAACAAGACAAACAGTATGAAAGAAAACTAATAAGTATAGATGTAAAAATATATGCAAAATTACTCAAAATAGTAATAAATCCAGAAATATATAAAAAGGAAAAATACCACAATCCAAGTGGGTTTATCTCAAGAATATAGAATTGCTTCGAAATTTTTAAAAATCCTTAAATGTTGGAGAGTGACATAAGCAAGATGGCAGACCCCAGAGAATTCTAACCTAATAGTAAGAACATGGATTAATAACTATCCACAGACTAAACTGTCCGTGTGAAAACTCTTTATGAGACCCTCTTAGGGCACAAAATCCAAGAAAGGCCTCATGAGAAGGGTATGAGCAGTGGTTTCACTTTGAGCACACTCCCTGGGCTTACAGTTTGACTATAGAAAAAAGAAAGACTGAGGCAGACATGCAACTTCTCTAGCATTCTAGCACAGTTTTAAATACTTCTGCTTTTGTCTCATAGAAAACACTGACAAAATTGGTAGGGCTTTACTACTAGGGTGATCTAGGAACAAAGAAGAGGGTGGAGCTCATAAGGATCACTGTGTGGATCTTAACAGTCATACCACAATCCTGCCCACGCCTTCAGAAGACCATAAAGGAACACAGTGAACAACCACACCTAATTGTGGGACATAGCTTGTGGTTCTACACAGCCCGCAAGCATGCCCACAGAGAAGCCAGCCTGTTGCCCTACTTCATTGTGAACATAGCCAATGACATCATCCAACTGCAGAGCACAGCCTGTGGGCCTGCTCAGTTGAGAACCTCAATCTGCAGCCCACCTGAGCATATAGTTCAATCATTGGCACTACCTAGCCAGAAAACCCAACATTCAGCCCCATCTGCCCAGAGATCCCAACCAGTGGCCTTACCCAAATGCAGCCCAAACACTAGTTCCACCTGGCTGCAATTCCTGGACAGAAGGTCCACCTGTCCAAAAAGTCTAGCCAATGAGCCTGAAGCATCACCAGCAGACCCAACCAACTATGAAATAAAGCTAGCAGACCTACCCAACTTCAGAGATTTGGCAGCTATCGCCCCTGATCAGAGACTGTAGCAACAATCCTCACACACCTTTGTTTGCTACCAGCTAACTGATCCAGAACCATGGGTTTGGCTGACTGGTGAAGACAGGAAGAAGTGATCACTTTCTCAAATGAGTAGACACTAACACAGGATATAAGGGTCAGGAAGAGTCAGGGGCACATACCACCAAAGGAAACTATTAAAGCTTCAATAACACTGGTCCACAAATTTTTACAAAAGCCATGTTACTGAAATAAAATTAGTCATTCCCTATCAATTTGTATGTGCTCAACATGAATATGACAGTCAAATTCTAATTTTGGGACTAGTTTTTTTGTAATCTGCAATAAATTGATGTTTACATCATGAAATGCATGCCAATAGTAATAGGCCTACAGTTAATACCTGTAAAAAATCAAGTCATAGACTACTTCTTAGATTTCTTCGCTTGTCTCTTGTACAGCTGTTCAGGAATACAATAGATGGAAGACGGTTTCCATTGTGCAAAAGCAGAGCCTTAAGACTCAATTTTGAAAAGTCTAGAAATAGTGTCCATTCTTGTGGGTCATGGGTGATTTCTAAGGCATTCATGAGGCCCTCAATATTGGAAGAGAATACCAGAGTACTTTCCTTTCTGAAGAAAGGCTCCAACTGCTGGTGGCACTTTTGATAGAGAGTAATTGTGACATCTTCTAGAAGATTCAATTGTTGGAGTCTTGATCCTAGCAATTCTGCCTTGTTCTTGGATAAGTCTAAAACACGAAGCAGGTCATTTAGTTCTTCCTGTGTTAGTCTGTGTGGGGTTGATAATGCACTACAGTGAAAATGTGGATCACTGCATGCTGATGGAACAGGAGACAAACAGGTCGGCTCACCCTTGTCCTCATCAGATGAATCAAGAGAATATTCTGCTGGAGGTTCTGGAATAGGAAGTCCCTCACCATGTGGACTGGTCTCAATGCAGATGGAATGTTTGGGTAGACTATTCTCTACTTTTGCTTTGTTATTCCGCTGGAAAGAGGAGGAACCAAGCAGATGTAACAGTTTTTCATGTGTCGCTTGGCTCTCTCCACACCATGGGAACTGCAAATGGCATTGATGGTCTTTTGCCATTGAACCACTGTGAAAGCTGTGTTGTATATGCAGCACAGCATATATGCGGGGCCCAAGGCATGTCTTGGTCACCAACCTCGCATCCGAAGTAAAGATGATAAGCCTTTTTCACTTGAGAAGTGATACTTCTGGTTGGCAAATGTCACTTCCGCACAAATAGAGCAGAAATTGTCCACACTATTAATGCACTTTCGAGGCATTACTGTTCTGTATTGTGCCTAAATGGATAAAATAAGAACAGTTCTATGGAACAGTAGCTTAAACTGTCTCTCACCAAGTCTGAAATATTTTCAATGCACAACCTTTCTGACAGGGTTTTATATAGTGTACTGCTGATGTTAGCTTACTTCAGCAGCCGCCTGGCAGTAGTATTGCGTTGCATCAGAAAATGATGCAATCAACTCTGGATGATGTGTGAATGATGGTATTATTTATCCTACTGGATAAATCTACAAGTGAAACACATAAAGTGAATTATATGAAATATCTTCAAAATGAGAGCTAATAAAAAATTTTCAGGGTTAGGGCCTCCCTCGTGGCACAGCAGTTAAGCCCTACGCTGTGGAGCGCCTGGCAGCGGCAACACGAGTTTGACGCCTGGTCGGGGAGATTCCCACATGGTGCAGCAGACCTCTCCTGCCTCGCCTGCTGCTTCCCTCGGCAGTGTATTTCTGACAATCTGCTGTTCTGTTGTCCGCTCTGTCTCTGGTGAACCCTTTTACCACCTCATGCCTCTGGCGTGTACCCCAGCTTATATTCATAAATAAATAAATCTTTAAAAAAATTTTTTTTCAGGGTTATATTCATGTTAAGCACACCAAGATACTACAGATTAGGGCCTTTTAAAGTCAGTAATGATCTCACTGTTGACCAGTGTAATTGATGTTTGAGAAATGTAGATCTATCAACTTACTGACAAGAATTCAAAAATAAATCTCTTACAGAATTCTTATAAAACCAAGAAACAAAATTATAGAAACAAGATATGAAAAAAAATGGGAAGTTCAACAAAGATGTAGGACCCATAAAAGGAAACAAAACAAAATCCTAGAGCTGAAGAATGCAATTACTGATCTGAAAAACTCAATAGAAAGCTTCAACAGAGATTCAATCAAACAGAATAAAGAATCTGTAAACTTGAAGACAAGTCATTGACATTATTCCATCAGAGGAACAAAAAGAAGAAATCATATGGAATTTAGAGGACACCATCAAGTGAAACAATTTATACAGTATAATGGAATCCCAGCTTAAAAGAGAGAGAAAGGAACAGAAAGTCTATTTTAAAAAATAATGACTGAAAACAATGGCTCCCCAAATTTGGGGAAAGATGGAAATCAACAAAAAGTTCAAAAGTCCCCATCAGATTAACCAAATGAGGTCTTCAACAAAACACATTGTAATTAAGCTGTCACGAATGAAACACAATGAGAGAATTTTGAAAACCAAAAAAAGAGAAAAGAGACATCACATACTTGGGAACTTGTATAAGTCTGTTAGTGAATTTCTCAGCAGAAACATTGCAGACTAGGAGAATTTAGGATATATTCAAAGTATTAAAAGAAAAATAATCTGTCAACCAAGAATACTAGACTCAGCAAATGTGTCCATCAGAAATGAAGAAGAGATACTTTCCCAAGTAAAAGTTGAAGAAGTTCATAAACACTGGACCTGTATTATAAAAAGTGTTATGGCTAGCACTTCAAACTGAAATGAAAGGACATTAAGTAACAATGTAAAAACACATGAAAGTATAAAATTAGTAAAGATAGATATATAGACAAATTCAGAATCTTCTAAAACTGTAATGGTAATGCAGAAATCACTTAAATTAGACAAAAGTATTAAAAATAACTATAACTGTAATTTTTAATGAATATATAATATAAAAATATGTGATTTGTAAAACTAATAACCTAGAATGTGAGGTGAAGTAAAATTGTATTTTTGTATGTGATTAAAGCTTCTTTCAGATTTAAGTAGGATATCTATAAGATGTTTTATATGAGGCTCATAGTACTCTCAAAGGAAAATCTTGTAGATTCACAAAAGGTAATGAGAAAGGAATTAACGTATACTCCCACAAAAAGTCATCACAAAGACAGTAAGAGAGGAAGAAAAACCTTGGAGAGTAGGGAGGGTTGGTAGAGCGGGAGCATAAAAAAACATCTTGGGAAGATGAAAAAATTGAGATGGATGGTATTGTTGGTGTCACAGTAATATAAATATACTTAATGAAACTAAACCGTACAATTAAAAATGTTAAATCATAAATTTTTTGTCATGGATATTTTAAAAGTAAATAAATCTATGTAAAATAAAATTGATCGCTGTAACCCATGATGTTAATATCAAAGAAGAAAAAAGTCACATAATCATTTAAGCTGATGCAGAAAAATCATACAAAATTCAACATTTGCTTATGATAAAAACACTCAGAAAACTACAAAGGGAGCTTCGTTAACGTAATAAAAGACATCGGGTTTTTTTTAGTTTTTTTTTAATTTATGCACACAAGAACTGGGGTCTATGCCAGAGGTGCGGGGTGTATGAGGATTCACTAGAGACAGAGTCGGGAGCAGAACAGGCAGATCTACTGAAATACACTGCTGAGGAGAGCAGCGGGTGAGACAGGAGAGGTCTGCTGCACCATACGGGTTAGCTCCCTGGCCAGGGATCAAACTCATGCTGCAGTGGCTGCCAATAGCTTGATAGCACTGAGACTTTAAACCCTGCACCACCAAGGAGGCCCATACAAAAATTCTATTCCCAATATTTTACTTAATGTTTAGAGACCGACTCCTATTCTCCCAAACTGGGAACAAAAAAAGAATTTTACTCTTATTAGTTCTAGTCATCATTATCCTGGAGATGTAGGCAATGCAAAGAGGGCAAGAAAAATAAATAAAAGACATATAGATCGGAAAGGAAGAACTAATATATCCTTGCCTACTCCCTCCTCACAGATGACATTTTCTCTACAGAACAGCGTATTGAAAATCTCATGGAATCTACATAAACATTTCAATAACTGAATTTATCAAGATTGCAGGATATGAAGTGAACACACAAAAATCAATCATATTTACATCCCCAAAATGAACTAACTGAAACAGAAATAAGCAATAGCAATTAAAATAAGTTCTGAAAAAAGGAATACTTTAAAAAATTTTAAGCTCAATGGTTAACATCTTTGTTAGTGTTGTGGAAGTACAGGATCTCTCCATGTGTAGTCATCATACCACACCTACCACCAAAGAACCCATCGTCCTCCACCATAGTCCATTGTGTTCTCTCCATATGTAGGCTTAAACCTACAAATGTTGATAAAAGAAAACAAAAAAGACCTAAATCATGAGGGAGAAATACTGTTTCTTTTGAGTCTCTTGGGTTTTTCTCCAACCTATTTGAACACTTCAGTAGATAAGATTCTATTCTTAACTCTATCCCCCCAAAACTGATCTATAGATATATTGTAGTCTCAGATGGATTTTAAAAATTAATACAGGAAAATTGAGCCTAAGATCTATACTGAAATAAAATGGAACTAGAATAGCCAAAACATTTTTGAAAAAGATGATCAAAGTAGAATGATGCTTCTTTTTCTGAGACTTACTCTAAAACTTCAGTAATCAAGGTGTGTTGTATTAGTGAAGGGATAAACACCTAGATCAATGGAATAGAAAAGAGAGTTCAGAAAAGATGTACACAGATATCAGTTGACATTTGAACAAAGTGGAAAATGCAATTAAATGGGGGGAAAGACAGTCATTTTCAGAAATGGTGATGAATCAATTAGGTCTATATGCATAAAGTGAACCTTGACATAAAACTTACAGCACACATAAATATTCAAAATGGATGATAAATTTACACACAAAATCATAAATTTTTAAAAAGAAAACAAAAAAAAATTCATGATTTGGGATTAGGCAAGCCCTCTTTACTTTGACCAAAAAAAAAAAAAAAAAAAAAAAAAAAAAAAAAAAAAAAAAAAAAAAAAAAAAAAAAGCACAATCCATAAAAAGTAAAGGATAAACTGAATTTCATAAACACTTCTCAAACAGGACAAACCTTGGGGAACTGGGGTTGATCAAATTGGTGAGTCCTCACCCAAGTGCTTATGAGGTGGTATGAACAACAGTAACGGGACTTACTTACACAGGGAGTGAAAAAAGGGAGGGTGGGTGAAAGAGCTAGAGAGAATATTCAGATTGGCACTTGGCGAGAAGCAAGAAGCCAGAAGTCACCTGTCCTATCCCCTGACAGGGCTGAAGTTCAAGCCAAAGCCACACATGGCAAGCTGGTGACTTCTCCACAGATACTTTTCTTCACCAGCAGTTTAATTGCTAAAACTCCAGTCATACAACGGCCAAAGCCCCAGGAATTTACCTGCCCTAAAGCCTTAACAGAGTAACTGCCAAAAGCCTCATCTCCATACCTTTTTCCCATCAGCCACCCTACCCTCCCTCAGGGGGTGGAGTCTGAAAAGCTCCCCCTCCTATGATCAAGTGGGCCAGAGGACCACCTACTGACTGGGTGGTTGTTCCTCACTGTTAACTGTAAGCTTCTCCTCTGTAAAAGACGAAAGAGTGAAAAGTTAAGCTATATATTGGGAGAAATAGTTGAAGTAACATATGTGTCAAAGGAATTGTATACAGAATATATAAATAACTCTCACAACAGTGAAAAACTACCCAATTAAAAAAAATGGACCCAGGATTTGAACTATACTAAAGATGATATACAGATGACAAATAATTACAGACAAAGATGCTCAACAGGATTAGCAGTTATGGAAATGGAAATGAAAACGATAATGAGATACCACCATAGCTAGAAGAATGGCTAAAATTTAAAATGTATATGTAAAGGACAATACTAAAAAATATCTTTATTTGTCATTAACTTAATCTAAAGTACTTAACTAATAAAATGAAAGGTTACTTTTAAAAATATGGATAATACCAAGTGCTGAGAAGGATACTGAGTAACATATCTAATGGGTGGAAATAAAAAATGCTACAGTTTTTATCAAATTAAACATATTTACTTTAAGACCCATCCCATTCATTTAAGAGAAAAGAAAACTCACGTTCACACAAAATCTGTACATTTATAGCGGCTCTATTCATAATTGCCAAATCTGGAAACAATCTAAATATCATTCCATAGGTCAGTGGAAAAATAAATTGTGCAATGGAATGCAACTCAGCCAAAAAAAAGGAATGAAGGAAGGAAAGAAGGGAGGGAGGGAGGGAGGGAGGGAGGGAGGGAGAAAGAAAAGGAATGAACATTGATAAATGCAACAACATGGACAAATATCAGACATTAGGGAGTTTTGGTGGTGATGGACCTACCATACAACCTATTTGTGTTGGTTGCATGAATGTGTGTGTGTGTATGTTAAAATACACAGAAAAGTGTATTAAAAAGTCATTTTTACTGACTATTTAAAAATAGAGAGTACAGAACAGAATTGTATACTTCAGATGTAAATGAAGAAATGATACTCATAAAAGCACAGTAAGTGGTGAAACATAAAAGCATATAGAACTGAAACATGACCTAACATTTTTTTGGAAAAGGCTAATTTGACAAAGGTCACACATTTAAGAGACAACAGTGGAATCTGAAGGCAAGTTGGCTGACAAGCTGCAGAAGCCTTCACAGAACTACACTGCAGAGTATCTATGCCTAGTGGCTAAGAGCATTCAGTGCAAAATGAAAACACCCGCAATTCTAGCTCTACCACCACTTTTAACTGGGGATCTATTCCTCATCTGTAAAATGAGATTAATAGCAGGTACTTTTGATTAAAGCTTTTCCACATTTAAAGTGCTTTGTACTTCACCTGGCCCTAGTAACTGGTGAAGAAATAACAGCTCTTAATCACACACAGCCTTAGTTTCTCCACTGGTATCATGAACTAACACCTGTGCTATGACACGTTGAAAGAAGTAAGCAGCAAATATGTTCTCTAGTCAGCACATTAGCATTTCCACAAAGTCCTTAGGGCTCATATTTGGTTTCAGAAAAGGATGAAGAAAATTGAATTTAGGTCTGTTTGATACAAAACACAGTCTTCCTTCTGCTCCTACCTCCCCTCCCATTTTGAGGCATAATGGTCACTTCCTGACTAGATATCCAGGAATATTTTACATTTCTATCAAGATGTTCTTTGTCAAGATGGTATACATATACACATACACATACACACACACACACACACACACACGCAATGTGTGTGTGTGTGTGTGAGTGTGTAATCTCAAAGACCAAGAAATAATAGTCAAAATCAGGAACAAGAAGGGAAGGAGAGGAACAGAGTTTAAAAGTCTCTTGTAATAACTTTTCAGAACATAGCAACTCTGGTTAGCCCTCTGCTTCATGCACTTCGGAAGCAGAACAGAAATTACAAGCACCCTGGCTATTATTATACATAGAGACCACCTCCATTACTTTAAGTGATATTGCCGAATACAATGGACAGCAGCTTTTTAAAACAGGCTAAGCTCTTTTCCAAGTATTGACATCAGCAGGACCTTGTAATTGTTCTCTCAATAGCTCAACTACCACTACAGTCACAGATGGGGACTGCTGCTTTCCACACTGCAACACAGACACACAGAAGCCACCCCCTTCTTGGGGTTGGGGAGGGTTTGGTAAGCGACCTTTGCCTTTAGCTTGTTAGCTGTTTGCACCATTTCCAGTTGGAGATGAGCTAGGGGATGCTATCCAGGGTGGGTTTGGGTAGTGAAAAAATTTTTAGACCCTTTTTCTCACTTGGGTTTATCAAATTCAGTACAGAAAGGGATAGCTTGAAAGACCTTAGTTCATTTATTTGTGAGCATTGGGTACCTGACTAAATAATTTGATTTTCAGGTGACAATTAAAAATCCCTTTTCCCTTATTTTAATTCATTTTTCCGCCAGCCATGATATGTTGCTAGAAATTCGGGATTATTGAATAGGGTAATAGTTTGGCTACATTTTAATCTATTATTCATTAACTAGTGAGCAGGATTTAGAGGGAAAGGAACTCAGGGAAAATAAATATTGATGGGACTTGAAAATAGAGATAGAAAAAGGGATTAGAAACAGAATCCATGGGGGTGTTTAGGGGTGCAGGGCAGAGAGGAGGGAACATAATGAAAGAAGAGCAGTTATTAAAAACAATTTTGCCTGTTCTCAGGGTTGCACCTGGTCCTGCTAAATTCAGTAATAAGAGAATGATTCAACAATGGGTTATTCTCTGAGTCCAATTTTGTTATCACACTTGGAATAATCTTTGTTGAACAGTAGGAAATGCTAAAGCTGTGAGGTTTAGTGATAAAGTTGGTCAAATCACTTTGAAGTTGGTCGTCTTAATTTTGTTTTCATTCCCCACAAACAAGACTAGGAAAACTTAAAACTCTGTGTGTGTTTTCCCCCCACTGGCTGTATTCCCATGTCCATAATGATGATTCCGGAAAAACCAAATTCAAATCGTGTCCCGGATATGACTGAGACTGAAATATTATCTAGTATCTGTATAAAATTTTCATTTTCTAAGACAATTCTTACTAAAATAGCCCTTGAAACCCCAGAAAGTCTGACTGGTTTTCCTGCTGTATTTGAAGACCATTTGGCCCTGACTTTGTTGTTTACTTGCTCTGCCTTTGTGATAATTAGCCAAGCCCTAAGGTCGGAGTAGGGTGGAGGATAACTGCATGTAAAATTGAGAGATGACATCTTCACTTCCTGCTGAAATCTTTTTGTATAAACTGTGTGAACTTTGCTGAATTTAAATTCTTTGAAGTCTGAGATGGCCGTATTTCTCTCTGTGCTGTCTGGAGTAATAGTAAACTTGCAGCAAATGTTGATTTCTCAAGCCAGAGTCCCCAGCTTCCTCAAGAAAAGGAGGGACAGAATTCCGTCTTTATTGCACAGAGGCTTGAATATAAATGCTGATAATTAATCATGTTTTAAAGACCCTGGTTGTACTTCAAATTCAGCTCTTGGTGTGGTTAGTAAAGTGGCTCTAAAGTCAAAAAGAACTTCAATCCTGTGGATCAGGACAAGTTACTGAGTTTCTCTGCATCTGTTTTCTCATCTGTGAAGTGTAGGTAATAATAGCATGTGGAGAATTTCAACCAGTTCCTGGAACATAGTAAGGGCTAACTGAATGGAAGGCTTTATTATTATCATTATTGTTGCTCTTGAATGCTTATTATCAACAACATAATTATTATTCCTTAAGTGGCTATCTCTTTTTGATGTGTTCTACAGAACTGGAACCACTCCCCCAATCAGTCCAGGCAGAAAACTAAAATAGCACTCTAAACCAGCTAGGGCCAAGATGGCAATTAGG
The DNA here is from genome assembly GCA_004024925.1 of Scalopus aquaticus. NCBI lineage: Eukaryota > Metazoa > Chordata > Mammalia > Eulipotyphla > Talpidae > Scalopus > Scalopus aquaticus. The sequence continues at coordinate 220,531 of PVIJ01000128.1, forward strand.
TTTTTAGCTCAATATAATAATTAGATGTTAGTACCTTCCTGGAAGACTGTGTGGACAACATTCTAAGGTTGCTGATGAGAACAGCAAAGGGTCACAATCGATTATCAATGTCTGCCTTGAGTATGGGAGGGAGAAGGGCCATACTGTGAATATTTGCCAACCCTGGCCTAGGCACTGTGGGCCAAAACTTGGATTTTTTTCTGGCCCTCTGAAACAGTGCACAAAAGTACAGTCTCTTTTCTGCTGGCCACAATTCTAACACCCTTAATGTTACAAGGGATACTTATTGGTAGAAAGCTGTAACCCAGTTCAAGACCAAATACTGAAAAATAAGTTGATTTAAATAAATTTTTCTTGTTGTTTAGAGTTTCATAGCTTCCTTCTGGGAAAACTATTTGGCTATTAGGCATCATAATCTGTGTAACATGGTGGTCTCCTCTTCCCCAGTAATGATGATAATGGCTTATATTTTCAGAGCACTTAATTTGTAAAATGCTCTTACTTCCATTAGGACACTTTATATTCAACCATTTGGCTTGAGGCAAGCAGAAAAGGAAGTGACGGCAAACTGGTGTGGGTATTTCTTAAGTCTCATTTCAAGTTCATTGATGATTCCAGCACATATGTTTTGTTTCCAAAATGCTGGCATTTCACTTCCAGGGTAATAGTATCTGCCTCTTGCTGTGAGCCTCCCTCTGGTTTCTTGACTTCTTAATTTATTTTCCCTTCATTTAGGATTCTTCCCCATGTAATACATGTTTGTCCGTTGTTAAAATATTGCCCTCATATTTTGCAGTGTGCCCAAGTATTTCCTCAGTGAGTCACTTATGGATCGCATGGCCAATTCTATTCTCAAAACGAAATGCCAAGTCTAAGATTAGTTCCAGTTTTGTATTAATGATTACAGATTCTTAAAGCTTAGAAATTGCTGCACAGATACCAACATGGTCAAATGGTGGCCTGTGTAGAAGGCAGGTTTTCCATTGCTTTTCTGCACCAATAGATTTTGTTTTCCTGTCCTCCTATATAGAGTCTACTTCAGAAGCATAATCCATTCTCTCCTACTCATCCAGTCTCAAGAGATTTGGAACTATTTTGCAATAAAAGATGTGTAAGTTTGACCCTCCCTGCCCACGCTGCTCTCTGCTCAAATGGGTTGAGTCAGTATTTCCTCTCATCCTAATTCATCGGTGGGCCAGCTGGTTTTGTCTGATAGATTAACCCAGTTAAGTGACCTTCTTTGAACTTCACCTAACCAGGAAAAAGGTAAAATTAAGTAATAATTTAATTAATCAAGGAAGACCAGTGAAACAGATAAGTTCAGATCCTAAAATCTCTTTCCTCCATAAAAATATTTTAGGTAGTTTTGTAATAGAGATCTGTTTCTATTATAAAACTTTAAATCATGTAACAGATAAACTATGTTTTCATCCCTGTTTATTGTATGACAACCTAGATGGATCAGAGTTCCTTACATGAAGTTGTTAAAAATTATTATGACTTCAAAGCCTAACAAAGAACTACTTAGGACACATGGTTCTGTTTATCTTGCAGAACTGTTTTCACTGAATTAGGGTATGGTAGTATATCCTCAGTGTACAATAAAAGGTGCTACAAGAAATAACCATATGGAACCTAGTTTTGCATTTAATATGATGATATATTTGCATATATTTTCTACCATATCTCAGTGTCTCCTGATGGCATCCCATCTGAGACATTTCTTGGTGACCAAGTTCCACGAAAAGCAATACTTTCATTGGGAAACTTAATCTGTTTTCACTTCAGTGACAATAATAATTAATAACTGATCAAATATCTCTTTTGTTACTGTTCTTTTGCCTAGTAGAAAACTCAAAGAAAGATGTATGGTTCAACTTCAGTATGAAACACTGAATATATGTAGTTGGAGTCAAGAAATGACTTAAAAACTGCAGACATATGGCATCTAATTAAAAGATAACCTTAGGGAGGCAATTGTTGGCACTGGTGTACTTGCACACGGATGTCATCAAAGAAACAGAATTCTATTTTTTTGCCTTATCTTTTTTGACAACTGTCTTATTAGTCTAACACTTCATGCCTCATATCACATGATGGCTACCATAGGGCCAAAGCACATGTCCCTTCTTCCTCTCCATCTTAAAAGAAAACAAGTTTTTCCAGAACTAATCTTTCTATGTCTCATTGGCATTTCTGAATCACATGACTACCCAACAAAGTTAGAGTTATGTTAGCCAATTTTCAAAGCTATAAGAACATGTTGTCCCTGGTCTTATTTTTATAAATATTCTTGTATGTTTAAGAAATTGAGAAAAGTTTAAGATTTGGCTCCTGCTTTCTTTCTATAAGCTGAGCCTCTAGTTAAGAGACAATTCATATAAGAAAAAATTAATAATAATGATAGTAATAACATGAGTCAATAACACATGAGGTATGCAAGGCATACATTATGACATACCAAGTGAGAGAAAAAAATATAACCAGATGAGAAGTCTAGATAGTAAGAGTTGAAGAGTCTAGATTATAGGTAGATTGAAGTAAATAGATGGTCTAAAAAGTAAGGCACTGGAGAACTCCACCATGATTTGGGGGTGAAAGGATATTTAGGAGTAGGAAGAGTTTGATGTAAATCTTACAGAGGAAAAAAAATGAGATAATTAAATTTTTCTTTTGTCATTAAGCCTAAAACTACAGGTGTTATGAAGCAATTTTCATTGTCTGCAAATCTTCCCATATTCCTCAATAGATAGTCCATTTTGGACTTTAGGGAATTTTTTGAGGATCCATGCCCATTAGCTACCTGAAAATCAGAGGTCTAGTAATAAAATGAAATCCCATGAGTAGAAAATTAGGGACTTGTCTCATGAATAAGTATACTTATAAGGTATAGGAATTGAAAGACCTTAGTGGAGGGAAGAGAAGAGAGGATTTGAACCCTGAGGCTTGGGATCCAACTCCTGTTGACATTTCTAGCTAGTATTCTTGGTCAAACTGCTTAGCTTCTTAAGCCTGGGATCATTTTCATCTGTAAAATGTTTTGACTTGCCATTATAGCGAGTTTAGGTGCTTTCCTCCACGATGACTTGTAACAATTATATAAGTTAATATCCTAGGAAGTACTGTGTAAACTTTAATAGTGGGGTACAAAAATCATGTACCTCATTTTAGAGATAGATTTCTTCATATAAATTTTATTGTTATTGTTCTATCAGAATACCATCTGATAACTAGATTCAATGCTTCCCATTGATTTCATGTTCAATGTCGGGGATCAAAGACTACAAGTCCACTAAGGTCAGGACCAGTAAGCATACTCTTAAAGAGTAGGTGAGTATCAGGAACTCTGGGTCTACCAGAGTTTGGCTGACTCCCTTTCCAAACCTATGGCTTAGCATCAGTGGGATTCATTCCAGGTATACAAACAATCAGGTAGAGTGCATGTCCATGTTTAAAGTGTTTTGCAATGAAGCAAGATTTTATCTTTCTATCCAGAAAGTCTGACATCACATCTCTAAAAATGGTGTGGACCTCTTGGGAAAAGGTTTTGGGATACGGATGATATGGTGATGTTCAACAGTGGTTAAAGCTCCATTTCCTAGATTTGCTTGTGAAAAAACTTAAAAATAGCTTTGGAAAGAACAGAGTAATGAGCACCCTGTAGCTCTCCTACCACTAGCCTCCTGAAATAACTAACAGAAATGAGACACTAGCCCACTCATAAAGAAACCACCACTTGCAGCACTAAATATTAGACAGGATGTAGAATTTTTTTTCTAACCATAATGCTGTAAAGTATGCAATAAAGGGAAGAAAACACACAAGTGAATTTAAAATAGATCTGATCAGGTTCTATCCTTTCTGTTTTAGGTAAATCTGATGAAGTATATTGTGTATTTCCAAAATTATTGTCATAAATGTGAATACTAAACTCCATACCAGACTGTATCTGAACATAGGTCTAGTGTGCTTGACTCACCATTATAGCCTTAGGGTTCAGGGTCAAATTCCAGATGTGGTAATCATTTTCATTACTGTCTGTGGACCTGATATTTAACTGAATAAAAGACTAAATGGATCAGATAGCAGACAGACAGCAAAAATAACGAAAGTGATCATCTTAATAAATCTTGAGTGCTTCTAAGACACTGGTTTTCTGCACATTCTAAAATTTACATTTCTGTTTCTGGGAAACAAAATAAAGTTTCATGTTTATTAAATTACTCTGTGACACTCCTCTTGGATTAATAATTCTCTAGGGATATTGGGTAAATAAGATTAATTTGTTTTTAGGCACCTCCTACATGCTCAGGTCTTCTATGTAACATCTGCTCAATCCTTATAATCAGTCCAAAGGTAGGTGTTATAATTTTCTTATAGATGAAATGAAGTCTGAGTAGGTAAACCATTTCATAATCATTAAGAGAAGGAATTGGGGTTTTAAATAGAATTCACCAATTACACAATCCCTTGTCTTCAATGATTTTAAAAACTCATTCTTTGTCTACTATAACTGTTGCCTCTGGATAGATAATTAGGAATGTTTAAATGTACATATTGTTGCTGTCCTATGATGATAATGCCTAACAAATGGGGTTTGCAGGAATTCTGGCCAATCGAACTTTCAGATTAACTGAAAGTTAATGTTTTCATTTAAAATCTTATTAAAATGATTCCTGAAATAGAGTCATTCTTTCTGTCTTAACAGAACACAGTGACTAAGACCAGATTTTTCTCTGATAATGATACAGTCTTCACCAGATCTTTGCTCAAATATCCCTTACTCACAGAGATCTCCTATGATCACCTTTGCACCATTTTACTTTTTTTTCTTCACAGCACTTATGACTAATTAATATATTACATATTTCTTTTCTTTTTTTCTTTTTGGACAACCTACCTTAGTAGGTAAGTTTCTTGAGAGAAAGACTTTTATTTTATCCAGAGTTGTTTCTCCAGCACAAAGAATAGTGCCTGGAATGTAGTAGATCTCAAACCATGTTTATTAAATGAATGAACAATGACTAAATGGGATTAAATATCAATTGTAGCCATTTAGTCCTATTGCTACAAAGAGACTGGGCTAAATTTGAGTGTATGTGACACCTGGTGACCCATTATTTGGCATCTATGCAGGGGGTTACTTATAAAAAAAGCTATTGACACATTATCTGGTTCTTCCTCCTACAAAAAGACAGGGCAGCAATTTTAGAAAATTAAAGCACTGGTCAGTTGGAATTGGTTCATCCAGGCTGTTCCATAATTTAAAGAACAGAATTGTTTTTTCTGCTTTTTATACTAGCCAATCTTTTATGCTGAGCTCACACCATGTAAACACATTTGCTTTTTCACCAAAGACATACACTTTGAAGACGACTCAATTCTAAAGAAAGTAGGTTCCAATTTTCTTAATGTTCTCCACAGAGAAATTCCTGAAAGCAAAGTATCCTTAGAGAAGGCACCCATTTGCAGTTTACTTTATTGCATTCTTTCTGAAATGCTGTTGCCAGCACAATCACTAACTTGTTATGTGATCCTGGTGAAGTGCTATTTCTCTCTCTCTTGCTTAAAAATGGTAACCCATAGCTGTTTATAGAAGAGTGAAGATTGAATAGTAGGGAATGGGAAAAAATCTATTCCAAGTAGATCTGCAGATATTTGGAAACTGAGACCAGAAGAACTTTCAATAGTGAAGAAATGAATGGAATTGTTATAGCACAGATACAGGTGTCTTTTGAGCATTAAAACAGATCTCAACTGTTATGTTTTCTATCACTGTCTTCAGGGTACAAGTCAAATGTATTTGGAAATATTGGTGACCCTCCAGGCTGTTTAAAAATGTTTAGAAAACCTGATTGAGAGCACGCATCCTGAGAAGGAGTCAAGTGGTTATTAAGAGCTCTAAAGCAGTCTGCCAGGGCTGGAATCCTGAGTCTGTTACTTATTTGGCATCATCACCTGGGGCAAGCTGCATTGTACAATAAAGGCTGGATCACAGAACTATTGCTCAAATTCCTCTAACTGCTCCCCAAGTCTTCAGCTCTGTCTATATGGTTATATCCTGCTCTCATCTTGGGCCATTTGAAGTCACTCTTGCTCTTAATTGCTGTACTTTGACCTAAGGTGTCTTCTTGCAGGACCCTTCTTTCTGCATCTGCTGACCTCGGCTTGGAATACGTCTCCCACATGATTCTCATGGACTGCTCTTTTGCTTCCTTAGGGTCTGTGCCCCACTGTCACCCCTCAGAGATGCTTTGTCAGAATATCTTTCTAAAATAGCATCTCCCTGTCACTCTCTACTCCACCTCCATTTATTCTTCCTCATAATATTTATCATACTAAACTGGTATTATGAAATTAATTCTTTATTGCCTGTGCCACACTCCCCCCATACCAACCCTATAAGTAAGCAGATGAGGTTATAAATATTGTCATGTCCACTGTGGATTGCCAAAACCGTGACTAGATCTTAACATGTAGTAGGTGCTCAATAAATATTTTTTTTGGATGTGTGAGGGGAAACTCAGTCTAAACTGTGTCTACCAGAGTCTCTTTCTCATTGCTTTGGAATTCAGCCCAAAGAGATTAAATCTGCAGTAGGTGCTATAACTATAACATATAGTTATAATATAATAAATATTAGTTATAAACTAAAACTATAAATTTTTATAGTTCAAAAGCTGAGGCTTTAATTCAGTAAAGCAATTTCAGCAAGCTGAAAATTTTGTGAACAAAAAAGTAGGGTCAAGAGAAGGAGAAGTGAATTTTGTATCCTTCTATTCATGGGCTCTAATTCTACTAATTCCCTTTGCTTAAGATACTTGAGTGTATTTCTGCTTCTTTTTTTTTTAAGATTTATTTTTTATTTATACATACAAGCTGGGGTACAGGCCAGAGGCGTGGGGCGGCGAGAGGGTTTACCAGAGACGGAACGGGTAGCAGAACAGGCAGATCAGAAATACACTGCTGAGGGGAGCAGCGGGCCAGGCAGGAGAGGTCTGCCGCACCATGTGGGATTCTCCCCAGCTGGGCGTCAAACTCGCATCGCCGCTGCCGACAGCTCCACAGCGCAGCGCTCAACCGCTGCGCCACCGGGGAGGCCCTATTTCTGTTTCTTGCAATCAAATTATCCCTAGCTAATACAGGGGTGAAAAGAGTTGACCTCCATTAGAGTCTTTGAAGTTCTAGAGGGCAGAGGAAGTGTTGGTATATCTTTTTATATTTCTACCTCCTGAGTCTACTACAATTATTTCTAGTACATTATCTAGTACATACATAGTAGATAATGATTAGTAGATAAAAAATTTTTCAATTTGTAACTTAATTCCAATAATGTAAGTGCAATGATCCCTAGTTTACCCTTGTAAGACTGTATTTCTCTAATTTACTCCCTTCAGATGGTTTCCCATCATCTCGCTCCTCTCAGGCCCTCACTGAATATTCTCCTCAGCATCCTTGAATGGGACACATTCAAAAATTTTTCAAAAACGAAACCCTTCCCACATAAGGCACATACCAAATTCTGCTGAAAAGAAAATGGAGTGAGTTTCTGGGTGTTCTACATCAAAATATGAGTATCCATTGTCCCCAAAAGGCAAGTTTCATAATTTTTAATAGTGTGGTAGGCTGTATGAATTTAGATGTTCAAAGATTGAGCTTTAAACTATTTTGTGGTAGCTCACTTCCTTAAGCTTGAACCAGAAATTGAGTTTTAGCACCAACCAATGAATTGAAAATTCCGCTGTTGTATATCAGAGAGCAATTATTTTATAGAAGAAAATTAAGGCTTGCAGTGAAACACTTTATTGTAACAATTGCAAACATTGACCTATTAGGTGTTCTAATCCTTACCTTTTTAACAGTTCTTCCAAAGACAGACTTTCATTTTGATGGGTTGTTGGCTTCATCAAATGTCCTGTGATGCAACTGTCCCATTTCCCTTCAAAACCCCTTCTGCATATAATCCTCTATTTTCTTTTAATTAACTTCATCAACACCATCATCACCACCACCACCACCATTATTGACTTCTTCATCATCATCATCATCATCATCATCATCTTGACTTAAGAATATTATCTTTTCCACCCACCATGCAATCTATTTATCTTTACATTAACACTTTCACAATTCTTGCATGAGCTGCCATTTAAATAGTATCATTTATCATTTTTTGGATAAAATAAATTTTCACAATGATTGTGAAATTAGTTACTCACACTTTGAGCTCTTAAGTGTCATTCCTTAGTTATTTTCTTCTCTCATCATCACCCCTTCTTCTGAGTTCACTGTAGTTACTGACGGAGAATCCTCATCTGAATAGGATAAAAAGAAGAAACTGATATTATCCCAGACTTTTTATGCCTTGACCATCATAGTCTCAATTTAGAATTCTGTCTTAAATTAGATTGATTTTTCAGGGCCAGTTACCTACTCCTAACTGAAAACTAGGACAAGAGCACACCAATTCAATCATTTAAAGATTGAATCCAATGTTTCCACTAATTGTCACTTTCAAGAACTATTTGACTCAAATTGAATTTAATTCGGTTGCAAAAGGATACAGACTTACAGTGTGAGGAAAAGGGGCTTTGGCTTTCCAGGCAACAAGAACAAAGTTTCAAAGTAGCCTTGTGATGTGTATGTATATACTACCATTTTAGAACCTTGAGATATGACTAGGGGATGACCATACAGCCACAAGAAAGTTTAGATTTTCTGTTCTAAATGCAACCCTTGGAACATTCTACCAGAGATGTGCAGAGATAACCCCTCTACCACCCAAGGGGCCTGGGCATAGGTATAAATCTACTTCCTTTTTCCCTGGTGGAAAAAGTTCAAATTGGAACACTTTCTGACTTCTTCATCTAATGGCATGTAACAGTAAGACTCTTCAGTTCTACATCAATATATCCTGTGTTCCCATATGAATATGGGTGTGGACTGGACCTTCAGCAGCTAATCTGTGTTCCATGAAGGTAATTTTTGTTTTCCCTTGCAAGTGGCCCATCCCTATTGAATTTTGGGTGGTCAGGGATCCATAGCGTATTTGAGAGAGAGTGCCAAAATGAAGTAAAATTTCTAGCTTCAGGAATTAACTGGCATGAAATCTCTGGGAAGGCTGTGGAGGTGATTCCAAAATGCCATTGTTTCATAGTTTGTGTGGTTATCTGCCGTATTATCAACACAGCAGGCACAGGTGTCTGAACTCAGCCAGGCCAATCAATCCCTCTATGAAATTTTAAAAATCAGAACTGAGGAAAGAGGGTCAGCTTCTCTCAGGCAGAGAAGTTGTAAGAAGAGAAATTAGACAATATCAGTGATTTTCCACCACAAGGAAAAAGTGGACTTACTGTGAGAAAAAGTGAGAGTGACCCTGAGAGAGAACAGAGACAAGAATGAAGCAAGAGAGCTGAGCAACCAGTCTCTGGTTCCCCTGGTTCCTAAGGCCCAGAGATACCACTTCCATTTCTACAGTTTGATTGTTCAGCGATTTCTTTGATTATATAAAATATTCCCAGGAACCTTCCAATAAACTCTTCCTTCCTGGCCTGACCTAATTCCAGTTGGGGTTTTGCTCATTTGTACTCGAAAGTCCTAATTATACATATATGCTTGGGAATTCGAAACCAGACATCCAACAGGCCAAGAGGTGGTTTGCAATTAGCCCAATTATAATTTTTCCCAATCTGACAACCACAATTAAGAGAACTATAGTCAGGAATCTCAGTTTTCTATTTCTATGTTATGCACTGGAATACAGTTTTCAGCAGGAAGTTTCCACATTAGCTCCTATACACTTTGATCACTTTTCCATCAATATATTCTCATGACCTCCCTTCTGATTGAATACAAATGGCTGCTGGATGGAGGAGAATGAAAGCAGAGCCAAATTCTTGGTGTTCCTTTAAATATCTCAACCTTTTCTCCTTTTTTACTCCTGAAATCACATTTTAAATATGGTTTCACATTACTTTCAAATGTAAGAAATACTCTCCCGGGCCCTTTACAATATATGCCTCCAAACTTTATAAATGCACATTGGCAACTTGTTGTAGCAATCTTACATAAAATATTATTGCTCTTTCCTTTTTCTCCAAATTTCAGCTGGAATTGGTAAGATAAAGTAAAATATTTGGAACCCTATTCAGAAAACCAAGGATATTCAAGGTCTTTGGGAAAATGGATCTAAAAAGGTTGATGATAAACCATTTCGTACTCTCTCCCCATATTTCTGGAACATACTATAGGCCAGAATATTTTCAGTCCTTGGCATATCCATTCCTATTCTTTGTAACTTTCAACTTGCCCAGCTTAGCACCTAATGTTGACTGTTGAGTGAATAAGCAACCTTGCAATTGTTAGAGATGTGGTGAGCTAATTAATCCTCCTCTTCCACTAGGTGGTGCTGGTGAACACATCATCTGCCTTGTGCTTTAAAAAGGTCACGCTATGTCACCATTTGTTGGTAGTGGGACTTGATGAGAGACAGCAAGTTTATCTGACCAATTGAATCTTTTCTTCTGACAAGATGTGTGAGCTACTTAATTTCCTTATTATTGAATAGGTCTGATGGACCTTTACTGAGCTATGTCAAAGGATGTGATGAGATAGGCTGTCCCTCTCTTGACACTTTTCAGATGCCCACTTTTCTGGGATTTGGGGTTTAAGATCACTACTTTATAAGGCTTGTAAGGGAAAGGGGTTGTTTGGCTGAGAGAGAAAAGACATAGACTTTAATCACGAGTTCTAGACATAGCACTATTACCTTGACTACTAGCCATTAGCTTTTGGTCCTAGGGTGATTGGGGAGCCCTGGGAATTCATTTTTTGTCCATGAGATTGTATTTAGATATGACCTTTATCTTGAAAGTGTAATAAATACTCTTCTAGGTCCTTTAAAAAAGACTTTCCAAGAGACCTTCTAGAGAACTCATATTTGGCAGGTATATTATATAATATAATAGTGTTCTGTTCGTTAAGCATCATCAGAGAAAGAGGTATTACATATATGCAGTTTCCAGATATGCAAACCTCATTCCTTTCTATACCAAAAATTTTGAAAATTTTGCAAGAATAGAATAAAAATATTCCTAACAAAATATGAGAGAACCAAAAAGAGAAATAGTTGATAGAGCTCTTATTCATAAAAACAGAAATCAAATTCAAACTGGCTTAAACTCAAAAAGTTTCCCAAACAGAAAAAGGTCTGGAAAACTTCAGAAAAGTTGAATACAAGGATTCAGCCTCCAGGACCTAACTTCTGTTCATCTCTGCCCTACTTTTTCTGTCTTTGCTCCATGTACACACCTGCCTTTGCCATTCATGGTGCCAGCAGATCTAGCCTTATATATCTTCCTGGCCTTCAGTCAAATGGAATTATTTCTCCTTCCAATAATTCCTATGAACTTCCCAGAATTCACATATTGACTGGGTTTTGGTCTCATGGCTCCTAAAATTAAATTATGATGACTAAATGGAAACAATACATGGATTGGCCAGATCTGGTTCACATATGGCTCTAGAGATAGAGATGGGTCAGACAACAATAACCACATGCATCTAGAATTTAGAGTCTGAGTATAGTCATTCCCCAAAGGAAATCCATTCTATTCTTGCCAGTGTAGGTATGAGTGGATGCTGGGAGGGTAAAATCAACAGACTTATTGCAAAAGAAGTTAACGGAGAAAACGGAGTGAGACCTGATCACTGACTTACTCCTTTTATTATGCAAAGTTCCTTCCTTCATTCCTCCCTACCTTCCTTCTTTCCTTCCTTCCACAAAAATAACCTGAGATTCTACTATGTGCCAGTCACTGAAGATACAACCATGAGGGCATAGGATTTAAAGTGTGCCCCTACAGAGCTCTCATGGGCAAGTAAACATACAATTCTAATACAGAGTAATCTGCACTAGCATAGAAGTAGATGTAGAGGGAAACACATAAAAATTAGGGTCCTTAAATCATATTGAGTGTCAAAGAAGCCTCACTAGGTACCTTATATCAAAACTGAGTTCTTAAGATGAGGAGTTAGGCAAATAGAACATCCAAAATGAGGAGGGAAAAGGAAAGGTTTCCCAAGAGAGGCAACCAAGGAAGGATTGTGGATTTAGAGAGATGTGAGTCTTACAGTTTGGTGAGAGCAGTGGTGTGAGTAGAGCAGGGAGGAGCTGAGAAGAAAGAAGAAGGAAGAGGGTTTCCATGTCTCTCCGAACATGTACTACCAACCCCAGTGGATTATTTTCTCACTTTTAGTTTTATTTCATGTTCAATTTTATCAGTGAGACAACTTCACTGCAGCATTGTAACAAAGGCCTGAAACCTTGGTCATGTACAGCAGGCAGAAACATGTGCTATTTAATGGCTCTCTCTATTTATTGAGAGAACCATCTTCCCCTCTCCTTTACCAACTACCTCCTCTCTGTATCAGGACTTAAAGCAGAATGACCCCTTCCTCTCTGTCCCCTTTATCCTTAACCCACAACTTCCCCACCCCCAGTTGACTAAGCAACGCCTCCTCTGTGCTCCTATAGAAACTGCGGAAAATCCTTCACATAATTTCATGTCATTTTGAGAGTCTGTCGGCAAGTATGGTGGGCAACCTCTAAGACAGGCCTGATGATCTCCGCCTTCTGGTATGCTTGTCTTTGTATTATCCCCTCCCCTCCAGGGGGACTTACCTGGCTTTATCATTGCAAAAATGATAAAATGCCACTTTGGAGATAGGGTTATAAAAAGACAATGGCTTCTGTTGGGGGCTTCCTCTCTCTCCTCGCTACCTACCTGCTATGTCATGAACACATTCAGGCAGACTCCGAACACCATGTGGCGAGGAACTCTATGAGCTTAGAAGCTCCAGTTGAGTTGGGGCATGACCGCAGCCTCCTCTGAGACCCTGAGCCAGAGGCACCCAGCTAAGCTGTGCCCTGATTACTATCCCACTGACATTGTGGGATAATAAATGTTTGTTGTTTTAAGCACTAATTTTGGGGGTAACTTATTATGCAGCAACAGACAAGTAACACAGGAAATCTGTCTCCCCGCAGACTCAAAGGACCTCCAGGGCAAAACTGTGTCTTAGTCATCGTGTCCAGTGGCTGGCACAGTGGCTGCCACAAAGTAGATGGTCTATAATCTGATGAAAGGAACTGACCTGCATTTCATCAGTGTCAATTTTCCTGGGCAAACTTTCTTTCCCACCCCCTGTGCTGTATGAATCCAGTTTAATTATATGTCAGCACTAAGCACAGAGCATTGGTTGTGTAGATCCCATTACTACAGGGTTCTCTAAACGTCCTTGCCTTCTCCTGAACCTCACGAGTGCCCCAAGTGATATATGGGTCAAGAGGGAAAAGACCCTAGCAACTCCCTCAGACATTACAGAGCAGAGATCCCTAACTCAGGTCTAAGATTCATTGGTTTTAACGAATGAGGTTATTGCCTAAGTTTGTACGTAAAATTCTCCAGCATTGTGCCTTTTTTCTGGGAGAGGATTTGTAATTTTTACCAGAGCTTCAAAGAGATCTGATAGAAAGGATTTAAGAGTCGTTATTCCAGGCAGAAAGAGGGAGACAGAAAGAATAAATGCCTGATGAAAGATTTCTATTGTTTGATGGGGAGCCAAGGAATGAGGGTGATTCCAGACGAGTTGCACTTGCATCATCTCACTTTCCCTGAAACCATTTCCAACTAGGAATGAGATTCTAGAAAGTATATTAATGGATACTTCTCTCTTTTTCCTTTAATGGTGAAGGAGTCTATTGCATGTTGATTATAGTAAATTAGCCACTGCCTGTCCCCCACCCTTATCCCATCCCAGGGGATATTGAGTAATATCCTGATCAGGCCATGTGTGGATCTGGGATGTGCCTGGGATTCTCAGGAAGTAGATGAGCCTTGATTCCAGTGACCACCCTCCTTGCCTCTCCTCCTGAACTGCCCCCCCATCCTCTAAATATATATTTCCCCCCTCAGGGCTATCCTGTGTCCCATTCTTCTTCTTTATCTTCATCTTTATCAAATAAGTAATTAATAACTGGGGTGCTGGTTGATTAAGGACTTCATGAGTGCATTTCAAGAGAAGGCTATTCAATAGACTTGGAAATCTCGTCAGGATTTAAAGAAATGAAACTTTGATGGTTGAATGACTATCAGAAGAACAGATATTTGAAGGCTTTAGAGACTCCCAAACAATTCCAAAATATCTGGGGATTGAGCATGAATAAACAACTTACTGAAGAGTAGGCTTAGGATCAATGTACAAATAAATTCCTACAGCAGGAGTGTCCAAATACAACAAGGGACACCTTGTCGCATAGCTGATGCAGAAGCCAGCCACCCTCTGATGTTATTATTGGAAAGGTTTGTTTTATGTGCATATCCACTTGTCTATCCAACAAATGCTGAGAAAACCTCACTTACTGGTAGGCACAGATGAGTCAACACCAATACATGGTGCCATCTTCTGCCTTTATTAAGTTCACCTTCAAGACTCAGGCAGGGACACACATCTACAATCTATGACACAATAGGAAGAAGAGGGGCCTGAAGATCTTAAAAAAAGGCATCTAAATGTTAGAATTATACCTATTTGTAGCCCAGATTAAACAGGTCTGCAAACTGAATTTTTCATTGATCATAAATTGGTGATTCATGGTCCAGATAATAGCAAAGCTTCCCCCCCACCACCTGCTCTGGGATTATTTTGTCCCACACCATAGCACCTGTGACGCATCGTCATATTCCCTTGTGCTCTTCCCTCCCTTGTTTTGACCTCTCTCCCTCCTCCTCTCCTATTATAGGCCTCAGATATATGGTGATATTAAAGATTTAATGAGTGCCTAACATGTACCAACATTGTTCTAGATACTTTTTACATATTAAGTCACTTACTACTATAATTAAGGCACTCTTATTAGGGGCAATTATTAGCTCCACTTTGCAGATGAGAAAGTCAAGGCACAGGGGAATTAAGTTAGAAGCCCCAGTCATTGGACCAGGGGTATATGACTTAAGACCCATATTTGAAACTCTATGTTGCTTCTACATGGATAATTTTTCTGATTACGAACTTTTTAAAATTATATGGAATGTTTTATTTGGTCAAAGAAAGTGAATTAGTATGTGCATTCACTAACTTCTCCTTTACAATGACTTGCCTCATACATGTTACAGTGAAGAGAGTAAGTATCCATTTTAGACTTAAACCGAATGACTTGTGAGATTTCATCCATCCTATGTTTAAAACTGTCTTCTGGTAATCCCCAGAAGATGCTAATGTCAGATTATCTCCATCTATGCCTGGTAAGCAGCCAAAGGTGGAGGTGGAACAATGACTGTATAATCTTCTATTTTACATATCAAAGGAAAAAGCAAATTATTCACTGTTTTATCTAATAAATTTGTGCCTTGACCACAAAGTAGTAACATTGAAGATGTGAAAGAGATCTGATCAAGTTAAATAGTTCCATAGAAAGTAAGTAAGCTTTACAAGAGAATAGTAGCTGTATGGTTAAATAACTTCAGGAATTTCTGAGGTTCAAAAGGAGTAACTTAGGTTTGACTTCAAGACTTGACAGATCCGTTAGCGTGCTGTGATGTGGAAATCCTTTTTTCATGAAGCATCTCTTGGAATGAGAATTTTCTGCAAGAGATTTACAAAATCTGACTGATCTTCCCATCTAATTTTCACAAATGTGGAGCCAGGGAGCTTGGAGAAGAAAAACGAGCCAAGTTCTCACAACTGATAAATAATAGACTGATATAATAGCACTTAAAAAAAAAAAGAGAGAACATTGGATTTTATGATGATAGCTTAGAACTGAAAACAAATCTTAAAGAGTATCTAATTTAAGCAATTCATTTTGCCAGAAGAGGAAATAAGGTTTCAAAGTATATGTTACATGCTGAAAGCTCTGACAGACATACCACCCAGGTTTTCCGCTTTCTCCTTGAAAATGGACAAAGTGAAATGAATTTAATTATGCTAACCAGAAATAACTGTCAACTCAGAGCTCCTGCTAAATGCTATAGGGCCTTTATAGGACAGACACTAAGAACCTGTGGTAGCCTCATTGGAGAGGTGGCTGGCGATTTCACATTAGAATCACCTGGGAGCTTTAAAAATGATACTGATCTCTCTTGCTGGGCCACATTCTAGACAAACTAAATCTAGAATTTGGAGGCAGGATAGGGCCCTGGTATCTGTATTTTTTAATGTTCCCCATATAATTTTAGTGCAGCAAGGGTAGAGAACCATTAACCTAGAGTGAAATAATATCTGGAGGAAAACAAAGAGGGAAAATGGCAATGGAGGCCTCACACAAGAGGGTACTCAGGTTACCAACATAGAGGAGGCCTGGAGTTTATCTCATTATACACACACGCATGCCTTTTATCGCTCTACCCTATGTCTAGAAAAGGAGAAACAGCTTGGTATGAACAAGACAGTAGTAAGAAGAAATGAATAAAAGGCCAACTGTGCAACATTGGGCCCAGCTAAGACTCAATAGACTGGATTTGCTGGAAATCCCATCAGCATGGCTCTGTGACCTCTGAAATGCTTCATACTTTGTGCAAAGGGCAGGCCTGGAGGTTATTTAGACCGTAGACCTTTGGTTAGACCAGATGGACACAAGAAATTGGACTGTGGGGGTGCTATAGCCATCCAAGGATAGTACCCAAGAGAGAACAGGTCACTGTGGGTTCTCACCCATGTATACAATTGCAAGACCACTCAGCCGTAGGGAACCACAACAATGGGGTTTATTTAACAAACAGGGAAAACAAAGAGTTTCTAAGGCCACAGGTGGCTGGCTATCTACCCCGACGGTGTCCACAGTATCCAGAAGTCTCAAACAAAAGGCCACTCATTCAAGATGGTGCTGTTTTGCTAGTGAGGGCCTGGAGTTCAAGGCCGGCAAGGAGCAGACCAGGATTCAACTCACCACAGCTGGAGGCACTCACAGGAGGAACTGCTGAAATGATACCACCACAGCCCATAGCAACAGTCTGAAGTTCAAGATGGACAGCACCAGACTCTGGATCAGACAGCAAGGAGGCAGCGGCACCAGGAGGCAGTACCGGATGATCAGATACACCATGTTAGCAGCACTTAAAAGTGACCCAGACACAGAATGCCAGTCACCTGGCAGCAGTGCTGGGTAGCACTGGCCAGTAGTGTTGGTCACCACTGGTTAGTAGGCGGCCGTGTAAGATACACAAGCTTACAGCTCTTTGTGAGTTGTTGGCCCACACCAACAACAAAGAGCTTGTTGAGACAGCAGTCCTGGGCCTTTGGTGCTCTTTCCAGGTATAGCAGTAGCAGGACCAGAGGCAGGTTGTAGCAACAGCAAAGCACAGAGCAGGTTCTCTATGGATCTGGGTAGATGGGTAAAGGAGGAGTCCTGGACCCCTCAGCGGCTTTCAGGCCTTTAATGATCCTTTTACATCATTTGTAGCGAGGCAACCAGGTGCAGGGCAGGCAGGGAGGCCTGAGGGCTGAGAGGCTGGCAGGCCTCCCAGCCCCCAGCAAATCTTACTGTTTGGGCTTTCTCTCCCATCGTTGACTCGTGGTCTCTCCGCCACTGCTCTATGCCACACACCATCCTGTGACATCGGCCTTATACAAAACACCTGTTATTATACTCAGCTCAACTGTGCCCACTCACACATGCTCACACCATACGCCAGATTTCTGCCATCAGGCATGCGCACCCGGAGCCCACACTCCCAAGTGCCTCCTGTATTCAAGGCTGCAGATGATATCCACAGAGGCCAATGGCGCAAAAGCCTGACCATTACTAACCCTATCCCTGCCTTATATCCTCTGTCTAAGTTCCCCACCCAATTTGATATCTCCTGATTGAACCATTTCAATGTTAAATGACCAACTGGGACATTTTAGAACCAATTGGCCCATCTGGCACCGAATAACTAATGAGCTGATGAACATAATTGGATGACTTAGCTCACACTTCATTGGTCCATTCTATGATCCAGGTGCCAAATATAAAATAGCTAGCACCAGGCAGGTGCCTGGCTCCATATAACTTCCCTGCAGTCTTCTGCTTCAGGCATCCTGTATGCTGCTGCCCAGAAACCATGCTCCAGACAGCCAACAGAAAACTTCCACTGGAGCTCTGCAAAACCTGCAGGTGGTGTAGGGAGGGGCTGCCCACAGGCAGGAACTTCTGGTGCCATGTTTTTCCAATGGTTCCTGCTGCTTTGACATCAGTGGGAAAATGCCAGTTTTGCCCTGTAGTCTACACTGCAGGACCCTGGTTTCGCATAGAGGTCTCTCACTAGCCGAGATAAATGTGAAGATTATCTTTGTTGTACAAATATAAGGAGCTAGTGATGATTCCAATGAGTGCAGCCCATTGCTGTGGGCACCTGTTATTCTACTGCCCAGTAAGAGTCACCCGGAATGAATTTCCTGCACAGAAGAATAATAGTCCACTAGGCTAGATTTATGTTCCTTAAATTCCTTTCAAATCTCCCTTGCCATTCCCTGGAGATTATTTTTTCATTTTGGATAAATTTTAGACTTATAAACATCATTCTAATTATTTCTGTATTAATGACCTTCCTGTACCACCAAATCCAGCCACAACACATCTGATTATGAACTTGTGACTCAGTGGAGGACATTTTAAAACAACCTTTAACCAGTTCCAATAAGGAGGCAGCAGCCAGCATCTTCTAACAATTATTATAATTTATATATTAAAAAGAAAAATAGCAATGCTCACATTTCTCTAAGATATTCTTAACTAACCACATGAGGATGATGCCTGATTTGCAGGGCAATCACCTTCTTATCCTTCACTTCTCATCACTGTGAGTCTCAGAATGAAGTGTTATCTGAGATCACATTGTGGCTTTTTCTCTTATCCCCCCTCCTTTTTTATTAACTATCCCCTACGCCAGCTGGAACCCAAGACTTAGCATGTACAATATGCCTTCCAACTAAACTGCCTGGTTGTCTATGACTCAGCTGTCCAGTCACAGCTGGCTTGGCATTGATTTTAAAGGATCTCTCTCTCTCTCTCTCTCTCTCTCTCTCTCTCTCTCTCTCTCTCTCTCTCTCTCTCTCTCTCTCTCTCCCTCTCCCTCTCCTTACATAGCATGAATCAATAAATAGCCAGTTCCTTGCTTCCTTCCAGTTGGCTGTGAGAAGGAAACTCCTAGTTCTCTGGCTACAGGCTTGGACAAGAGAAGCAGCTTCTAAGGTCAGTGTCTCAAAGCAGACAGCAGTACAAATAAACAGCCACGGGCAGACAGACATGGAGTCAGGAAAATCCCCTACATGACTAGACTATCAGTTTCAGTAGTGGTGTGGCTCAGAACATCAGGTTCAAGTCCATGACACTGTGGCCAAAGAGTTTGCCTTGGAATCAGTAGTGTTCTCAAGTCCATTTCTCCTTAGTCAGTGCCCATGTTTTGCTAAAGAAAAATCACGTGTGGAATAGAGTCAGTCTCAGACAATTATAAATACGATGCATTTCTAGGATTTGAGTTAATAAAATAGGAGGACAATCTAAATTAGTAAAGAGTCTGAATTGTAGAAGATCTCGAAGGACAAGTACCAGAAGAAAGGGGTCCTGCCGGATGGTGTTCTAAAAAAAGAATAGATGATTGAGACACTAAATGTCCTTTTAAATCCTGGTTCCAGCTGCAGTTTTCTGTGGTGAATGTTACTGGAGGTGGATTTTTTATGAAGTTAAGAAAGTTTATATTTCAAAATCTTTCTTTTCAGAAGGACAAAGTTACGGAGCACTAAACAGTAGGTTCACATGGTCCTGTTTTGTTGCTAAATTTGAAAGAGTGACCTGTGTTGGTATTCTTTTTCTTAAAGAGGTATCCCAACTTGTATACATTTCAGATTCCTTAAAACCTTAATCCATAACAGTTAAGGAAGGTGTTTAGAGTGGAGTTGGTGTTGAAGGGAGTTTGCAGTTCACACTTGTATTGATTCAGGAATAGAGGAAGAGGTATGCTGTTGTCGGGGTCCAGTTTTTCATTTTCATTGGTGACTTTAGATTCCCCTTTCTTCTTCCATATCAGCCCCCTGTGCTCCTCAAAATAATGTGTCCCTGTCGACACATCTTGCAATCAGGATTCTTAACTTTAGGAGGAAACGAGAGTGCAAACACTTGGCACAAAGTAAGCATCAATAAATGTTAGCTGTGTTGGGAGATTTTGTATGCTCAGAATGGTTCCCCTTGGTTATTTGCAGAATGAAAAGAACCTCTTTTCTGCTCTTCACAAGGTTCCTAAAGGATATGAATGCATAACTGGTGGTGGCCAGGATTCTTGCCTTGTGGACAAACTAGTCTGAGAATGAATGAAGTGAGGAAATCAGTGATCTTCCTAATTTCAGCCAACCCTATGCTATCTTCTTGTAGATTTATGCTTTGGGTCACTCCCAACCTGTGGATAGTGACGCTATAATGCCATTGACTAGAAATGCCCAGGGTACTCAACTGGTCCCTTACTACTAGTGGCAAGCCCCCAAAGACAATTATCCAGTAGGATCCAATACCATGGCTGACTGAGATTTTTTTTTTTTAAAAGATTTTATTTTATTTGTACATACAAGCTGGGGTACAGGCCAGAGGCGTGAGGTGGCGAGAGGGTTCACCAGAGACAGAGTGGGGAGCAGAACAGGCAGATCAGAAGTACACTGCTGAGGGGAGCAGCGGATGAGGCAGGAGAGGTTTGCTGCACCATGTGGGATTCTCCCTGGCCGGGCGTCGAACTCGCGTCGCCGCTGCCGACAGCTCCACAGCGCAGCGCTCAACCGCTGCGACATCGGGGAGGCCCCTGACTGAGATTTTAATGATTTTCTCAACACATGTGGCATGAAAGAATTACTACACATCACTGACATTTTTAATTCAACTACCATATATTGCACAACTATTAGGTCCATGGAAGCTGGGTCTGGTCTAGACTACATGAACTACTTGGAATCTGAATGTGTTTATCCTGCAAGTTAAATAAGCATAACTTCCCCTTGCTGAAGAGGTAGAACTCTGAGGTTGACCAATATTGCTGTCATTTCTGGGATATATTTAGTGCCATCTAGATGAGGGATTTAAGATTTTCTGGGAGTCTGATGGGCATTTAGACCATCACAAGTGTTAAAAGAGAGCCAGAAGTGTTTGGTGTAATGATGTTCGTCTTACTGAAATTATTCAGCAAGAACAACTGTTCCTACTAGGGACATCTCGGGGTAGGGATTTCCTATGTTGATGATGCTATACGACTAGAGAATCTCAGTTTCTGTAACACATAAACATACAACTCATACTGATTTAGTATAGTATATACTCAAATTAGTGCTGATGAGAATAAGAACAATTAAATAGCTAAAAATGACGTAACTAGTTTACAAATACATTTCTGGTTATTTATTAAATGATATTATTAAGGAGATTGAAAACAGTCTTTTCGATATATGTTCAACCTAAAACCGAATTTTAACAGAAAGGGGAAAATATATTTCAATCTAGTTCACTCTCCAAGTGTTCACAAATTATATACCAGAAAGACCGAAATTAGAGTGATGAATATAGTAAATTACTCTGAATAAAGCATTGGGTTGGAATCTATAAATTCTGGTTTTGTCATAGCTTTGTTCCTAAATTACTGCAATTACTCTGAGACTCACTTTCTTCATTGATAAAATGACAGGGCCAGACTACACAATAACTGCCTTTTATTGAACTATTACTATGTGCTAAACATTATATTAGGAGCTTCATGTACACTATTATACATTATTATACCACCATTTATTCTCCCATTAATTCTTCCTGTGGCTAATACTTTTTATCTCTTATTCTCTATAGGTAAAGAAACTGAAACTCAGAGAGCTGAAGAAACTTTCCAAAGTTTACATAGATGTTAAATGGCAGAGTAAAGATTGAAACTGGATTAGCCCAGGTCCAGGGCCCAGAAACTTAACTACTATTTGACACTGTTATTCTTGGAAGATCTCAAGGATTCTTTCAGCTTTAGAGACCTCAGCCCTTTTCTTCTAATTCTACAAAATATTCTCTTTCAGAATTAACTGTGTTTCTTTGTTATCTTAATATATTTGTATCAGATTATGGCAGTTAATTTCCAGCTAATACTATTATAATGAAAGTGTGATTTCAGAAGTGTTTGTTCAATTATAACTGACTCAGCTAATTTTCAGCAAAATTAAGATGTACTAGTCAACAAGAGAATACCAATAGACTTTTGATTCCATAACTTATTCTCCAGTTCATTCTGACCACCTCATATTTTTTGGCATAAATCCCGTTTAGAAAATGAATTCTGTACTGAAAGGGAAATTAACCACTCTTGGCTTTTTTCCCGTTAATAAAATCCTAAGCCAAACACTATTTTTTTCCTGGTCTCCAAATCCCTTTACCCCACCCCAGTGATCACAAACACTGTCTGACCATGTGGTCCGACGTTGTTATTGGTGGTGGCAATTTTAATTCTACTACACCTCCTCCAGAAGGGAGGCTGAGATTCCAAGTGACTCTAACAAGCTTATGTTTAGCTCCCAGAGTATTTGTAACTCTCTTCAAAGATCTGAGGGTTGAAATGTCAGAGAATTGTAATACACACCCATCACCTAGTAGACGCTCCAAAAAGTGAGGGCATGAACGAAGCAGATAGAAATATAATATAGTATAAATTGAAGAGTAAATCAGATATTATGAACTCTTAACTGCTACAGTAAAAATGAGGGTAACAACACTAATGAAGAACTAGGATGGAGAAGAAAGACTGAGTAAAGATATAGGCAAGACCTAGATCTATTGGAGAGAAGGGACTTTCTGGGTAAGAGGAATAGCTACGAGGCACTAGAAGGCAATGAACATGTTAAGCCACAGCACTCTGAACAGACATTCTGCAGTGAGCAGATTTCTAGTTAAAAACTGGAAAATTCCATTAGAAAGAGTCATTGAGAGTAGAGACCATATTTCTTTTGCTCATTATCGGGTCCTTGTGCCTATGATAATTTTGAATATAGAATCAGTATTCAATAATGCTTATTAAATGAATACATAAATTATTTATTGACTTTTAATACCCCTATGTTGTATTCCATATAGATACTTGGCTCTCAAAGTGTGATTCCTGGGCCAGTGTTATTGACATCACCTGGAAACTTGCTAGAAATCAACATTCTCAAGCCCATTCCCAACCAATTGAACTAGAAACTCTAGGGCTGGGGCTCAACTGCCTGTGCTTTAGCAAGTCCTCAAGGGAATTCTGATGCACGGTAAAATCTGAGAACCACTTATGTGGACCAAAGCCTTAATATGGCAATTTTTCTACTGTCTCTAAAATTTGAGATGCTCCTCTTCCCATTTTGATCTTTTTGGAAGGACTGGAGTATTTAAAAATAACAAAACACTGACAAGTAATGTCTGAGACATTTAAAGGTTGATAGTGAAATCTGTGTATTTTAAAGAACATAAATGTCTAAATTCAAATAAGAAACAGAGATTTATCCATTATTTCAGACAGTTACTTTAACTACTGTGTGGGAGGGAGTGTCTTTGACAAGAAGAGGTAGGCATTCAGGCCCTGGTAAGGCAATGCTACTTAAAAATCAAATAAGATACCAGTTGAAGGTAGTTTCCTGACCCAAATATTGTTTTGGCCTTCCAAAATTCCAATAAAGTAATGGTAGAAAAGTAACCTATAAAGGTTAAGAGAATGTGAGAAATGCAAGATATGTCAAAGAATTTAAGCACTTTTTGTAAAGCTAAAGAATACACAAGACTGAGGGCCTTTCTTGGGCCGTCTGAGTGTACGTACATGCCTGTGAACAAATGCTGAGGCAGATACCTGTGACGCTGGACCAGAAAGATTGATAAGACCCTGTTTATTCCTGAGGTAAATCAGCATTCTTCATGAGATTTCACAGAATTGAAGAATTTGAAGAGACATTAGAAAATAGAATTTCAAATTCCCAGGGTAAGGAACCTGAGGCCTAAGTGGGTAAAAAGATTGCCCCCAGTCACACATGTAGTACTAAGCAAACTTAAAACAATAAATCAAACTAGAGCAATGAACCAGTGTGGTTTCCACCATATTCCACTGTCCGTGTCAAATTACTAGGATGACAAGGCCTTCCATAACCTAGTGGCCTTCATCTATGTATCTATTCCACTGTTGCATGAGGCATGGAAAAAGTACTGCGCTGGGATCACTCACAAAGTTTCACTTGCTATATTAGAGGAGCTTAGATTTTCTGTCTTTCACCCAGATTTAAATTTTTCAAACCTAATGACTTTCTGAAAATGACTTATTCTTTAATTGGGTGTGACTGGAGTACCTAGCACACCCTCTTGATATTTTAATATGTTGATTTAGCCTATTAGCATTACTAAAAACAATATATACCTTATTAGTATTTGATTTACTATAGACTTATTGGCATTTTATTTTGCTTATGAGGGCATCTGAAAGAGAACTTTGCTAACAGCACAGTATCGTTCCCTTTTGCTACATATGAAGCCCAGAAGCGCAGAGACAGTGAGCCCCTGCACCGCAGGCTGCTGAGAAGCTGAGTGTTCACCAGCCCTAGGTGGAGGGGAGGGTGGGAAGGGGACAGCAAGCACTGGATCCTAGTGTGCCATGAAAAAGTGAGTCATTAGATCAACATTATCACCTTCTACATGTGCTAGAAATGGAAAGTTTGGGAAACACTAGTCAGGACAATTCATCCCCAAAGAGGAAGAGACTGAGTCTGCAATATATTGTTATTTTCTAGGATATGAAGCTAATTCAATCTTTTGGAGCCCCCTGTGACACGCCCCTTCTACTTGGTTGTTTTGTGTGACTATCAGTATCGATAAAATGTGAAACCCTGTTTTGACAGTTCTCATTGGTCCTTCTTATTCTGATTATAGTACTTATTTTCCTCAGATTTACTCTCAATTCCTGCTGCTTGGTCGTTCCTGTTAATACAGAAAATCAAAGCCACCTAATATAAAGTATAGATTGATTTTTTTTTGCATTTATTTTATTTTTCTTTATAATATATATTTTTATTGTTATTTATGTCTTTTACATTTTGTATTCCCCTTGGGTAACCCACCACCAATTCACCCATGACCCGTCTCCGTGGTCCCTTGTGTTCTTTTCTATTCCATTTTGTGCCCTTATCCTCCCTTCCCCCCTCCCCCCCCCCACACTCGCTGAGTGTCTCTCTCCTATTTGGTTTCCCTATAGTCCTGTTATAAGTGAAACCATTTGATATTTTTCTTTTTCTTTCTGGCTTATTTCACTGAGTATGATCCCCTTTGATTCCATCCATGTCGCTGCAAATTGCATGTTTTTATCTTCTTTGAATGCTGAATAGTATTCCATTGTGTATATGTACCACATCTTCTTGATCCAATCATCTATTTTTGGACATCTGGGTTGCTTCCATACCTTTGCTATTGTGAACAGTGCCACAATGAACATAGGGGTGCATGTATCCTTTCGGATTAGTGTTTTTGTATCCTTTGGGTAAATTCCCAAAAGTGGGATTGCTGGGTCGTATGGAAGCTCCATGTTTAGCAGTTTGAGCAATCGCCATACAGCTTTCCATAGTGGTTGGACCAGTTCACATTCCCACCAGCAGCGTAGAAGAGTTCCTTTTACTCCACATCCTTTCCAGCATTTGTTGTTGCCTGTATTTTTAATGTGTGCCATCCTCACAGGTGTGAGGTGGTATCTCATGGTGATTTTGATTTGCATTTCCTTGATGATAAGTGATGTTGAGCATTTTTTCATGTATCTATTGGCCATTTGCTTTTCTTCTTTGGAGAAGTGCCTTTGAGCTCTTCTGCCCATTTTTTGACTGGGTTATTGGCTTTGTTTTTGTTGAGTTGTGTGAGTTCCTTGTAGATTTTTGTTATCAGTCCTTTATCAGATGTATTGTGTGCAAAGATCTTTTCCCAGTTGGTAGGGTGTCTGTTAGTTTTGGTTAATGTCTCTTTTGCTGTACAGAAGCTTTTTATTTTGATATAATCCCATCTGTTTATCTTGTCCTTCACTTCCTTCACATTGAGGGATGTGTCTTTCAAGATTTTGCTGAGATGTATGTCATGTAGAGTTTTGCCTATATTTTCTTCTATACATTGTATGGTTTCAGGTCTTATGTCCAGGTCTTTTATCCATTTTGGGTTGACTTTTGTGCAGGGTGTGAGGTAGTAGTCTAGCTTCATTTTTTTGCATGTGGCTGTCCAGTTTTCCCAGCACAATTTATTGAATAGACTGTCCTTGTTCCACTGCATTTTCTTTGCTCCTTTGTCAAAGATTAGTTGTTCATAGATATGTGGCTTTAATTCTGGGTATTCTATTCGGTTCCATTGGTCTTTCTGTCTGTTTTTGTTCCAATACCGTGCTGTTTTAATTATTATGGCTTTGTAGTATAGTTTGAAATCAGGGAGTGAAATTCCTCCGTTTTCTTTCTTTTTAGTTAGTAGGGCTTTAGCTTGTGAGGTTTTTTGTGGTTCCATATGAATTTCATCAGTAGTCGATCTATTTCTTTGAAGAATGTCCATTGAGATTTTTATTGGAATAGCATTGAATCTGTAAATTGCTTTTGGTAGGACTGCCATTTTGATAATGTTAACCCTTCCAATCCATGAGCAAGGGATGCCTTTCCATCTTCTTGGGTCTTCTTCTATTTCTTTCAACAGAGTTTTGTAGTTTTCTTTGTATAAGTCCTTTATGTCTTTTGTTAGATTTATTCCCAGATATTTGATTTTTTTGGTTTCGATTTTGAAGGGGCTGGATTTCTTAATTTCTTCTTCAGATTGGGTGTTTGCATAGAGGAATGCTACTGACTTTTGTGCGTTGATTTTGTATCCTGCTACTTTACTGAACTGGTATATTATTTTGAGTAGTTTTTCTAAGGAGTTTTTAGGGGTTTGTATATATATTATCATATCATCTGCCAATAGAGACAGTTTAATTTCTTCTTTTTCCTATTTGGATCCCTTGAATGTCTTTCTCTTGTCTAATTGCTCTGGCTAGGACTTCCAGTATTATACTGAAAAGTAATGGTGAGAGTGGACATCCTTGCCTTGTTCCTGATCTTAGGGGAAAGGCCTTCAGCTTCTTACCGTTGAGGATAATATAGGCCGTGGGTTTGTCGTATATGGCTTTTATTATGTTGAGGTATGTTCCTTCTATCCCAAGGATTTCAAGGGCTTTTATCATAAATGGGTGTTGTACTTTGTCAAATGCTTTCTCAGCATATAGATTGAAAGGAAAACAAATACCCATTTATTATCATGTTCCTTTAATTTATAAAATAAGTAAGAAATTAAATATGGCCTATTCATCTTCTTTGTATCAGACAGCCTGGGTAAAAGGAATTGCCAGCTGGGAGGATAAGTTGCCCCAAGTCCTGTTTGTACAGGTGGACTAAATCATAGACTGGCAGTCCATATAATTTGGCCCACCAGTCCATCATGTGGTGTCATGCTAGACAAAAAGCTTTAGATCCTGACGAATGATTTTCTCACAATTTCCTGGAGGAAGAAGGTCCAGAGACCACACACACAGTTGGAGTGTAGCCCGTCTGCCCGTGCCTGGGCATTACCAACCCAAAACAGGATATGAAGCTGCTGTCTTCCACTCCACTTCACGGACCGCTCCTGTAAATACCTCCTCCTAACTCCCTTGTAGGAGCCAAGCTAAATTCTCCTTCCCAACACTGACTCGCTCATGCATGAGTCTATCTAATAAAATCTCATCTGGTTCAACGACACCTAGTGCTCTCTGGTGAAGTCTTCCCCTAAAGTGCAGAAGACCCACTTTTGGACTGGGGCCTATCACTTTACAACTACATTTTTATACACTTTATGTCAATCTTTGTCAATCATTAGGAATACTAATTTCTCCTAGAAAATTATAACCTACTTTGATTAAACATTTTATCATTTATTGTATTTTGATTGGTCTACTTTGTGGTGCTCCACTTGGTTAAGCCACTTGTCTATTATGTCTGTTGAATGTTGCCTCTGGCATGTTTGAAACCATGCATGCTGTTTGGGGACAAAAGCTGTCCCAGATCCATTCTGACTTTTCCTTGACCCCAAGACACGGAATCAGCTACCTTCCAAAGGATCTTTGTCCTTTAGTGGAGGAAATTAGGGAGACCCAAATCTGAGCACTAATAATACACAAATGAATAAAAACTGGGTAGCAGGAGTACACACAGAAATGCATAAAAGTGCATTTCTAAGGAAGTCCTTGAGTTTATGCATAATTTTGCACTTTAGCATTGTATATTTCCATACCTGTTTGTCTTATAGTGTGTGTCTTTCTCAGTCAAAAATACTCCCTTCTACAATGACAACAGCAGCAGCAACATTCTGTGACCCCCACCATCATTACAAATTAATATTTTATTATATGTTCTGTGGCTTTATTTTTCTTTAACAGGCCACCTGATCTATTAGTCTTTAAAGTAAAAATGATCCTCTAATGTAGGAAGTAGTTGAAAAAAATAAATGAAATATTGTAAAAAGGCACGAAAATAAAATCTATTTTTATTGCCTAACCCTCTACTGTATTCTACTCAGACACCATCTTTCTTAGGGCTCCTAAGAACACCTGTATTTTCCTGTTTCCTTCTCTTTGCTCACAATGTACCCCTCCTGCTAAAATGACCTTTCTCTGTAAGTACTTGTTGAAACCTGGCTCATTTTTAAAGGTACCTACACTGCGATCATTCCAAGGCTTCCAGGAAAAATGAGATATTTCTTTTCTGTGCTTCAGGATACCCCTAGTTCTGCTTTTTAAAATCACCACTTAACATACTACATAGATGTATTGATTTTCAATGATGCATACCTAAAATTAACATACATTTATACAGTGTTATAAAGCAATGTTACTTTAATATAAAATATTATTTACACAATGCCGGGTATGAACTAAACAAGAGATGTTTGCTGGATTGAACTGAGTGTTGACTGGGTTAAATCACTCACTGATTTTTTTTTTATCATTGTTCAATTAAAAACCTCAAAAAAGTTATTGATGAACAGGATGGATAATTTTTTAAGAAAAGCACTTGCCTTACTCAGATACTACTGCAGGCTTCTGTAGTTGAAGACGTGTGGACTTCTTAAACTATGAAACAGAATCACCTGAGAGACTTGCTAAAAATGCATCTACTGGGCCTCCCTGGTGGTGCAAGGAGTTAAGTCTCAGCATTATAAAGCTAGCTGCAGCTGACCCATGTGGCTCAGCGACCTCTCCTATCTCACCCGCTGCTCCCCTCAGCAGTGTCAATCCACCTATTCTGCTCCCCACTCTGTCTCTGGAGAATCCTCTCAAAACCCCACCCCCCCACACCCGCCGCAGCACCTCTGGCCTACACCCCAGCTCTTGTATGCACAAATAAATCAATCTTTAAAAAATAAAAATAAAAATGCAGCTACTAAGGCTCTACCCCAGACCTAGTGAAATGGAATCTTTGAGGTGAGGCAGTCTGGATCTTTGACATGTGCTCAGGTGGTTACATATGCATAACAATGTTTGAGAACCATTATCCTAAAGAAATTCAAAATTCAAAATTGTTTTCACACCTACCAAAGACTCCTACCCAGAGATTCCTTACAACTATCTCCTCATCATTCACATAATTCCAAGTATTGTAGTCTTTTACAAAGGCTTAAAACAAGGTGCATCAACATTTATGGAAGATACCTCTCCTGGTGATACAGGGCAGCAAGGGGCACTAAAACTGGCCAAGGACACTGCCCAAATAGTTTAATGCTCGGAATCAGACCTATCTATTCTTGTGCCAAATGCCACATCCATTTCAGCCCACCTCAGTTACAGGGGCAGGACAGTTGCTCCACTAGGGATTTATTCTAAAATGTCTGTCTGAATTCTTCACCTGCACCTGCCAGACTACTCGGGTTCAGAGAACAATAATGAGATTTATTTAACAAACCAGGGAAAACAAAGAGTAACTGAGGCTACAAAAGGCCATTTACCTCACCCAAAGCAGTGCCCAGTGTTTTACATTGCTATACACAAAAGCTCCCAAATGGCGTTTTCCCGCCACTGAGGACCTAGAGCACAGGCAGCCAGAATACAGGCTGGGATCCAACTCATGAAGATAACAGAAGACACAACAGGAGATGCTCAGAGAGCTGCCAAGATGTGCCAGCACAGCACCAGACAATTGACACTCAAAACAGCAGCTGCAGGAGCCAAACAACCCAACAAATGGCCCACAGCCTGACAAACAGCCCATACTCACACAGCTCAGGGAGGCGCTCAGCTCCAGGTCTTCACCTTTTCCATCCAGGCTCTAACAGCAGCAAAGCTGGGAACAGTTTCAGTCACTGAGCTACTTGCAAAGCCTCCAAACTTTTCTTCTCTAAGGTTGGCTGCTGGAAGCCTCTCCTCATCCTTCAGAGGTCTGCAACAGCATTCTGAAAGACAGGCATGGTGGGGGCAGAAATGGCTGACTCTGGAATCCCAGATCTGAAAACTCTGAAATCCCAAAAGCTGAATCCTGGGGGCTGCTTCTGCAGTCCCTTCTATTTCTTTTCAGAGTCTCCTCCCCCACCCATACTTTTTTTTATTTTGCCTGAGGCTGTCAATCCTCACTGGCACCCCCCTTCAGGGGATACCATCTGTAACAGTCTTTGACTTCAGCCACCCCTTACAGCGGGATGGGAACAATGGTCTGTGTGATAAAATGAGAAAGGAGGTTCTTTTGAATCCCCAATTTAATCTCATACTGACTTGTGACATTAGAATAAATCCCTAGTGGAGCAACTGTCCTGCCCATGGTACTGAGGTGGACTGAGATAGATGTGGCATTTGGCACAAGAATAGTTAGGTCTGATTCTGAGCATTAATATGTGCTGACTGAGTGACCAAGGGCAGGTTAATAAGACTGTGTTTTTGTTTTGTTTTTTCTAAAATAGAGATATGAGGGCTTCCTTTGCTCTCAAGATTGTGACAAGGCCTTTGTGAGAGGCAATGATATGTAAACATGCTACATTAAACTTCAAAGTGGTTTTAGTTTACTATTTTCAGTGCATATGTCAATTTAAAAGGTTCATTTGCAGAGCATTTCTTTTACATCTTCCAGCCTCTCCCATCTGTTAAATGGTCCCCTGAGTGCAACTTCTCTGTGGACACAAATGACATTCACTATGCCTTGGGGACAGACCCTGTTACTAGTAACATGTCATGCACATTAGGAGTAACTGCTTGGTTCCTTTGACTTTTCAACCATAAAATGGGAGTTAAGTTGCCCGTTTACATAGATGAAAATGTTTCATATAACCCATCCCATGAGTAATTAAGCATTTCATTATGTACCTGTTGTTCACTAACATTGCTTTGCTTTGGAAAGTGCTGAGCTTCGTTTCTTTCCTTCTTTTTTTTTTTTTTTTTTTTTTTTTTTTTGGTCAAATGCCCAGGCTAATGTTCAATTCATTCAGAGTAGATATGGGCCATTTACAGTATGTAAGAAGACACAGAGCGCAGAACAAATACTGTAGAAATTAGAGTAAAGAAGGCCATTCATCTGTTGAATTAGAGTCAGCCCTTTGTGTTGGCTTATATCCTCCCTCTGCTGTGAGACAGTTTTACCCCACTTATCTGTCACCTTCGTTATTCCTTTCTGTAGGTGAAGAGCCCCAAAGCATTTTGTGCAGATAATCACTCAATATGTTTTAAATTAAATGTATGCTTTTATTCAAAAGATCTGTTTTCAGATATGTTGCATTGTATGTGGTGGTCATAACTTAATGCTTCTCTGTAGAACTCATAGTTACACATACAGTCTAAATATAATCTCTTATTTGAAAGGATTCTTCTCAATCCAGAATATTCTAAAATGTCTTCCATGATACACTAATTCTATGAGATACTCCTTAAAGGGAGGGAGTGAGGCTCCATTGTTAAATAATTTTAGGGAAAACTGCCCATCTCCCTCTTGGAAAGTTTCAGTGCACAATGGACTGAGAAGTCCTGTAGCAGTTCCACTTTTTGTTTTATTATTTGAGAACTTGTTAATATTCCACATGACTTGATAACTTCTGCCTCCTTGTTACTTCACCTTCCTGTACACTTACTGGTATGACAGGATTGTATGTACAATTAGTCAACCATCTCTTTTTAGGCTCTTAAATGCCACTCATAGCCTGTGAAAATTTATCTCTAATCTAACCTAACTTCTGACTGACTAATCTTCTGGTGATGTGACCTCTGGTTGCCCTTCAAGATAACAGTTAACATTTTTTCTTCTACTTTAGTTTCCTTTTTTTGAGTAGTCAATATGTTCTCACGTTTCAAACATCAAAAGGTAAGGAAAGGTGTTGAGTGAGAAGTCTACCTCTCACCCCAACTCCCATCTGCTCAGCTGCCATTTTTCATCACCACCACCACCTAAAGTAACCGCTGTTTTTAATTTCTTCTTTAATTGTCTACATGATGCTCAAGCATATCCATGTCAATTCATATGTATCCCTTTTTATAGAACTAGTAGCTTATTACATACATTTTTCAAGAACAAAAATTATTTATCATCCAAAAGGACATAAAAAATCACAAAATTCAATTCTGCTTTGGAGCCTTAATTTGCCCATGTGAAGAAGAGATAAGAAATATGCTTCCGAGAGAAACAAAAGCAAAATAAACAAGTGGAACTACATCAAACTAAAAAACCATTGCACAGAGAAAGAAACCATCATTAAAACAAAATGGTAACCTACTAAATCAGAGAAGACATATGCAAGTCATGAATCACACAAGGAGTTAATATTCAAAATATATCAAGAACTCAGGAAACTAAAAACAAAAAAAATTGATTAAAAAATGGGCAGGGCCTCCCTGGTGGCGCAGCAGTTGAGCGCTGCGCTGTGGAGCTGTCGGAAGCGCCTGATACGAGTTTCACGCCCAGCCCGGGAGAATCCCACATGGTGCGGCAGACCTCTCCTGCCTCGCCCGCTGCTCCCCTCAGCAGTGTATTTCTGATCTGCTTGTTCTGCTTCCCATTCTGTCTCTGGTGAACCCTCTCACCCTCCCACGCCTCTGGCCTGTACTCCAGCTAGTATGTATAAATAAATAAATCTTTAAAAAAAAAAAAGTGGGCAGAGGATATGAATTCATACTTC
The DNA here is from genome assembly GCA_004024925.1 of Scalopus aquaticus. NCBI lineage: Eukaryota > Metazoa > Chordata > Mammalia > Eulipotyphla > Talpidae > Scalopus > Scalopus aquaticus. The sequence continues at coordinate 253,706 of PVIJ01000128.1, forward strand.
ACCAAAGAAGACAGACAAATGGCCGATAGGCACATGAAAAGATGTGTATTTCTTATTATTGGGGAAATGAAAGTTTGAAAAAAAAAACCAGTTATATCACCTCACATCCTGTGAAAATGCCTATTTTCCATAAGACAGGAAAGAACAAGTGTTGGCAAGGATGTAGGTAAAAGGGAATCTTAGTACATTGTTGGTAGGAATGTAAGTTGGTATAGTTATTATGAAAAACAGTATAGAGATTCCCAAGAAAATTGAATAACATGATCCAGTTATCATACTTCTGGACATTTATCAAAAGGATACAAAAACATTTCTTTACATTAAAAGATTTTATTTATTTATTTTTGCATAGAAGAACTGGTGTATAGGCCAGAGGTGGAGGTGGGGAGGTGAGTGAATTCACCAGAGACAGAGTCGGGGGCAGAACAGACTCATCTACTAAAATACACTGCTGAGGGGAGCAGCAGGCAAAAGAGGAAAGGTCTTCTGTGCCATGTGGGTCAGCTTCTTGGCCGAGGATCGAACTCAGGCTATTGTGGTAGCGCTGAGACAACCCCTAGACCACCATGGAGGCCCCAAAAACAGTAATTTAAAAAGATATGTACACTTCAATGTTCATCATAGCATTATTGCCAATAACCAAGAATTGAAAACAATCTAAGGGGGCCTCCCTTATCCAAAAGCTTGATCCAGGTGGATTAGTATTTGCTGAACAACAGTGATTTTTTAAGAGGACTTTTCTAGTATGTGAATTATTTAGACTGCATCTCTACCCCATCCAAGTAATGGACTTTTTAAAAAAGTTCATTTGCTTAAAAGTTCAGAAAGGAAAGAAAATAATAGACTATATCCTTGAATAACATTTATGTAATAATCTTCAGCAAAATACTAGCAAATCAAATTCAATAATATATCACAAGGATTATAGATCATGATCAAGTGAGATTTATCCCAGGGATACAAGGATGGCTTATTATACATAAATTAAACAACGTAATATATCATGTCAAGAAAAGTAAATATAAAAAACAAATAATATCGGGCCTCCCTGGTGGTGCAGCGGTTGAGCGCTGCACTATGGCGCTGTCGGCAGCGCATAATGAGAGTTCGACACCAGGCCGGGGAGAGTCCCACATGCCGCGGCAGACCTCTCCTGCCTCACCCGCTGCTCCCCTCAGCAGTGTGCTTCTGATCTGCCTGTTCTGCTCCCCACTCTGTCTCTGGCGAACCCTCTCACCGTCCCACACCTCTGGCCTGTACCCCAGCTTGTATGTATAAATAAATTAATTTAAAAAAAAGAAACAAAAAACAAATAATATCAATAGATGCAGAGAAAGTACTTGATAAATTTCAACACCATTTATAATAAAAACTCTAAACAAGATGGAAATAAAACTACTTCAATAAAACAAAGGCCATATATTATAAGGCAACAGCTAATATAACACTTAAAATTGGAAAACTATAAGTTTATCCCTTAATATCAGGAAAAAAACCCAAAAATGTACATTGTCACCACTTCTGTTTAACTTAATATTACAGATGTAATATTGGGGATCCAATATTAATAAAGGGAATCCAAGTCAGAAAAGATGATATAAAACTATAACTAGTCACAGATAATATGATATTGTATATAGATAACCCTGAAGACTCTACCATGGAGCTATTAAGTATAATAGATGAATATAGCAAAGTGGGAGCTTACAAAAACAACATACAAAAATCTGTCGTTTTTTTAAAATACATACAATGAATGAAAAGAAAAAGAAATCAAGAAAATAACTCCATTTACAATTGCTTCAAAAAGAATCCAATACCTAGGGATTAACATAACTAAAGAGGTGAAGGATCTATACGTTGTGAACTATAAGGCATTATTAAAAAACTTAGATAGTTACATGAGATGGAAGGACATCCCTTGTTAATGGGTGGAGATGCCATTTACAAAATGACTATCCTGCCTAAAGCAATGTGTAAATTTAACATTATCTCCAGAAAATGCCAACAGTAATTTCAAAAAGCAAAAAATTTGAAATGTATACCGAACCACCAAAGGTCTCAAATAGCAAATAACAAAATAATTTACTATAAAGCAACTATTAAAAATAATATGGTATTGGCACAAAAATAGAAACATGTATCAATGGAACAGAACTGAAAGCCTAGAAATAAATCCATGCAGATATCAGTAGTCAATTTATGAATAAAGCAGCTACAACCATACAATGTGAAAAGAAGAGTCTCTACTAAGTGCTGGGAAAAGTAAAAGGCCATACATAAAAGAACGAAATTGGATCACTATAACTCCATCCACAAAGATAAACTCCAAGTCAAAGATAAACTCCAAGTGAATTAAAGATTTAATTCAAAGATTAAAAATCTGTAACAATAAAAATATAGAGAAAAAAACACTGGTGATATGTTCCATGACATCAACAATAAAGATGTTTTTAGAGACTGACCTGATGGCAAGGGAAATAACAGCAAGAATAAACCATTGTCATTACCGCAAGTTAAAAAACTTTAATACAGAGAATGAAAATATCCTACTGAGAGAAAAAATTCACACAATATGTAACCAACAAGTACTTAATATCCTAGATATATTAAACAAATTCATACAATTCAAGAGCAGAAAACAAGCCAATTAATAAATGAACAGCAGATATGAATAGAAATTTCACCAAAGATTCCCAGAAGGTGAAAAGACATACAAAAAAAAAAGCTTATTATCATAGGTTAAAACCACAATGAGATACAATCTCATCCTTGTAAGAATGGCATTGTAAAAAGACTCACAACAAGTGCTAGAGAAAGAGGAATCCTATTACATAGTTGGTGAAATAAAAACTAGTGTGGCCATTAAGAAAGTGAGCTGTATTTATCTTAAGAAACTAAAAGTGTAAATTTCATATTACCCAGCAATCCCACTCTTAGGCTTCTATCCAGAGGACATAAAATTATCAATGCAAGAAACTATCAACATATGCTCTACAATGTCTATTGCAGCACTGTTTACAATAGCTAGGACATGGAAGCAGCCTTAATATTCACCAATGAGTGACTGGATCAGGAAGATGTACTATATCCACACTATGGCACACTATTCAAATACAAGGAAATACACAATAATGTAAAAGATATAAATAACAATTAAAACAATAAATAAAAATACAAATATAAGGAAAGATGAAATGTAACCATTTATAGAAAATTGGAGGAATTACATATGATAAAGCAAGTCAGGGTGATAAAGACAAATACTGGACATTTCAAGAGCAGATGACTGGACAAAGTAAAATGCTTACAAAAACTAGCAGGCAGTAATAAACACTAGGAGAGGGAGAGGGTAACGGGAGAAAGGGACAAGGCAATGTAACAAGTGGGGAGGGTGTTCAGACAGAGAGTTATAGCTGGGTATATTGGTTAGTTTCTACCTGCATACTCTGATTTTGTTGTTGTTGTTGTTAGTGATGTCTGTGCTTTCCTTTTACTACTGCCTTGAAGTTCTAATTTATGCAGTAGATTTGTAGCTCACAGTTTCTATTAACCCCCAAGAGACCATTTTCAGCTCTGATGGATGCCAAAATCAGATTCTTGCACTTTGTCTCAATCCCTAGAAATGGGTTTGTAGATCAGAGTCATCTTGCTTATTTGTAAGAACAGTGAAGAGAGAAATTCATTCCAAACATTCATTAACTCAACAGAAATGGTTGGATCCATGTTCTCTATGTAAAATAGAAATGATACTTAGAAAGTACCCATGTCTGAAATCCAGTTGTATAATGAGAACCACATCACTAATGTCAGTAAGTAGGAAGTTGCAGCATGTTGAGTCTCTGGGATGCTAACATCTCATATTTTTAACATTTTTGTTTTTCTTTTGAAATGACACATCATCTTAGTGTTTCAAAGAAAGCCAAATCAGAGAGGGCTGTAGCTCTTTAAGAACTGGTAGGAGAGCCATGCCATTAAAGAAGTCACCCCCAAAATGAGGAATAGAGATATTTCAGAAACTACGAATCCACAGATTTCCTTAGAACTAAAACCTCCAGACAGTTCTCAGATAATGAAGGAAGTTTAAGTCTTTGGAACTAACTTCCACAATGTAAGTGAAAGAGGGGAATTCTATCATGAGTGGCTGGTGAAAGAATGTGTGGCTGGTTAGTAGGACTTGATGAAATATCAGAATATTTTCAGAAAACATGCAAGCTATGGATCACTAGTTATTAAATGTAGGTGTATGTGATTCATTGGGACACTCAAGATAAATAGTATGAAAAATAGTACTTAATATCTCTCGAGTGATTCTCTTCTGGAATCAGCTAAATGATATGAAAATTGTCATCTGTTATGGATGAGAATAATAAACTCTGAAAGTAATTTTTATCCTGAATTCAGATTCTGTCTGCTTCTCCCTCCCTTTGCCTTCCACAGGCTGTAATGGGATAAATGATGTTTTCAATCAGGGAGGGATGGGAGAAATTAAAAAGCTTTAGGAAAAGTATATCCTGAATTTCCGAAAAGTTGTCTAGGTCAGTCCAGAGTCTAGTCAGAAACTGTATTCATCCTGCCTGGATATTTCCATTGACAGCGGAAGCAGGGTAGGGACAGCTGAAAATGATTACACTTGTGACCCTTTCCCAGGGAGATCCTAAAGTTGAAGGGACTTGGAAGCTCACAGCTTGTTACCATTTTGCCTTTATTTCTCTGGGTAAGCAGTCATGCTGAATGAATTTATGATTCACTTAATAAACACTTGGGGGAATGATTCTTGCTTCCCTGGACCATGTTTTTAAATCTGTTCTACACCACCCTTCAAAATATTAAAGAAAAAAAACTCTTAAAAAAACCAAATGACTGTCTTTTCTCAACATGGGTGAAAACTGTTTTCATTCTGTTTGTGTTATTATGGAAAAAGAGTGAACAGGAGTGGGATGAGAACTCAATTAGGTGTCAGCCATACCTGGCAGGGGAAAGTTGAGGGAACTACTACATCTCAAGTGGTTTTAAAGGTGTAATACAATCTAGAAATGCAAAGTTGTATTATTTTCTACTCGGCGAGTCTATAAGACATGACAATATCGCTCAAGTGGTTTCCAAGATCACTGCTATACAGTTAAGGAAATATGTTTCTCTAACACTATCCAAAGTGTTTTCCTTATATAAGGGTTTCATATAACAATTTTCAGATGAGAAAGGACACATAACTAAGGTGGACACTTCAGATAGCTTTGTACAGCAAAGTCTTTTTTAAAAGACAAAACAAACGGGAAACGTATTCTGCTTACATCTAACTGAAAAATTGGCTTAGCCCAGTCAACAACCTTCTTACCCTCAGGGCCTGCAGTCGACTTGATCTGCCTGCTCTTCAGGTGAAAATCCCCCCACCCCCAAATCAACAGCTCCACCTGCAGTTACTCAGTTGTTTCTCAGAGAGAGCCTAGGCTAAGCTTTAAGCAAATCCTATACAATGGTGGTTTTAACATTTTAATAATTTTTAAGAGAAAACATTAATTTATAGGAACATAGTTTTAATTTACATGATAGGCAATGTGCAAAGTCTTCCCAATACTCTGTCTAGCACAACTTAATAGAGGTCATTCTTTTGACAGAACACATTGTATATGTACTGTGGAGGGATTCAACTTTAAGTTCATAGTTACTGGTTTCACAGTCATTCTCTCTAAATTTATATAGTGTATACATCATGAATCTTAAGAGTAAACCAGTTGCTTGAGGACACTGTAGCATTGCCAAATAGCCAAACAATATTTCACCAGAGGTGATAGTTCCTGAACTTTCACCAGAAATTCAACATATACTTTCTATAGCTATTTCATTTAAGACAAGGGGAAAGAAAAATCAGACTGTTCTAGTTTCATGAAATTCCTATGTGAAGAATGTATCTCTCACTTTGTCTTCACATCTAGGTTTGTGCCAGGAATGTTGTGGGTTTACTTCATAGATACCTGTATCAGCGCTGACAGCCGCCAACATCCAGGGTTTGTATGACCATTAAACATTCACAGTGAAATGCTCTTAACTTAGCATTTGCAAAATGTACTGTAGTTGCTATTTAGATCATTTTTTGAAAGGTATTTAGACCATCTCCTAGAAGTCCCACTTTAGGCTTTGTTTTTGGCTTTAACTTTACCTCTCACCTGTTGCTACCCTTTCATTTGATTATTATTTTTTAAATGAATAATACTCTCATTTGCGTTCCTTCTAGACAGGACACTTTTTCCCCAATTATAGCTTTCTGTGGTTTTCCCTTTTATCTGTGTTAGCCTACTTGTTTACTGAATAATCCTGCAGATTTTGGGTTTTGGTTTTTTTTTTTGTATGTGTGTAATTATGTGGTATAGTAGTAGTGGCAATATTAGTAGTATGTAATAAATAGTAAATACTAATAATAGAACAATAGCCTATGGCACAGAAACAGCTTGCTTTTTTTTTTTTTTTCCTTACTAGCACACATTCTTCTCTGAAAACAGCAATTCTATTTCCATTTGGCTACTTGATCCCCTTCAATCTCAACATACATGGGCAAAGGACCCAGGCCTGGCCAACCAGGACAGCCTACGCCCGGGCCCCAGTGGCTAATTCACAGCTGAACATGTGATCCAACTAGGCCCCATTCCAGGATTTTTGGGAAACTCTTGGGATCTCTTTTTCCAGTGATTGCTCAGCTGGGAGGATGTGTCAGCATTATCTCATGGGGGACAGTCTGCCTAAGAATGAAACCAATCAGGGGAACTCAGAGCCAAGTGTTTTAGAGAGAGCCGAGAGTGAGGCCTTTGGGTGAGCTTCTAGATCCAATCTCCAAAAACTAGACCTTTTTATGCCTAAGTCAGCTTAATAGGGCTTCTGTCACTTACAACTTAAAAAATTTTAAATTACACTGTGCCGTCTATTGAACACTGCTGTGTTCCAGGCACCTAGACAAGGGCTTTAAGAAATGTTCTCTCACTTAATCCACACAACAGTCCTATGTTTGTCCTCATTGTATAGATGAGGAAATTTAGAGAGGTTAAGTAATGTGACTGACATCATACAGCCAGTAAGAAACACCAAGTCTTCTTACTTACTGATAATATCGGTAAGTTGACTTATGCAAGACAGTCCTGTGACATCAACTCAGAAAAATACTCAGACTGGAGGGCTGCCATTATTAGCTCAGCACTGATACAGTGAGGGCATCAATTTCAGCATCCTGGGACTTAAGAGTCTTTATTGAGCTGGTCATGGCAGAGCTGACCATAGATGAAATGAAAGTCAAGCCACTCTGTTCACTTGACTATGAGAGTGAGGAAATCAGTTCCAAGTTTCTGGGAAGAGACAGTATATATGTCAGGCCGTGTGCACTATAGTTCCTTGATGTTGAAAATTAAGGTGCCTCTTGAAAAGTGTCTAAAGGTAGATCAAAGCATGGTTAAGTGGCTGGTAAAAGGATGAGGCAAAGGTTGACTCCAGACTCCATTCCAGCCAGCATTTGAGATTGCAATTGATTTGTCATGGTCTGGCTCAAGGCGAGGTGAAGTCATTGTGGTTGAAGGTAAATGATCCAAGACTGTTCACTTGTGCCAGGAGGGACCTGTTTCCCCCTCCCTGCCTCCATCCACTTCTTGCCCTTTCTCTGCCCTGCCCTGCTTCTCCAATTGCCTTTCCCAGGCTCCTGTGTTAGATGGCTCCTGCGTGACTGCAGTCAGTGGCAGGCACAGATGAGAGACTGGCAGGAAGAATAAGCAACGTTGTGGTGTTTCTCCCCCTCATCCTCTGCCTCAACTCATTCTCTAACCACAGCTGGGTCCAGCCATAGCTCCAGCTCAGACAGGTCAGACCCACCAGGGTTCCATTCCTTCCGGGCCTCTAGAAAATTGCCTTTAACCCTCCAGCCTGGGGGGGGAGTAGAGGCTTCCTGTTAGCACTGTCCTCTCCTAGCATCTGAACTCCTCTGTCAACTGTGTAGCCAATTCCATGTTATAAATGCTGATAGCATTTCTTATTTTCCCAGCTAACTTAGCATCCAAATGCAACCTTATCTTTGAGAAACCTCATGTACTCTGTGTTCAAAATAAGTCGGTTGCTTAGTTGGTTAGTTTGAAATCTCTTGCTTATCCTTCTAACCAATCCATTTCTGCCCTCTGTTTTCACAAGACAGCTCTGTGGAATCAAAGATCCTTTTCCTCTACTTTGTGTTAATAGGCTGACTGGTCCCCTTAGCCTCCTACTTACTCCTTTGCAAGAAACTAGGGACTGAATGACAGAAATATTTCCTGAAAACCTTTTCTGTCTTCTCAGTAATCCTATTAAATATCTGATTTTGTGGGGGCTGGTCAGAGGAAACATACTTCCCTTTTCACTTAAGGCAAAGCATCCCAGCTTGACTCCTTGTGGCAATGACTTAGTTGTTTGTTTGTTTTTTAAATTTCTGAGACAAGTCTGAGTTACACTGAAAACTCGTTGTGGTTAATGGACTTAAACCAATTCCCATTTAATGCAGTAAATTTTCAGAGTCGGTTTTCATCTGATGGAGGTGAATCACAGTATTTTTTTTTCAATTTATTTATTTATTTATATTTAACATCATTGTTCATTTTTTTTACAATGTTTGATTTCTCCTCACCATAGTCTCTTGTGCTCTTCCCACCCCCTGCAGAATGTCTCTGATTTATAGTTGCCTGCTAGTTTTGTTCTTTTATTTACTGTTTTTTTTCCTGATCTTTTAAGCCACAGTATTCTTATACTATGATACTGAAAAACATCCATCATTCAATTAAAAATATTTGTTTTAGATCATCTGTTCAAAGTAAAGTCAACTCAAATTCCTTGTTTGCACTAGAAGATTTGGGAAACTTATTACTAGCTGAAACTTATACATTCGCCTACCCTTGTCTCCTGAAGGCCACATTTCTATCAAATCAATCTTACTGTTTTGTCTGAACATCTCCTGCACCCAGAAGAAACTAGAAAGTCCTGCAAGGGCAAGTGTGATCAACAGAGTAGCTGCCTAGGGCTGGAGGAACAACTCTGCTGCTGCGGTACAGAGTTTTGTTGGCTGCATCATCCGCAACTGGGGTTGACCAGAGTGGGAGCAACTTGGGAGTATCCGCAGGAAGTGAATACTTCCTGACTAGCTTATCCCTGCTGACTCTACAGTATTTTCTTGTCTACAACTCAAATGTTTGCCTTGTATGTTCCTGCCCAAGGCCTCTTGAGACAGTGGGCGTTATTTTTCTTTCATTTTTCAACTTGTGCCAAATGAATCAGGAGTTAAGTTCACAATGCATAGATCTTGGTCCCAGATATTTCTAGAGATGTGACCTCTCTGCACAAGACTGCACAGTAACTAAAAGTGTCTGGAAGCCTGACCCTTTAAGAAATCTTGGCTTGGTGCGTCTATAGCAATGAGAACCTTGTTAAGAGGATACTGAAGAGATCAGCCTGATAAACTCTCCCCTACCTATGACCTACAACAGAATAAAAAGAGTGGAAGTCATCTCAATTGTATTTCAAAGTGAAGACTAAGATGAAATATCCTCAGCTACTTACTTTGCTGCCAGCCCTGGCTTCCATACCACCCAGACGAGGTGCCCTAGCAGAGCTATCATATATGACCAACTAGATTAAGCTCTGTCCAACTCCAGAAAGCATCAATCTCATCAACGCTGAAGTTATGCATTGTGCAATCCACCCCCCAACTGCGCATGGTGACCTTATTGTGGGAGTGAGGCTTCTCTCGTTTTCTTTGCCACATCTAGACCTAGATCTAAAAGTCTCCTCTCCTTTAGCTCCATCTTTCTCTCTTATAATCGTATAAAGTATTCCTCCTATGGTTCACTTTCCTTGTCTCAAAAAAGAGGGGGTGATCTCCACCTCTAAAAATCTCTGTGAGACTGAAAGGGCTGCCAAAAAAGAAGCTTATATTACTTGGAAATAGTTTTGGGTAAAGTCTTCTCCAAAGACAATGTAGTATTATTTTCAAGTTGGCATTAATAAAACTACTCTATGGGAATGAAAAATTGACCCATATGAGCTAAATTAACTTATTCCATGTGCTAGGATGACAATGGAAATTAGCAAGTGCTAATGTGCCCTGGGATCCCCAAGACATGAAGGTGACCTCAAATAAACCATACTTTGGAAAATTATGGATTGTAAGTGGCTTTGAAATTATTAATATCCCTCTATACTAATATGAACCTGGGGTTGAGAATTGTAACATTCCTTATTCTTACAGCCAGTCTCATTAGGAGATCCTAGAGGTTACAAGGGAAGGTTGTCTTCAAGTATCAGATGGGTTCAGAGAGAATAGATGGAGGGCCAACTGGAAGAAAAGGAAGTCGTGGAACCGAAGGTCAAGCCAGAGAGTTTTGGCGGGAGGAGAAACTAGATTGGCTTTCAAGATAGAGCCTGAGAGCCTAGAAATAGTCAAGATTGGACGTGAGAGACTGCATGAGGAGAAAAGCCTTGGCATGTTAGTGGGATAAACAGTGAATTGAAATGGAGAGCATGCATTTGGGGAATGAGAGATAGTGGATGGTGGGGTGGAGTCATCACAGACCACAAACCACAGACAGCTAGTGGGGCCTGCTCAGTGCTCAGATGCCATTGAATGTGAACTTTCCATGGTCATCAATCCTACTATGTGGGAAAGAGCCTGTTCCTTCACCCAGGTCACAACTGTGATCTTAAACTTTTTTTTTTTTTTCTGCAAGGCCTGGTGCTTTTCTCTACATATTATTTCCCATGTGGGGACACACACTGTCTTGTCAAATAAACTGTCCCTCCCCAGGGGGCATTCAGATTGGAACTTGTTTTCAAAAACTTTGTTTATTCCCCAGCAAAAAAAAGAACAGATCATCTATCCTAAGCCTGGCATCATTCAAATTAGAAACCACAGCAAGCTGCTGAAAAGCAAAGATTTGTCACTGATAATTCACATTGACACCAAAAGTTTTTATTTTGAAGCTTAAATCCTCAAACTTCCTTTTCAAGTGATGCTGGACATTTCATCAGACATAGACCTCCCTGAGACACGAGGGCAAGTTTTCTGATGCAGCGTCTTACTCAGGAGAAGGCCAGTGCAACCTCAGCAACCATTAGGCACAGGTGTCACCATGACCTTGGACCAGTGAGCAAACAGGGAGACCACTGCCTCTTTCCAAAGTAGATTCCTCTGGAAGATAATGATGCGGGACATGTTTCAGTCCAAGTTGCTGGTTGCAAGGAGAAGAAACTACAGCGACCTTGTTGCTTGACATACATTTCAGTCATTTCTCAAGGAAACTGGGTTTGAACTGGGAACCTCCAGGAAGACGGACGCTTATGTCTTTCTCTTAAGAGGGAAGTTTCTCATATGCTCTTCTCTGTGTTTGCTTCTTTCTCTCTGCAAACATACTCAATTCTTATTAGTCACAATTATGTTCTCTAAAGCTGGCACAATTAGCTGAATTAGAGAATACTGAGCTAGTTGCTCCCAGCGGAAACACAAGATTAGGCTCCTGCAAGTTTCAGGTCAAAATATTTTTGCCAACCTGTCAATATATCACCTTTTTTTAAGGTATTTCTGTGTGAAGGCACCGTGTTGATTCATGAACATTGAACTCACAGCTACCATCATGAATACTCCAAGCTGACAGTTTCTCTAACACATGTATTTTCCCTGTGAGGAGCAGCCCCACCTTCTTGAGCTCAGGAACACTAGACAGCACTGCAGAACTATGTGCACGAAATAGTGAAATCACAAACAAAGAACACAAAAAAATTGTGAAAAAATGTGGCTGAATAGCAAAAAAAAGAGAAGATGCCTTTTTACAGGATAAGAGCTGAACAAGATGGAGATGAGTCTCCTTGTTTGGCCTCAGTTGGGTCAGTGGCATTGGGCAACTCAAATTTTTCACCATTTTGCCCATGTTTACAAATGACTGCAAAGCACCGCACTTACCAATTTCGGTGTTGTAAATACAATTTAGCAAGTATGAACATGTGGGTAGTGAAGATGGACTGCGGCTTCTTTTCATGGATTACAGTTCTGCTTCCCCAGTTTCAACTTGCTCTGTGGCTTTTACTATCCCTAGTTCCAGCTCAAACCAGGTCTACCTGGTCTTTCCACTCTGCTCCTCTTGGTTGAATGTCTCTATCACTTCAATTCTAAATCTCCCCAAAAAGAATCTGTTTGGCCTACCATAGCCTTTGGACTGACTCCACTTGGATCAAATGCCCATTCATATTCTGATCAGGAGTAGAAAGTGTGTGTTAGAGAAAAGGCATTTGATACATCAGCTCCTTGAGACTTGGCATGGAGCATATTAAATAAAAAAGAGAAGGTGGAGACTGAAGAAAAAACAACTACTTTTCTGGTATATTATAACCTCAGGAGTACCAAGAAATGTTCCTTTCTGCTTTCTTTCTTTTGGATTTTTTCCTGCATGCTTACTGATATCTGAAATTTTCCTCCCAAGGAGACTGATCTTTTATGGTTGGAAATAGGTCTTAAAAGATCAAAAGGCATTAGTGGCATTAAGAAAAAGAATGTTGATCTCACAAAAGTACAATAAGGCTAATAAGTCCCTGTGCTCTTCCCTTCCCTGCTTTGTCAGTTTTTTTAAATCAGGGAATTCCAGAAGGTATGAGAGGAAGAGACACTGTGCAGTACTAGCTGCACAGAAAGGGAGAGCCAGGAACTCTAGGGAGAAAAGGCATTTGAATCCCATCTTTACCTGAGATGATATCTGTTTGCTTGCTCCTCTGCCCCCAAAGACTGTTTCTCTGAGGGGGAGACTCCTAGAACATGTATTGGTCCTTTGTTGTGTCTGTGGGAAACTTTGCATGAACCCCAGAACAGTCAGGTCTGAACTTTCCTAAATATCACCCACTAAGCACTAGTTTAAAAACAACTCCAAGCTCACATATGCAGCTGCCATGAAACTATTAATAGACAGAAATTCAGCTAATAGGACCTTTCCTCTGAATGCAATTTAACAATGACCTTTTTTACTTTCACTTGAGTTTTCTCTTAGAGCCTTACTCCAACCCCATTGTATCAAATATCAAAGTACTTCTTAACAAACACAGACACAACAAAACCTAATGACAGACTTCTTCCAAAGATGCCAAAAAAAAAAAAAATCAAAAACACCAAACTTTCTCCAACTCATGACTCAAGAAAGGGAGAACAGCAAGAGAAAGCAGTCATACTCATGGGGCAAGGAGGGAGGAAAACAGACCACACAGATGAACAGGGACCCAGGAGGGTCCTGGGTGGAGGAGGGTGCAGTCCGCAAGGAAACAAGGCAGTTCTCGGGGAGGTGTGTCTGGGCAAAAGGATGGAGCCAGAAAAGTGGTGAATGAGTCCTATCTTATTGAGTACATAAAATGGTAGACTTGGGAAGAACAATATAGAAAAAACTCGTGTCTGGGAAAATTTATTCCGAGAGAAATGGGAAGTCCAGGCTATGACTGCAGGAACTATAGAAATTTGGAAGCCAGTACAACTGGGAATTAAGTAAGGGCTCAAATCCAGTGACCATTAACAGGCCAGGATGAACACAGCACGCAACATTACCTAAAGCTGTCACAGAATTTTAAACCTAGAACAACTATAGTGGGGGAAAAAACTGTTTTCTGGTATCAGGAGCATTTGGGATTGCTTTACCCAATGTAAGTGAAGGGACATTCATATTAGAAAAAGTGTACGGCTTCTCCCTACAATGCATCATGCCTCCCCCAAAACTCTTCCTCCCCATTTTTCTGATGTCATATCCTGACATCTTAAGTGTAGAGGGATATTATATAACTGTCTGAAGTATCACAGAACATGAAACAATAAATAAACTATGCAAATGGTGACACATGAGTCATGATTCTCTTTGTTCGGCATCTTTACAAGTGCATTTTAAAAAATACATATTTTCTCTTCATGATAGAAATTGAAAGCAAAACAAAACTAAAAAAAACAAACTTCAAGTGCCTGCTCATGGATAAATCTATTTTATCACACCAGTTTATGTCCAGGCAACTGCTGCTGAAATAATAGCTAACATTTTTTGAGAGTCTATTATATGCCAGGCACTCAAAACCACCTACTTACACCTATTTTAGAGATGCAAAAAGCAAAAATAGAGAGGTTAAGTGACTTATCCATGATAGCTCAGTTTCTATTTACCAGAGCCAATATTTGAGTTTATGTCTACTTGTATCCAAAGTCCATGCTCTTACCCATTACACTATGCCATGTCCCAAGTGCCCCCAAATTCTCAATAGATCCAAATAAAGCAAGACTGAGATTGGCCACTTTTCCTTCAACTTGCTATAGTCCTGGCTGACACTTTTTGAGGATATCTTCATTTTCAGCTGGTGAGAGGAGGCAAAAAGTAAGTAGAATAATAATGGTGTGTATGGCAGGAGAGAGGGAACAGGAAGGATAAAGTTCTACAATCCTTTTGAAAAGCATAATATTTTACAAGTATCAACTAGAGAAGACAGAATAGAGTAAATTTCTCTAATATTTTAGTTAAAAAATTAAACCTTATAGATAGATGAGTGGATTAAAATGATATAGTATATATACATCATGGAATACCACTCAGCTATAAAAATGAACTCTTGCCATTTGCAACAACATGAATGGAACTGGCGGTGACTATGATAAATGAAATAAGTGAGAGGGGAAAGACAAATACTGAATGTTTTGAACCATACATAGAATATAGAGAAACAAAACAAAGGATCAGAACCAAACAAACAACAACAACAACAAAAAAAACCCCTAGATATATGACTGAAAAAATAAGGCTACCAAAGTGGGAGGGAGAAGAACTCAATAGACTATGGCAGTGGACTATGGTGTCATGGCGATGGGTATGGTGTTTTAAAATATATCTGAACAGGTGTAATCCTATACTTCTAAATCATCTATAGTATTGTAAATCAATGTGTCCTCAATTCATAAAAAAACAAAAAAAATTAAAAAGCAAAATGCAAAAAAAAAATTCAAGTTTATTAAAATTGGGTTTCCTATTAAAAACAGACTTACAGTTCAACCATGAGAAGGCATGGTTTACAAAATGTTTGCAGTAGTAAAGTATGCTGAGAATTTCCAAATAGGCGTATGCTTATAAGAGCAAAGATTTCTAAACAGATATTCACCTTGTAAGGTAAAATTTATTTCATAGCTGATATTCTATTATTGCTAAAATTGCTATGGAACTGGAACCATTATGTAAACCAGATGTGTAAGTCAAATGGAACTGAAACCATGTTAACAGGTTCAGAAAGGAAATGAGAACAGTGCATTCAATTTTATGGGGGTTAATGAATTACATGGAGGGCTTCCCTGGTGGCACAGCGGTTAAGTGCTGCGCTGTGGAGCTGTCAGCAGCGGATATGCGACTTTGAAGCCAGGCCAGGGAGATTCCCACATGGCGTGGCAGACCTCTTCTGCCTCACCCGCTGCTCCCCTCAGCAGTGTATTTCGATCGATCTGCCTTTCTGCTCCCCACTCTGTCTCTGGTGAACCCTCTCGCCACCCCACGCCTCTGGCCTGTACCCCAGTTTGTATGCATAAAATAAAAAAAAAGGAATTATATGGAAATAGTTTTGCAGTTTTGTAGTTAAAATGGCTAAACATTGTAATTTTATATGGTTCAACCAAGTTCTAAATTCAATCCTAATGATCAGTGTTCTAGGTATGGCATATTTTTAGTTGGTATTAATTTTCCTGACCTAATGGCCCCACTATAGGCCATGATATATAGATAAATTCTAGGACTTCTCCCCTCCAGTCCAGCTGAGAGATTAGACTATACTGGCCCCTTTCTCCCCTCAGCCATCATCATCATCACTCCAAATATTGACAACAAAAATATAATCATGATGGAACGTGGAATTAGCACTTTATCTAGGCTGAGCTTTTTGGAAACATTCAGTTGTATTACTTTCTTGATTCTAAAGAGATCAAAGTATCATGTTTTAGCTGCCATGTAATTTCAATTTATTGATAATGTCTCTCTTTTGGAGACAAACAATAGAAACTTCAAAAAGCATATATGACCTTTTCTCTAAGCAGAGGTTGATCAGTTGCCTTTAACTGACTCTTTTAACAGAAAATTAAGCAACTATTAGGTGCCCAGCACTGTAACTGACACAGTGAGGATTCCAAAGCCATTGAGTTTCCATGTAGGTGGATGAACAAGATACACATCTACATGGGCTAAGTTACATGAGTTGAAACACAAGTGGCACAGCAAAGCATTTGGGAAGTTGCAGTGTAATAAAGGTTCAAATGCCAAGAGATTTGTGCAGATAGTCTTTCAATTTTGAAGTATAACTAGGTGGCTAGAGAAGTCTAGAGGTAGAATTTCAGTAGGATTTGAAGAAAGGGTCACATTTAGAAAATAAGAGAAAGTATTATATTTGGAAATGTGACCAGAGAAACTATAGTTTAGGTCGAAGCTATAGAATCAACTATAAAAGCATGGGTTGCCTGGATAGCGACTAGCAGTGTTTATTAATTACATAGGCAGTGGGTATAATACATCATGGGGCAGTTGGGTGAAAATTATGGGCATAATTTTATCACTTATTAATGGAAAAATGCACAAATGCAGAGAAAAGCAAAGATTTCTTTGTTCTTTTCCAGCCACCTCTGTTTTCATCTCATCATTCTGCCTTAATCTGAGTCTGGGTCATTGGTATTGAAATTACACCACTAATTACACTTGGAACTTCTTGTCATTTCTGACAATGATATCAAGTTGAAAATTGAAGCCACAATCAACTTGTTTTTATTTCCTTTTAAAATTACTAGATTTTAAGCTTTTAAAATTTGTGTGCAGGATAGATAACTTCATTGGTGAGCTAAATTGTTAATATAAATGCCAACTATTAACAATTTCAGAAATGGCTTCAAACTAGTCATCACTTTCCAATTCAATTCAGAGGCTGTATCCATAGGTGGATGGTGATCTCATGGGGAATACCCCTTGGGTGTTTTCATTTTAAGTGAAGTCATGTAGGAGAGGACAATGCATTAGCAAAAAGAATGAATTTCTCATGGTAGAATTTTACAGCCTGTTGCATCTAAGTAAAAGAGGAGATTTAGAATGAGGGAATCTTTCAAACACTACTATATTCCAAATATTCTACTTCTTGCCCAGAAGACAGCTTAGCAATGATGATAACAGAGAAACTCGTTCCTTTTCTCTTGCCTTTTCACATTGAAAAGGCCAGTGTCAGAAACTCCATTTTTGACCCTGGACAAGTCTGGCAGCCTACTGAGGCAGCATTCTGAGATTTAGATTCCTCCATGAGAAAAAATAACTTTGGCAACTGAGAAAAGTACAATCACGCGTAAATATCGCTTCACAATGGTCAGTATACAAGAGTGGATCCTGGCATGACATGGAAAAACAAGGTGCCCCAAGCCTAACATCAGTGGTCTTGATGCCAGAGTCTCCCTCACACAGAACAAGGCGCTTTGCACTGAGACCAGGACTGGACAGGTTGTCAGCACCATATAACAGGATGTTGAGTGGGACTTTTCCTGTTATTACAGAATAGTCCCAAACAGGGGCCACCCAATCTTCTTTCCATAGACAATGGCCAAAAATTGGCCAGATACCCCCCGGCCACCACCAACAACAACTTACTAAACATCAGTAACAGCAGTCCAGCTATAATGAATCATAGTAATTTCCCTCATCCCCACTCCAACCTCAGTCCAACCTTACAAGCAGAGGCCTGGCAGGAGAGTGGAAAACTAACAAGGGTCTCGGGCCAGCCTTACTGGAGTCTGAGGGACTTGCTCCCACAGTCTTGCAAGCACAGCTTCTATGGGAAAGGTAATTCCCTTGACCCCACTGGATTCGTCTAAATTGGCACTAAAGGTCAGGGAATGAAATTAAAGAGAGCACAGCTAATAGCAGCAATTGGGAAAAACACTACTGTTAACTTGCTAATATGTTCTAAGAATAAAGATGGCTCAATAAACTGGTTGCAGTCATAAACAAGTCACTGCACATTTTGTTACATACATAAGATATACCATCCAAATAACACCCCTTAAACAATTTCTGCTAGGGGCTGCATGCAGTAACTTCTTTTTCATTAATCATTTAGGGCTCTCTTGGTCTCTTTCCTGTTAGCAAACTTACTTTGGCTTCCTTCTTTTATACTAAAAATACAAGTGACGTTAAAAGCTGATATTAACACTTTGAGCAGTCATGGAAGAACTGCAGAGTTTCACTAAAGCTTTCTAGTTGTCTCTGAGGCTAATTTTAGGCACTTACACACTTCCCTGTGGTCATTCCCAACCCTGAAAACAGTGGGCAAATCTGAGTAAATGCCTGTCAGAGCCACATGGTGGCACTGGCAGGCCTGAGATGTGGACAAGAAGGAGGAAAGAAAGGAGAGAGTTAAGGTGGAAGGGGAAAGGAGAAGGGAGGGAAAGAGAGAATAGACAAAGGTAGCAAAAAAAAGACTACATTTCAGGCAACAACTGCCCATGTGGCCTCTAGGCACCCCTGAAACAGGATAATGAGGCCAGCATGTTTCATTCATCTTTGTGTTCCCTTACCTGGCGTCTCGTGCTGAGACTCAGGGTCTATTGCTGGTGGAATAAACGCTGCTACCCCTCCAGGAGGTAGTCTCAAAGAGGGAGGTTGAGGCAGTGTGGGTCCACATGCACCACCCTATTATTCTGGGATAACTGAGTTGAAAATTCAAGGATTTGAGAGCCTCAGTGGAATTCTCAATCATTGGCAGATCTTTGCTTTATAAAGAGGTAAAGTAGGAACATTAAAGCACACACAGAGGTAAGATTATCAGGGAATGACAAAGTTATTCTGTAAAAAGCTTGATAGTAAATATTTTAGTCTCTGTCATAGCGATTGAACTCTGCTACTATAGTATAAGGGCACTAACAAAACATAGTTGAAAGGTTATGGCTGTGTGCCAATAAAACTTCAGTCATGAAAACGGGCAACAGGTCGGAATTGGCTCATGATTTGTCAGCCTGTTGGGGGGAAAAAAGGACGTCTGCAACAAACTCCACAGGAAGGTTTATGGACCCCCCACCTCAAGCCAGAGAGATCCAAGACCCCTAGGGTGACGAATCCCAGAATTCCATCATCATCCAGAAGAGAGAATTACCGGAAACTGAGGGGTGGAGTTAAGCAGACATGTTGGCTATATAATGAGGGCTTTGACCTTGGGGGTCTCTTGCTTCTCACTGGGCTACAGCATGCCATTGGGGTTTCCAGCTCTTCAGATCTGGTAGGACGTATTTGGAGATTTATCTCTCTCCCTCACTTTCTCTTTTGTCCCTGAGTTATTCATTTTTTTATTTCCCTTCCTTTTGTAAATAAACCCTTTTATTAACCTTTTTGTGAGTGCCTGCAATTGTTCTTATTATAAGTCCTTTTTAAGCGCACGGGTGAGAACCCACAGTCAGGCACTGCATTGTATATCGGGGTTGCCCTCTAACAAACCCTTTAGTACTTTGGGTTCTAAGATAATATTTCTCATTTCTTCAAGTTTGTTTTTACATCCTCTTTGATCCCACACCATTCTTTTGCTTTGTGACTGTTCATTGGTCTCTTTATGAATCGCTATGGACCATATGATCTTAAACTGTAAACATTCAGAGTCCATAAATGGCTTGGATCACTATAAGTGTTGTTATCTTCCCTCCTGACACACTCAAGGGCTGTCTCAGGCTATTGCAAGTGTCTTGTTCACAGACAAGACACTTCACTTTGAAATTCTCATCAACTGTAATTTCTGGAGATTCCACAAAAGCATAGATGAAGCAATGTGATTAGTGCAAAGTTACAGAAAGTAAAGTTTTAGGGAATGTTATTGCTTTGGCTACAGCAAATTATATTCAAATCAATTTGAGCAAAGTCAGTCCTACCTCAAACTTTGAAGTAACTGAAGTTTGTATTTGGAAGCATCTCCTCTTCACACATTCTTTACTCCACCCTTCCAGTATTCAGTGCCCTCATTTATTCCCGCCCCTACTCTCATCCCCATCAAGGTTTATTCTTTACTTTACTAAATAGAAAATGACTAATGACAGATGTTTACATTTCATATGGTTGAGAGCAGTTTAATAAAAAGACACAGTACTAATAGTTGGACAGTATACCTTCTGGCAGTGACTTTGATTGGAAAGAGAATTCTACTTTGACCAGGGTCCATGGGGAAAATCCAGGAGAAATACTGAATAGACCATGGTATATAGCCTTCTGCCTCTGCAGAATTTCATGGATTTGGATATGAATGACATCATTTGGGGTTGTTCAACACAGTAATGGCTTAAAGAGGGAGTCCTGTTGTGTGTGTGTGTGCGAGAGAGAGAGAGAGAGAGAGAGAGAGAGAGAGAGAGAGACAGAGAGAGAGACAGAGACAGAGATTGTACTTCTGGTTTTCCTTCCTTGGGAATGATAGAAATTGTCGTAGGTGAGATTTTTGTATGCAAAATGGAATTAAACATTCCGGACAAGATGAAAATGTACTTCTTTCCCAAGAGAGTTTCACTCACATAGTTAATCCTGGGTAGGTATGTTGGAATGCTCTTATGTGTTTCAAAATCTCTATGGCCCCCCTCTTACTTTAGGCACTGTAACACAAACCAGTTCCATTTTAAAGACTTAAGCCAATTTCCTTCGGGTACAATCAAACAGCTCTATGGCCACATGTCTCACTGCTACTGGGACCTGTAGTAGGAGGTTTAATGGAAACAACTCTGAATCCAAACAAAGTTAACATGGAAATGTGGAGACCCCTTGACCAATAAAAGAATGGGATCCAATGAATGAGTGCTTCCTCTTTCCTTCACCCATTACAGATTGTTCTGAGACCACATTTTACAAGGGTCCTCAAAATGCCATGGAGAAGCTAGCACTACGCACTCATAGCAGAGGCCAACAGAATCCTAATGCTGACTCAATTTTCCTTGTTCACCCTTCTCATCCCTCATCCCTGGGATCATGTCACAAATAAATCACGATAAGTCTTTTCCTGAGGCTCTATTTTAGGGGACACCAGACTAAGATACTACACTTGTTCATTTGTCATGAGAAAAACCATTTTCTGACATAAGCTACCACAGGATATCCAGCAGTAAAATTGCATACTAATAAAAACACCTTACTCCGAAGAGTAGTCTTCAGAGCCCTTTCATGCAAAGCACTATTATATGCAGGATCTCAAAGACAAAACTTATCTACTTACTTTCCTTGGGTGTCAGCATCTTCTATTGCCCCCATAGTCTCTCTGAGAGCTGCCCACCCTCGTCAATATCTGCTGGATACTGCTGGGCAAGGAAAGCAGCTCTGGGCAAGAAACAATTATGGGTTAGCTTCTGATGAGCCCAAGGCAACACCCAGCCTAGGGGTGGGCCATAGGAAGGCTGGTTATGGCTGGTTATGATAAAAAGGCTATATCAACTAGATTGATGTAATTCACTAGGACAAGTACACTGGCTTGTTCAGAATGTGGTTTGAAAATAGATGAAGGATTAGCTAGTCCATGGAGAGAATGGAGTGAAGCAGACAAGCAGAGAGAAGCAGATTCAATGTGAGAAGGAGACCATGCTGTCCAGGAGAGTGATCCTTGGGTATTCTTCAGAGCAACATCAGGCTATGGACAATTTTGAAATTCCTGGCTTATCTCTACTTTCCGCAGAATAATGCTCCCCAGTAGCCTACTTTCCCATTTCAGATGACCTAAGCATATCTCAGTTTTATTATAAGCAGAAAAATCTAGAGGATTTAGTATTCCAAATCCTTGTATTTTCACTTCAAGAGGATGTTTTCCTCCTGGCTACTAATAAACAACAGTATCTAGTAAGTGTCATCCCTCCATAGTGCCACAGCGAGGAACTTTCTGGAGATAGGACCTCACCTCAAAGGGGTGATACCAGGGCACTAGGCAGGTCAGCAAGTGTGAGATTTGTAGGAAGTGGGGATGGTTTCAATATCCCTCAGATGACCCAATGGAAGCAGCTGCTCAGACTGCCTATGTGCAGCTACAACCCTACAACAGGAATTCAGTACTGGAGAAAATGACAGGGATCCATTCACATCTGGCAATTCTTCCACTTTGGAATGCACATTCCATAAAGGGCTGAACTTGTGGGTTCTCAGCAGTCTCGCCGGTGACTAATGGCCATGGTGTAGGGAGTCTTTGTCCCAAATTTTCTGGTATTGTCCAGATTTCAAATCTGTTATCCCAAGGTTGCTATAAATCATTGGTCTATCCCAGAAATTCCAATGTTTGGTAAAAAGTTTCAAAATAACTCAAACTATGGAAAATTACAATAAGGATACACATGGATTCAAAGGATGGTTGTACCAGTGGTTGAAGAAATAGTAATAGTTCATGGAGACACAGACATACCATGTGTCTAGAGCTATGTAGATGCAATCTACTTTGAAATCATTTGGAATACATTTAAAATCATTGCAATCACTATGAATTTTCATTTTATCATCAGAATGTACACAAAGTGGGGGGAAATATATTTTTAAATGGATCCTGCAATAGAAATATCTCTTTTTGAAGGAATGTGCTAATTCGAAAATTACATTTTTCCCCTCAAACACTGTATTTCATCAACGTAAAGATACACATTTATTTAGAATTTTACATCTCTGAAACGAGGGTGCTTCTTTTTTAGTTGATGGCATTGTATATTTTAATTAAAAGCATTCATTTAGTTTGCATAAAATAATGGTACATTTTATCACTGATGGCATCTTAGACTTAATAATATACAGTGATGATGTAAATGTCACTCAAACTGGAAATTTTGATAATATTTCTTATACTAGATAAACACAACCTGACTGTCAATCCTATGGCTTCTAGTGCTCTTTAAATATGTAGTTTGTAGCAAATCATATTATCTTTTCAAAAAATGGTACTGAGACAAAATATCCATGTGCACAAAAGTAAAGTTAAATCCTAATCTCACACCATGTGAAAAAAATTAACTCAAAATGATTCTTATACCTAAGTGTAAGAGCACAAACTTCTAGAAGAAAGCAT
Source organism: Scalopus aquaticus (assembly GCA_004024925.1). NCBI lineage: Eukaryota > Metazoa > Chordata > Mammalia > Eulipotyphla > Talpidae > Scalopus > Scalopus aquaticus. The sequence continues at coordinate 276,767 of PVIJ01000128.1, forward strand.
AACAAAACCTTTTGACCTTTAGCTAGGCAAAAGAGTTTTTAGATAAGACATCAAAAACTTGATCCATAAAAGAAAAAGCTGGTCAATTGAACTTCATCAAAATTTATCATATTGTGTTTCAAAAGACACCATTAAGAAAATAGAGTATCCACAGACTGGGAAAAAATATTTGCAGATCACATGTCTGATAAAGAGCTTGTGTTCATAATATAAGGAATACTTACAACTTGATAATAAGAAAAATAACCTTAATAAGAAAAAGTAGACAAAAGATTTAAACAAACATTTCACCAAAGACAATATATGTATAGCAACAAGCAAATGAAAAGATGCTCAACATATCTAGTCACTAGGGAAATGAAAATGAAAATCACAATGAGATTTCACAACATACCTATTAAAACCTTTTTTTTTATTCCTGAAAATACCAAGTGCTGATAGGGATGTAAAATAACTGGAAATTCCACGCATTTCTGATATAATTTTGAAATCAAATAGACAGTTTTTAAAAATATGTTCACCTTTCAACTCAATAATCTTACTCCTATGCATAGGAATAAAAGTTATGTTCACACAAACTGTACACAGATGTTCTTAGTGGCTTTGTTTCTGACCACAAACACTAGGGGAAAAACAAGTGCTCTGGAATTGGTGAGTGAATAAATTCTGGTGCATCGCAATGGAATATTATTCAGTAATAAAAAGAAACTAACTATAATTGCATGCTAAAAAATAGATGAGCCTCAAAAACATTATGCTAACTAAAAGAAACCAGGTGAAAAAAGTTATATATTATATGAATCAATTAATATAAAATGTTCAGAAAACACATGTTTACAGATACAGAAAATAAGTTTGTGATTGCCTTTGACTAGGGGAAAGAATGGAGCTTGATTGCAAACAAAAATGAAGAATCTTTTCTGAGTGATGGAAATATTCTTAAACTGGATGCTAGAGATGGTTGAACAACTGCAAATTTACTAAAAATAAATGAATTGCACACTTATGATGGATAAATTTTATGATATTCCATAAAAATGAAATTATACACTTACAGATCAATAAAGTTGTTTTTTTTTAAATACTGGAGTTAATATAAAATTTTTGACCTTGACATCTTACCAAGATAGACAAGCAATACTATTTTTTCTTTTTTTTCTATTACAAGTCACATGGCACTTGTTAATATTACTGCTATGGCCATACAACAGTATTACTACTAATTTTGGAAATTTAAAACATAAAAAATATTTTTTCAAATTATCAAATGATATGTTGTGTAAACACTGGTGAGGATACATATCAATCACATATCTTGAAAGAATTATATGAAGAACACATTTAAATTTCTTCCAGTTGATGTGAATGCTAACATTCTAAAATACTGAAATGTTTTCATATTATACACTACTACTGGAAACACTGAAATCACTTTTGTAATTTTTACCTAACTTTTCAAGCCAATTTGATTATGTTTTACTATGAGATTTCCAAGATCAATGAGGATCCTGGAAGGGCACCAAAAATATTTGAACTTCCATAAGTTTATCAGTTGAAAATGATTGATGGTCCTTAGGAAATTTTTCATAGATCTTTAGTAATAATTTTCATGCTTATTGTACTGATTAGGGCAGACTAAGTGTTGTAACAAACCTTCAAATATCAGTGACTAAAGAAGGTAAAAGTTAATTTCTCATCCATGTCATAGTTCAGTGGAAGCCACTAAATTATCATTTCCATGTATTCATTCAGAGATTCAGAGATCCACAATATTATCCTATCACCTCTATCTTCATTGGAAGATTTTTGGAAGCCAGGCCAGAAAGTAGAGAGTAATAATTGGATTCATATTCCACGGATGAAACCCAGTCACCTGGCTACACCTAATTGCAAAGCAGTCTGGTAAAACTGTCTAGTTCCATGCCCAGGAGAAGAGAAAGTAGATTTGGTTGAGCAGTAGACTCTCTGCCCCATTTATTCTTTTTATGCAGTATTACTATTGATTTATTTAAATAGCTGTTTTGAGATAAAATCAACAAACATGAAATTCATCTTTTAAGAGTGGCTATTTGATGGTTGTGTATATATTCCCAAAACTGTGCAATTATCACCATTATCTAATTTCAGAACCACAAAAAAGAAACTCCATCACCATTAGCAATGTCTCTGCATTAACTCCAATCCCAGATTCTGTTGATCACAAATATACTTTGTTGTTTCTATGAACTTGACTGTTTTGGATATTTCATATAAATTGTATTATACAATAGGTGCCTTTTGTGAATGGTTTTCTTCACTTAGTATAATGATTCTGAGGTTCAGCAATGTTCTAGCTTAATATGTTATAGCTGTCCTGTGTTATTTATTTCATTCTTTTTACTGCCAAATAACCTTTTATTGTATGGATATACATTTTATCCACTCTTCAGTTGACAGGCATTGAAATTATTTCCACTTTTTTACTGTTATAAATTACACTGCTACAAGCACTTTTATATAGAGATTTTTGCGTAGACATGCTAATCCTCTTGGGTATGTACTAGGAGTGGAATTGCTGGATCATATGGTAACTCTCTTTTCACAATTGAAGGAACAGTAAAACCATTTTTCAAGTGGTTGCACCATTTTATAATCCCACCAGCAATGTATAAGGATTCTGAAATTACCACATCTTTAATAATACTTATTTCCTGTCTTTTTAATTTTATTCATCCCAGTGGATATGAAATGTGATTTTCATTTGTATTACATTGATAATAATATTGTTAAGCATCCTTTCATGTGCTTATTGACCATTCCTTCATCTTCTTTAGAGAAATATCTGTTCAGATACTTTTCTCAATTTTAAGTTGGGTTCTTTTTTATATTATTGCTTTGTAAGTCTTCTTTACATATTTTAGCTAGAAGTTCCTTAGCAGGAGAACAAGATGCTACCAAGCTGACAACAGAGGGGATTCCTTGCTTTGCTCCTGAGAGGGGCATCTAACACCCAGAGAGCCCTATGTCTTGGGGCAAAACTTGAACATAGGAGACCAACATTGAGGTCAGAGAAGACACATAAGAGAGTTGTGTGTGCTTCATTGAAGAGAAGGTGGATTGAGCGAAAGACCTTGACACTGTGGTCAAGGCAAGGGATACAGACAGCACCATTTCCAGCTCACTCATGATGAAAATTATAGTAGTTACCAGAAGGGATGGGGGAAGGAGAAAGTGGTAAGGGAAAGGAATGTGATAGATATTGTAGTCTGGTGGAGGCTGAGTGAAGCATATGCACATGTGGAAGTGAGAAGTGGTACTCCAAAATTAATGTAGTTATACAGTAATGGCAAATCAATAAAATTTGAGAAGAAAAATTAATAATGAACTTTGTGTCCTTATTGTAAGATGAATTTGGTAGTCAATTAGGACAAGGTAAAATTATGTACAAATCAGTAAATATTGGTGCCTAGAATGTTGGTCTTTCTAAGTTTTCTCTTGTTAAATCAGGAAATGTACACATATGTACATTCAGCATTAAATGGAGGATTAGAAAAGTCACTGATGACCTTTGAAATGGTAAAATATCTCTTGGTTTTCTTAATGGTTACTCAAAGATATGCTGAAAGGTGATTGCAAACAACTGGGAACAAATAATATTGAGCAAGTCGGGAGGTTGCACCACGTGGTAGGGAAAAATTTAGATGGGTTGTAGGATCATAGAGCTGTAGATTTCAAATGTAAACCCTTTTCTGGCTTCCCGAACTTGGAAAGGATACTAAGCTTCACTTTTATTATATCTGAAAATTGGTAAATACAGCTCTTGCAGTCTTGCTCTGAAGATTATGTGATTAAGTGAGGCAAGAGCTGCTTAAGAAAATGCCCAGAAAAATACTTGTCACAGAAGCAGTCCTTAATCAATCTGAGTTTCTTTTTTTCAAATACCTGCAAATGGACAAATGATGAAAAAGACCACACAAATAACATGCTAACTATATTATTATGATACATTTAGTATTTTTTCCTATGAAGTCTTATTCTTTTCAATAAAAAATATCTGTCAAGTAAGATACATGAAACATGATATTTTTATATCTTTCAGAAGAATTTTCCTATAAATAAACATGTCATGTTTTAAAAGCCTCTTTTGTCAGCTCAATTGTACAAATTCCTGGTTAGGAAAAAGCACATTGCTTTAACACTTTTGGAACTATATGCACACCATATATTCAACATTAAAGTTTCAAGTTCCCACGAGGAAGTAAGACAATCAGAAAACAGGAAGTCAAATGTGTGCAAAAGTATAGTTACAGTTACCATTCTGAAGATCAGGATGTGGTCTCTGTGTCCAAGGTCAAGTCTATGGTGGAAGGCCAAATGCTTCAGATTTTAAATTACAGCTTATATCACACAAGGGAATCTGCTTTTCCCCCCTCACCATTATTTCCTTGACAACAGTACCTGGCACACAGCAATTGCTCAATAAATAAATAAATTAAATGAGTGCTCCCCAGCACGTATCATCAGTACAATAGTTTTCAAACATGTTTTAAACTGTGGCCTCTTTGTTCAAAAAAAATATTCTGTGGATGCTGGATATACCGATGCACAGAGGAGCCACTCTGATGCATGAAATATATGGGGGACCTGCATCCCCAAACCCTCTAGATTCTGCAGAGCATAGCTAGAGACTCCTGAATTTGTCAAATATCTCATCTCAGAGTTGGGAACATTAAGGTCCTGAGACGGGAAAGGCTTGCTCAGTGCCACACAGTGGAGTCTAAAAGTTCATTTCAACTTGGGAATCCTTGTTCCAGTAGGGGAAAAGGTCACATTCCACAGAGCATTTGCATCACTGGAAGGGTGTGTGGATACCCTCAGGCCATCCAGGTGGCCTCGGAGAGGCGCAGGTATCGGTTGTTTATCTGATTTTTTGAAGCACAACTCATCCTATGGTGCAATAAAGGATTTCAAGCTGTATCACTGAGGGTTCCCTAATAAAGGCTGTGACTGTGGGACCTCCTAGCTCTCCACACAGAAAAAAAAATGGTCCCCGATTTATACACCTTAAAATTGTCCCTAAAATAAAAGGAATTTGGATTTATCAAGAACCACTTGCCACAGATGAATGGATAAAAATTTAATATCTGAATTTGGAGCTGAACTTGGCAAACCTAGAGTCCCAGAGCAGAGATTTTATGGGTAGCCAGCCAATAATAGTTTTAAGTGTGAATGCGGTATCTCAACTCACGCTTTTTTGAAGGGTCTTCATATTTGCTCAGGTCACACCCTGTTAGTTCCTCCACCATCTCGCCCCTTCTCTCCCAGGTCTGCTCTGTAGAGGCAGAGATAGTCTGCACCATGGAGGGCCCCGAACGCAGTCACTCCTCTGCTTTCTCCATTCCATCTGCAATGGGCCACACCCCCACTGGACATGGCTCAAGAGCCTCTCGCCCCCTTTCCCTGACCCTGGTGCTGACCCCCTCCCTCTGCAGCCTCTACTACGATCTCCAGCTCCTTCTCCCCCTTCCTCCCCAGCACGATGGAGACAGACAGAAAGGCAGTAGGATTCTCTCATAGGTGGGTGGTCATTACAAAGTCACAGAGCTGAGTTTACTCTGTGACTTCATCCTATCACCAAAGCCATTTTTCAATTACACACTCCTGGATAACACACGACCTCTCTTAAAGAATACACAGCAGCAACAACATTCCGACTCACGCTGTTTGAAGGCACCAACAAGGTAACTGGGAGAGTTTTACCATCCTGGCAGTTACTCAAGGCAATTTGGGGGCTGTGCGCTCCCAGTCCCTGCTGTTCCTCCAGTCGGTCTAAAGAGGGAGCTGTTTCCTTAGAATGTCTGAACGAAGGGCCTGCCCAGCCAGGCTGTCTGTGGGTTTGCAGGTTTGTGGGACCACGCTGTTCTGCCCACCAGGCCAAGGGGCTATTCATAAACTTCAAGTCTCATCAAACAAACCACAATTACACTTTTTTCATTGTTTTCCCTCTGTATCCACTAAACTGACAAGAATCTAATAGACCGCTAAGAGTCAGATCTGGATTCCTGCTCTACTTGCCTAATGGTATTACACAGGCTCCTGGGGGCAAGTTCCATTACCGCTCAGCCTCAGTGAGCTGTCTGTTATGTGGGTACAGAAGCACAAGCCCAGCCTACTGCACTGGATGGATTAGAGGACTGACTGTGCTTAGAAATTAAAGTTGTAAGCACCAGAGGCGGAAAGATCAGTTTTGAATTATTAGCCACATGACTTTGCCATTTTTCTAAGTTATCTGTCTCTCAGATTTTTATTTGTAAATTGGGACAAAAAGAACAATAAACTTAGGACTGTTGTAATGAACAAATTGAAAAAAAAATGCATGTGACAGGTTAAATAGGGCCAGTATATAGTAAGCTCTTAATAAATGGTAACTTTTAAGAATATAGCTAATGAAGCCAAAATTTTTCAAATCTTGTCATATTATGGATATGCATTATCTACTCTCTGATTTGGTTCTTCCACAAAGTTTAAACAGCATCCCAGAAGGAAAAGAGCTGTTTCCAATCCAATGGAAACATATTGCTTGGACATACCGCTTTGGGGCATTTCATTGAAGGGAAGGCATCTGAGATATGAAAGGGGAAGATGATATTTCAGTCTATACTCCTTGGAGAGAGTCGCTACCAGCGTATTTTTTTTTTTTTTACCAGCACTAATCCTTCTTCTAAGGATTAACACTCTGTAACAATTGTTTTTTTATTCATTCAACAAACATCCATGGAGCAATGGCCAAATTTGTGCATCATTGTAGTCTATAGAAATAAAAAGATAAACAAGGTTCAATCTCTGCCCTCAAAGAATTAACAGTCTAGTTGAACAGTCTAGTTGGAATGACAAATGGCAAGAGTTACAATCTAGAGTGCTGTGAGAACACATAGAAGCGGCTCTTAACATGGGCTGTAAAGAGGAGTGTGTCCCAAGCCTCCTTGGAAGAGATAATGAGCTGAATTATAGCAGAAAACATAAGCTTGCTATTTGAAGAGGAGGGGAGAGTGTTTTAGGTATGAGTTCTCCAATTTTCTCACCTGTAAAATGAAGGAGTTCAACTAAATGGTTTCTAAGATGATTATCTGGAAAAAGGGCAATAGGAAGTAGTGGACAAAGTGCCTTCTTACAATAAATCCTGCTTACATAATCCTGATTGTACATATGGACATGAAGGAATGTAGGATTTAGGGAGCAGCTAGGTTGTAATAACAGGTTTAAAGGGATGCAGCTGAATCGTACTGTGGTCTTAGGTCTTTAGAAAAATCAATATGGAACTGTGTGGACTATGGGTTGAGGAATTGAAGCAGAGAAATGGTGGCAAAACAGTCAACTAGGGGAAATGATAAGAATATGACTGAGGTAGGATCAGAGACAGATGCAAAGGTGATTTGGAAGATGAGGCTAATGCAAAAGTATTAGCCCCTTGAATCACCAGGGAGGCCCCAAATGTGCTTATTTAGACGTATAGTTGCATGCTGTTCACAGGACTCCTGTTCCTAATTTTAAAAGAACATGTAGGAGTAGAATTGACAGGATTTGGTGACTTGATGAAAAATAGAGGGAAATCAAGAATACCACCTCCGCCACCCCTCCCCCATGACCCAAGCTGGGTTTATGGAATCCTCTCAGAGCTTCCTCATTGAGCATTTAGTGATTGCTTCCTTCATGTACAAAGAGTCTAGGTCTCCATTCTTTCCAGGATGAAACTTATAATCAAGAATAAACACTTGTTAATATCAGATGTCTTCCATCTTTGTTTCAAGTTTGAAGCTGTACTGATGTTGTTTTGGAAGGGAGGAAGGACAAGTTCCTTAGAATGACAGTTGAAGGGGAGAACAACCACTCTGGAAATATGACAGGTTCCATTTGTGACTGATGGGGGCATAAAGCAACAAGGCTTTCTGGCAGTTAGACAAGACTCATTGGAAACCATAAGAAGGAGCACACCTTTCACCCAGCATTTCTACTTTTTGGAATTTAGTCTAAGAATAAAATGATAAAGATGCACAGAATGAAACCAAAGATTTATTTCAAGAATGTTTGTTTCAAAGTTGTTTATAATTGCAAAAGGCTGGAAATAAGTGTGAGAAACAGAAATAGTAGCCAGCTTTAGAGGATGGATGCAAGACTCACCCTAACTTTATTGTCGAGGAACATTCAACTACAGAGATGGAGAATGAGATGGAGATATCCCAGGGAACCATGAGGTTCTTGAAGTCACATAAGAAATAACACGTGCTTTCTGAATTAGGAACAGGAGTCCTGTGAACAGCATGCAGCTATACATCTAAGTAAGCACATTTGGGGCTTCCGTGGTGGCACAGGAGTTAAGTATTAGCACTATGAAGCTATCTGCAGTCACTGCAGCACAAGTTCTATCCCCAGCCAGGGAGATTCCCACATGGCGCAGCAGACCTCTCCTGTCTTGCCCGCTGCTCCCCTCAGCAGATCCGCCTGTTCTGCCCCCCCCACACACTTCTGTCTCTGGTGAATCCTCTCACACACACCCCACTCACACCTCTGGCCTACACCCCAGCTCCTGTATGCATAAATAAATAAATCTTTAAAAAAATAAAGAAGCACCTTTCTTTCCCTTTCTCCCAGATACAAGACAGTATCAAGGTGAGTGTTCCCAGCTGAGCAAACAAGCAGTTATATCACTTTGTTTCTTCTCTTCATTCTCAGAAGCATTTTTTTCACATCTGAAAGCGCAAAGATATGCTAAATAACACAAGAAAATAGCACTGATCTAGAAGTCAGAAAACTTCAGATCCTTACTTTCTTGAACTTTTATTTAATGAGCAACTACTATGTGCCATGCCCTTTGCAAACCCAGAGAGAATGAGAAACTCCTGCACATGGTAATCCCTGATACTTGCCTACCCAATATCAATTCTCTCCTTCAGCCATATCAACCCCTCATTGCATTGTGAATTTCTACATGTCTAATTAAACAAATATATCTCCCATTCTCTATGCTATTATGGGTATCAATATAATCCCATTCAGACAAGGAAATACAAACAAGAGTCAGTCACTAAGTAGGGTTTCCAGAAAAGCTCTGTAAAAGAACAGGCTTGGTTAGTGATCACCTCATTATCCACAATTCCTATCATTTTTTCCAGGTTGGAAGGTAGATATGGTGAAAGAGCAGCCATTTTGTGACTGGTGAATGATAAACCTGAGGGGGAAAAGCCATATGATAAAGATAGAAAAGTGAGTCCTTATTGTTACTGTCAAGTTATTGTGGCAACCTTGGTTACCGAAAAACAAAAAACAAACAAAATTTTGTTTGGTCATTTGCATCTGAACACAATCCTGACACTTGATTCTGTGACCTAAGAAAACAGATTTCTAACAAATGATGTAATCTAAGATTCTAGCCAAGGTGTAAACTAGGGCTCTAGTTATGAACACAGTGCAGGTAGCAGAGAGAACAAAGGAAACAGCTCTGTTCTAATGAGGGAAAGGCATTGCTGAGGAGTGACAACTGGTCAGGAAGGGCTTCTGAGAGGATGGAATGCTTGAGTTGGATCTAGAAGAATGAGCTGATCACCAGCCCTGGAGAAGCAGAAATAGCATCCCGGGGCAAGGGGATACATATGTGAAGACAAGAGAAGTGAAGTAAGGCCACATACTCATGAGCTAAAATAACTTCATTTGACTGTGGAGGAGAATACACAGGGGATGAGGTAGGGGATTACGTAGGATATAGCAGGAACTTGGTCATAAAAAGACTCGTGAGACTGTGAGGGAGTCACGGAAATGGTTCCTCCCAGTTTCCTCAGTTGCCAAAGTAGGGGCTTCACTTAGAGGAGGTGGTAACTGTAGACAGAGGGTTGCCCCACAGTGATTCCTGAGGGACTCTGGTTGGGGCCTCTGGCTCCCTCGCAAAACATGGAAGTTTCCATAAGCAGGGCCACCCCAACAAGTCCCACCTCTTGGTTTCACACTGCATGGTGTATCCCAAGGACTGTGCTGGCATTTTAGTTTGAACACTAAGTGGTGACTCAGAATGAACAGAAGTGTGGACAACTGTTTACTAAGAAGGCAGCCTTTGGTGTGACAAATTTGAGTGGGCTGCTGGATTGTGCAGTACTCATGAGCTAGGCAGCTTGGAAATAGCACATACCATTGCGCTGGGCAATTGATTCATTTCTTGTCCAGTCTTGCCAGGCAGAGCATCACATGCCAGGCCAGTCAGACTCCCAGTCCATTCCGAGCAGAGAACAACTCCATCTTTCTTAACAGGGCTCCAAATAGGATGTTCCCCCAGCATCCTGTGTCTTACAACTCTATCATGTGGGAATACAATACTCTCTTGAGACCAATCATACGTTCAGTTCACTTACCTCTTGAAGGGAAGAGACTGCAGTCTGCAGAGAGCCTGGTAAAGTTTTAGTCAGCAAATGAGCTTCCAGATCATCAGATAATCTAATTCTCTTTTTAAATCAAATGTTTATATAAACCAACAAATAGATGGATAGTGGTTACGACAAGGAAGCAAGAGCCAGATCGTATTGGAGACACAGATAATTAAGATGGCATTCCTGTCTAAAATTGTGAAACCCACACAAATACATGGTGGAATGGCAATGGTTGGGGCTAGACGAGGGGGGTTGGGGAATTGTGGGTCAAAGGGTACAAAGTTTCAGTTATGGGGGATGAATAAATCCTGGAGATCTAACGTACTGCATGGTGACAGGAGGCAAAGTTACTGTGTTGTATCCTTGAAATTTGCTAAGATGGCAGATGTTAAGTGTTCTCCCACAAAGGGGGAAAAGAAAGAAATTATGTGACCTGGGGGTTATGTTAACCAGCTGGAATGTGGTGGTCAAGTCACTATATTTTATACAGATAAAGACATATAGCTATCGATCCATCTCTCTCTATACACATATATTGATATATCAAAGTATCACATTGCATACCTGAAATACATACAATTTCTATTTGCCAACTATACATCCAATAAAACTGAAAAGAAAACATAACATAACCTGAAAAAATAAAGACATGATGTGTTTCCTGGCCTTAAACTTGGCATAACCTTAGGAGTACCATTTACATTTATGCTCTAGGCTCGAAGGCCAAGGAAAGCTGCGTGGTGGACAGAACAGGATTCAAATCCGGCTCAGCACTGATAGCGGACTCGTTCTCCTAACCTTTGCCAACTTCTGTTTCCTCATGCACAAATAGGAATAAAGCAACCTGGCTGCCACAGAGGATGTGAGAAAGGGATAATCTGTGTGAGCAACAGTCGGTTACAAGTGCGTGGCGGAGGGTAAGTTCCCCTCCATAAGTGATGGCTATGCCTATTACTGTCGAGTGAAAAAAGTTGGAGAATTCAAAGCAATCACAAAAGAGGCACCGAACGGTGATGCAAGATGATTGCTCAGTGTGTGGCCTAAAGTGTCAGGGGCTTCCCTGTCTACATGTTCCCATGGTCCTTACTATTGACCTGTAAGGAATATCCTCATTTCCAGATGAGAAAATGAAGGGTGGAGAGAATTTAAGTGGTTTGGAAATACTCAGTAAGAGGCAGAGCCAGGGTTTGGTGTTGTGTGCTTTCTAGACAGCAAGAACTTCCTGCCAGGTGTTAAGGGCTTTGGTTCAGAAGAGGGAAAAAGCATCAAGTTGCTGTGGGCTGGGGAGCTGCAGAGGGGGAACCCCATCATTCGTTCCAGCAGTAACTACTAAGTGCCGACCATCTGCAAAGCAAGTGAACAAGTGTCTATGAGGGGATTGTGGGGAGGATTTGAAGGGGTAGGGGAGGGGACATTACAGGGATAGAATGTGTCTCTTGATTCATTCTCTTAAAGGAGCCTGGCTCCCCCTCACACACCTGCCTGAAACACCACCACCCCCTGCCTGCACTGTTGCTGGGGCCACTTCCCATAGGCTGATCCACTCTTGCTTGCTTTGCTTGTTCTGATTTCTTAACTCTCATTATCTACCTTACCCCCATGGCATGCTCTGCCTCCCACCTCCTGAGGTGACTACCCCTCCTGGCGCTACATGTGTCTCTAGGCCTTCCTCATGGCAGGACAGTACCTACAAGTAAGAGGCCTCAAGCAAGCTCCCTAAAACCCCTGTGAGCCAGCCCCAGATCACACACCACTTCACAGGAGAAGAGCAATTAGATTAAGAAAACGCCAGAAGGATTTGTGGATTATGATTGAACCACAGCCTGGGGTTAGAATGACATGGGTTTACCTATCAATGTAACATACACACAGGCAAATCACTCGCCAGGTCTGTGGGCCTGTGTGTGTGTTAGATAAAACTTTATTTTCCCCTCTGATTTAGATTATTTATTTCCCCTGTGATTTACAGTGGAAGCTCCAAGAGCAGAGATTTTTATCTGCTTTGCTCTCCAGAAGAGGGTCTGACCACAAGGATGTCCCTACAAGCAGCTTCTGAGTGGATCATGCTGCACCCCAGAGCCCTCCCCAGGGACAGCCACTGCATATGGCCACTTAATGACCCTGTGCTGGGGTGGGAGGCAGCTTCCTGGGCTGGGGGGAGCAGGCTGATGGCCTAGTGCTACATGAGAGTGGGAAACCACTCTTCAGAATAACGGAGGCGGATTTGGATGTTACAAGAAAAAAATAAGAATCCAAAAGAGAAGAAAGGAGAAGGTGGGAATGGCTTTGAGGAAGAACTGCAGGCAAAGCAGGTCCCATTGAGGGCCCTGCAGAAAAGGAGTTAGGAGGAGAGGGGATTTGCTAACAGGTCTCATGACCCCATGCGGTTTCCTGAGACTCTGGAGCAGGTGGAGCTATGCCGGGAAGAGAGCAGGGAAGAAGGCGTTGACAGTGCACAGCCAGGCTCCATCAGGGCTTGGGGGCTCTGTTGTAATTCACAGCACTTCCTCCAGAGCCCGGCAGGAAATCCCAGGCAGCGTTGACAGAACAGGCCTGCATGGGCTGGCTAGGCTGCCTTCTTCCAGGCCCTTCTCTAGGTTCCACACTCATGTCCCAGGCTGTTGAATTTGGATGAGAATTATCCTTGTTTTAGTACTCTTACTACTCTTTGAAATCATCATGTTCAGTCTCTGCAAAGTGCTTTCAGGTACTAAGTGTCTATTCATTGGGTTTAGAGAGTTCTCTAAAACATAGCCTGGAAGGTACCGGCTGCTGGTGAATTATTTAACCTAGAAGTGACTTCTTTCTCTAAGATGAACGTGGATCCCCATCACGTAGCACCAGAGCTCTTCCTGCTTAATGTCCTGAAATGCCTTTCAACATCTGACCCATTCCAGGCCCAATAAGTAGTAAGGTTTTCAGAACCTGCTTCAAAAAATAGCTGAAGATCCAGTGTACTCTGGTGTGTTTGTATGAACGTTCATCAACTACTGACTAGATTAGCTCAAGTTATAAACAAATTTGATTAAAAGAAGAACAAGTGTGAATTAGTAGGGAGCTTGGACTAAAAATTTCTTATTCTTGGATTATCTTTCATTTTTCTTGTGAGTGTGGGTGTCACTCTGTGAGAGACTGTTGAATACACACCCTAGATGACCAGTTTTTGAGTCTAGACCCTGAAGCAGCCATGACTGACTGCCCTGAGATGCCTCAGAACCATTTTACAGGAACTTGAATGCGATATAGTCTTGCTATAAGGAGAACAAAACCCCAGCAGAAGCCTCAGCTTTCCAAGGGCAGCTAAGTAAAGTTCTGCACTGAACAAATGAATTGCCCTTCACAGAAAGACAACAGATAAGGTATCTAAGTCTCTCCTCCCTATGTTCAAACTTGTAAAAATTCTTTTTATTTTCTTTCTCCTAAAAGTTACTGACACAGACTTATTTTCCAAGCAGGGAGAGTCCAGCTGCCTCTTCTACTGGACCGGATGATGGCACCGCCACGACTCTGAATAGCCAGAGCAAAGAGCTAATTCTGCCTTGCGTCTTAGTCACGAGCCAGCAGCCAGTGGAGATACATGCCTGGGAATCTTTGAGTATCAGCTCATGGTGAATTCAGGCCATGGGTTAGTCTTCATTTCTGAGCTGCTGGAGTTTCCTTGCCTTGCAGTCAACACAAAGCCTCAGGTGCACTGTCCAGTCTAGCAGGTGGACTTCAATCGAAGTTCATCTGCTTTCCAGGGAGTCTATGTGAGGGGCAGCTACAGAACTTCACCTGGCTTGCTCAAGAGCCAGGGAAAACAGTCACTTGTAGATTGATTTCTGACAACTCTGCCTGAAGAAATTGATCTGATCAACTCTTCTCTGCTTTTGGAAGACACCTCAAGGAATTGAGCCCCCTAGGGCCATATGTTTTGTTCCCCTCTCTCCTTAATTTAGGCAACATTTTCCATTTCTAAGGATTTGAGCCCCACAGTTCATTGTAATAATGCTGAATGATTACCAGACAAGGACTCTCTTGGGTAGACAGCCCTTCCAAAGGACTCGGGATTCTTGACAATAATAACAGCTAACAGTCTTTAAGCACTTAAGATATGTCAGGCTTAAATACTCTATTTGAGTTATCTCATTTATTCTCACAATCTAACTCTCACAAATCACTAAGTTGAGTTACTGCTTGTGGCTAAGAAAAGTTAGCAGCTTGCCCATAGTCACATGACCAGTACCTGGGGCCCTCATAACTGATTTCTTGATTCTACTTCCTGTGCTCAAGCTCCTATTTCTGGGAAATGGGCTGCTACTACTGCAAAATCCCTTTTCCAGTCAAGGCAGACCTTCCCTGTAGACAAAATCAAGAGAAAAGTCAAAGCCATGACTCCAGCCCTAGCTGCTTGTTAGAATTACCCCTGGAAAGCAAACAACACAACAAAAACCAATACCTAGGCTGCATCCTTCACGAACCTGACTTAGTGATCTGGGGAGAGGCTCCAATATTAGTAGTTTGAGAAAGGGCCCAAGAGATTCTGAAAACCGCAGCAAAGTCTGAAACTCTCCGACAGACCTACCAACTTCAGTCTAAAGCTCAACCAGCCGAAATGTTCCATCTTATGTCATGCTCAAGCCAGTTCTGCTAGAAAGTGCCTGGGGGTGGGCAGTGAGTTCACCCCAATAAACCCTGCAAGAACTGAGAACGTTTGCCCAGTTTGCTCACCTGTAAAGTGCAGAAAATGAACAAGAGCTCATGGAACTTGATTACAAACTGAAGATGTAAACTGTTCATACTCAGAGTAAGTTCAGAGGAAGGGCTCAGTGAAAGACAGTTCCCATCGGAGGGAGAGTGGTTTCCTGAACCTAATCCAGAGCTCACAGCCCAAGGGCAGAATCTCATCAGCCACTGTTGTCAAACACTAGCTCCTCAAGGTTAGCCCTGTGTACACACACACTCACACACGTATTTTTACACCTACGTATATATCCAGGAAGTGGGCCCTTCAGCTACATTCTGTGTGGATAAGCCATGATGACAGATATGTGAGGCATCCTGGGTTATCAGTGCAAAGCACCGCGATGTGCACCGGTGATCTGGTCTGCAGCACCCAGTACATAGGAAACAGAGGAAATGCAGAGAGGAATCTCTTACTACTTGCTTGCCTAATCATTTCCACTTAACAAACAGTGAAAGCAGAACTTTGTGACACACTTGCCCTGTCTGAGCAAAGGTTCTGCTTTTTTCTGGATGATCATGGAAAAAGAAAAAATCCCCAAAACTTAGCATTGAGACAGGAAGAGCTTCTTGACTTGTCATGTATTCCACAAGTACCTGTGGTCAGTTTTTGCGCAGTGTGCCATTCACCTGTGTGCCTGGCACTGTACAGGGGACTGAGACTGGAGCATGTGGTAAGGACATTACTGACCTGGAATCAGCAAAAGGAGGTACCCAGACCAGCCCTAACAGTACTAACAGCTAGGGGGAGGAGAAATGCCTAAAAGGACTTTTCATTCTGTGAGTACCTTGCTTCAGGAACCTTGTGGCAATATTGCTATTCAGTCAGAATGCACCAGTATAGCCATCATGATTATCAAGCTACTGAAATACCTCTGGATCACTTGGCAAGTTGCTGTTACCCTAACCACCCTTGGGGCTCCCTGAAATGCAGCACTAAAAGGGTTAACTCCTGATCTACAATAGTTAGAGCACTGCTCCTTGGCACTGCCCCAGACTTCTGGTTGGTCCGTGCCTGTGGTGAATGGGTTGTCCAACGTTCTGAAATTTACTGGAGTCCTTAGAAAGTGGCAGCACTAGAGTTCCTATATTTGAAGGTCTTAGGGGCTGTAATCTCTCTGTCTTGAAGTTGTGTGTGCAGAGCAAGTTCACAGGTTTTTTTCTAGATTGAACTTCTAATGTTAACGTTAGGTGAATGGATGACTATATTATGGGACTAATATTGTAACATCTCTAAACCACTTCTTGGCAATGTTTCTTCTCTAAATTGAAAACTTTAGGAGGGCCCCCTCACATAGAAAAAAAAATCCCTACAATTCAGTATTTGGAAGGTCAAAAATATAAACAAAGAAAATATTTGCCATTCAGAAAGATTGATAATAGGCTTCATTACAAGTGAGCCTTTCCCTGATTGGGAAACTTGTTAGAAATGCATTCACTGGCAAAATATGTCACAGCTCCATACTTTGGATAGGAGAGGCAGCTCCTCGATGGTTGCCACCAAAAAACAGTGTTTTCATGGAAGAGTTAGCTTTGCCCAGCAGTGTGCCCAGGAACTGATTATCTAATAGAGGATGGTGTGGTCCCAGGTCTCCACCCTCATATACACTCCTTGCTCTTCCCAAGCTCTGCTCTGTGCCACATCCCCCATGCTACTGTCTGCCTGTTTCCAGCTGGGGTTGACTAGAGAAAGGGGATTGAAGGGCAGAGCAAGGGAAAAGTCAGGGTATTTCTCCTCCTCCTCTGCTGCAAGCATCATCCCTGGCACCGAATGTGTTGGCTCCCACAGGACAGGTCTGCCAACTTCTGCCTGGAGCGCGTCCACTAGGCTCCCATAATTCTACCTCCTCCTCCTTCTCCTCTCCAACCCCAAGTCACTGGCATTCTGTTGTTGGAAATCTTGGATTGTTTCACTGGTGCCTGAGGGCTTTCCTGCCGCCCCATCACCTGTGCGACCAATTCCCTGCCTGAAATTTCCTGTGTTGCTCCCTGTCATTTCTCTTATTCCAGTATGACCCTGAGTGATACACTAACTGTGCTCTTTAGAATATTCCTTCCCCTCCTTTGGCCTCAGATACCTCATTTTCAAATGAGACTGGAGAAAACACTCACCAGGCTTTGTTTCAGCTTCACAGTAGGCAAGGGTGTGGGACCTGATTACCGGGGGGAAGAAATGGGGTCACCTTCCAAGGATTGAAATGCCCAGCACACTTCAGGATGGTCTGTAGATAAACATCTTGTTTTGGTTTTCCCAAATTGGTTTTCACTTAAACTGCAGCTTCAAATCCTTTCTTTGGAAATCAGGTAAAAATAATAAAGAATATACTCTTAACTAAGCTATTTTAAAAGCAATAGCTATATTGCTTCTTTCCTATCCACTTCATAACTTGCCATTTCCTTGTTTTTCTTAAACTAAATGCTGTAGGTATAAATGGCTTTCCTCTAGTTTTAATACTCTGGGGGTGGTGCGTGTTTGTGACTGTTTCCAATTCTTCTTTTTGCCTCTTCTTTTCTAATTATTTTTAGATTTTCAGTTTGGGGGCCACATATATTAGCATTTTCTGGGTTGAGAGATTCTTATGGTCTAGCATCTCACCAAGCCTCACCCAAGCCCTGGATCATCTTAGCTGCCTTTTACTGCCTCCTTCAGCATCTTTAGATATCTTCTGTGACCACTTTCACTCAGAAGATATGCAAGGCCATCTGGTCCAGTGGTTCTGTTGGGTTTCCATTTTCCTTCTCTGGGCACTGTTTTGTATGCTGCCCCTCACCTCTCCACTCACCCCACTTCCAGGCTGAGGGCCCACTGGGGCTGGCAGGGAGCAGCTCTGCAGTCTTTGCTGGTCCCTCTGGAGCAATTGTGGTGACAAGGCATGCAGACTTTCTCAGCTGCTTCCCAAGCTGGGGGAGGCAAGGCCTGGGCTCTGCAAGAGCTGGAAACATGTACTATTTGTAGTCAGATCCCTGTTAGGAGTGATTCAGCAGGCGGTGATGCAGCAGCCTCTTAGAACCGGACTCTGAGAGGAAGAACAGGGATGACTGCACATGCGGCCTCACAGAAGCAGCCAATAGGGTTTTGGAGTCAGACATGATTCCATCACATGCTCTTCCTGAGAACTTCTGTAATGGCCAATAATAAGCTCTGTGTGATATGTGCCGTGCACTATCATATTGAGTCCATATAGTCATGTGAGGTAGATATTACAAACAAGGAAAAGGGTAGAGAGCAATGAAGCAACTGGACCAATAACATATAACTAGAAAGTGATAGAGGCAAAAAGGCTTCCAGGTCTACCTCCTTTCACAGTCTCTCTGCAACACTGCAAGTGAATTAAACTTCCCAGTGTCAGCTACTTCCTTACCTTATCTTTTACATCCAGATATTAGTGATTGTCTTCCAGTATTATTTCTCTCCCTGTCTGTCTTTATCTCCTCTTTAACATTTGTTGAGTTCCTAGATAATCTATGCACTTGAGTTACAGCTGGATAACAATAAGATTCATTAGTTTAAAAAACAATGTAATTTCAAATCATTCAATATGTATGCACAATTTATCTGAGTGGAAAGTATTTGGGGCATCTCCCTTAGGTACTATGTGAACCTAGACTTACATGAGTCCTCGAAATGCATGTAAGAATCCATAGTGATGTAAAATAATGGCACCTTTTCCATCCCTGGTTTGCACACACCGCGCATGGGAAGAGCCCCGAAGAAGGGATCCTAGTTTGAGCAGAAAGCAACTCACAGGGCACAGGTGGATCTTGTTTCTTTTTCCTTCCAAAGCGCTGATGGAGAACTAGCTCAAGTCAGGCCCTGTGACAGTGGGCTGGAGTCAAGAATGTTATTTGGAAGCAGATGGAACCAGACCTGGTAGCAAAAAAGCAGTACCTTTCCCTTTGAGAATTTAATATTCCAGGCCTCATTGGTTCAGAAACTTGCTCAGAGTGTTAAGTGCCAGCAAGCACAGGGCAGGTTCTCCATTGATTCAGGCAGGTGGGTAAAGGAGAGTCTTGGAGCCCTCAGTGGATTTTTACAAGCTTTAATGCTCTTTCTGTGCCATTTGTTGGGAGGCAGCCCGCAGGCGGGCAAGGCAGGGAGGCTGGGGAGCCAGGAGGCTGGCAGTCTCCCGCCCCCCGGTGAATCTGTATTTTCTTTTTGGGTTCTCTCTGGTGTCGTCTTGTGGTCCTGGCTCTCTGTAGTCACTTGTCCTCTCATAGCCCTTTTCCCATAGCTGTTTTCCACCACTGAAGCTGTTCCTGTGTGACGCCACCCCGTAAAGCCTCAGCCTCAGGCTCAGGCGTGCCCACACTACACTCCAGGTATCCACCCTCAGGCATGGGTAACCCGGGCCTACGCTCCCAAGTGCCTTCTGCATCTGCATCTGCAGGTGACGGCCACAGAGGCCAGCAGCGTAAAAGTCTATTTCATTTACCCTACATGGAACTTTTAGGGAGAGCAGGGTGAAGGGGTGGGCAGAGTGATATAGCAATGTTTATATTTCACCCATGTCCTCTTGAAGACTACTGCATCTCAGCCATGGGCTATTCTCAACTCCTGATTGCCTATTTGAAAAATAGGCAGCCCAAGTTTGTAAGCCAAACTTGCTTGTTTGTAAATGTGGGGGAGCCATCAAGGAAAGGAAAAATTGAAGGAGGAGCTTGACACAGCAGGTTACATGCATGAAATGGGTCCATGGGCACTGGGAAAAGAGCCTGATAATGACTGGGATGAAACAAGAGCCAAGAAAACATTTCTGTGCTCCACTCTCTAGTCTATCCTGCCTTCCCAGATATCTGGGTGATCTTCCCACTGCTCTGAAGGAGAATGAGAGGGTACCTGGTTGTGTTTACAATAATTATACCCTGGCTGCAAATCACAGATCTGGACCATAAATCATTTATCTCTCCTGATCCCAAGTCAGAGAAAAGCAGATTAAAATTTCCTCTTCTTTAATCCTAGAGGTGGAAGGCCTCAAAGGTAAAGAGCAATCAATCCACAGTTTTGGAAGTACAATCATTATAATCTAACCTGTGTGTCAATTTTGCATTCATTTTACAGGGGACAACATCTCTATGCAGTTTCCTTAAGCATCATTTTACATTTTGTGTCTTTGTTTTCCATACACTTCATAGCAGACCAAAAAAATGGATAACAAGACATTAAAAAAAAAAAAACAACAACAAAACAATTTAATGAGCCTCCAGAAAGAGAGGAAGCCAATAAAGACAGCATTTAGGCAGGTTGTAATAATGTTCATGTTACTATTTTCCACCAATCTGCCAAGTAAAGCCATCTTTCCCATACAGAGACTGGGGAGAGGGTGGAGAGAAGACAAACTCAGAGATAAAAGAAGAGGAAAGTGTTATATTTTAAAAATATTCCAGAAAAACAGGCCTTCCTTCCCTGGGGAGAATTCCTAGTGTCTCTGGCATCACTACCACCTTTCCTAAAGATCCACAGACTGCTCTGTAGACCTCTATTGTCTACCGACCTGCTAAGTTTCCATGTGTCCTCATCTCTAAATTTTTAATTTCTTGAGAACAAAAAACCCCATGTCTTCCATGTGTCAGTATATCCACAGTGTCTATCACTGTATCTGACAAAAAGGATTCATGGTTGATTGTTGAGTGTGCTCCTGTCATATGTCGGATCCTCTGGTATGAATGACCCTAGGCTATGACTATAACCTGTTAATGTGGAGCCAGGAGGGTCACCTGTGCTAGGGAAATGAACGCTCTCACCTAGATAGACCTTTTGTTTTCCCTGCAGTTAACTTTGTGACTTTCATATTAGTCACAAGCTATAACACAAGCTGTAATTGTCGCACACTACATTTTCAGAATCAGTAAAAGGTATTGCAAAGCATGTGCTGAAAGCATGAGGATTGCTTTCATCCTGATACTAAGTGAAACATAAAAGCAAATGTCTGTATTTACAGAAGCATCAAGTATACAAACGCTTACCAAGAACTGGAAAAATGAAACTGATGAGTTGGGATGGTAAAATTAGAGTTGCAGTTATTCTTTTTAGGAAAAATTGTCTTTATGGTGTGCATTGTGTTTGTACAAAGATAAGTGAGGATGTATGAAAACAAAATAGATAAAAATAGATACATCAGGAGAGGGGGAAAACAAAAATCTTGCTTAAATCATGCTTAAATGCCCAAACTTACTGCAAGCGTTCTCTCTCTCTTTCTCTCTCTCTCTCTCTCTCTCTCTCTCTCTCTCTCTCTCTATATATATATATATATATATATATATATAGCAGCTATATATATATATTAGCTGCTCAGAAAAGAAAGGATTATTTGGAATAGCATGAGAGTTTTGAAGATAAAGCACCTGATATTCATCCCTCCTTTTATGGATATGAACTAGGGTTTACTCTTGCTGATCTAGTGGATTGGCTGCCCTGGTCAACTCAGTACCAGGGAAAGGACAAGGATGCCCTATCCATTTTTGACTGATGACAGTCCATTAGTTATCTCTTCTCTCTCTTCTCAGAAACAGCAAATGCGCTGTATCATACAAGGCTCCTGGAAACTGCGGCAGGGTGATAGTTTAGTGTTAGCCAGACTGGTTCAGAGTGTGAATCTTGCTAAAGATGAAAAGAACTGCAGGAAACTCCCATGGTTGCTAAGAAATATCGTGTCTTCAAATGTCAATTACCATTTCCCTCAAAATAGCTCAAAAATCTTCTACTGTTTGAGCTTCAGAAGTGCATGATATCCTAGGTTTTAGAAGATGTGGATAAAAATCTTCAGCATTTTCTAGCTGGCTAGGTTTGGCTACATTCCTTCTCTGGGTCTTATTTTTTCCTTTTCTGCTAACAGGGAGTGGTGATAGGGAATAATTTCATAAATTGCAGGACTCTCTACCTGTACTGGTTTGAACTACTTTACATCAGATATAAGAATGTATGTGAAAAAGGCAGAAAGTGGGAAAAACATCAAAATAAAAATTACCTTCATGAAAGTTTCTGCCCCTCTTTGCTGTATATTATTTTTACAATGTTGAAATGGATATTTAAACCTCTGGTATGTGAGGTGATATGGCATCTCAAGAGCAATATTTAGGTTTGAAAAAGAAATTTGAGAACAATTTCTTCATAAGTCTTCACTTTGCAAAATAATAGCAATTTACTATTATTATGTAAAAGTAAAATAAGTATCATCAAGGACCCAGGTATATCTTTCTTAGATCATAGTAAGGCTGACTTAATCGCAGTGTTTTGAGCCCAGTTTGCAAAGGCACATCGTTGTAGCATACAAGGTACATGCTAAACTTTTCAGTGGACACTGGCAAGTGAGATTTAAACAGCAGATAAAAAGGAATTGCAGTTGATCCTTCCTTGTCCTGTAAATGGATATCTCTTAAGTACAGGCTGACATTGACAGTGGAAGCCCATCATGAAGTGTAATTCTGCTCTGGGTAAACAGATAAATCTCTTCCTTTGGGCCTTTCTTCACTGAGCCCTCTCTGGATTTGTCCTTGGACTATGCTCCCCATACTAGCATCAGGGACCCTCTGCTGGCCTCTGAGGGTCTCTCAGCCTCTGCCCCTGGTGCCTTTGACTTTGTTCCAGCTAAGTGTGCTAGTGACACAGGCTTGAGTTCAAGCTTGAGTGAATCCTCGTAGTATTCCTCCTGTTCTTTCTGTGTGAGGCATCATGAGTTCAAAGAGCTGAATAGTAGCTGCTGAGATCCAGCTGCTTGGTTTGGGATTAGACAACCATGGCTCAGATTTTGACAATGACAGTGGCTAATTACTCGCCCTGGGGTCCTGAGCAAGGGTACTTTCAAATTTAGAGACTTGATTTTCCTCGTCTGTAAATGGGGATAATAACATCTATTACATGGTTTTTTGCATTAAAAGTTTTATTTTTTCAGAATGGTGTCTAAGAGATCAGCAAGTTGTCAATGAGTTCTGAATGTCATTGCTACTATTATTATTGCTACCGTAATTGTTTTTGTTAATACTATTATTATCATCATTCTGTACCAGACCGTCTTAGAACTATTATTAAATAAATGGCAAAATGACTGTATCCAGGGCTTCGCAGTTAGAGGTTTTACATAATGTACACACACGAATGTATATGTTGCCCTCAAGGGCACAGGGATAATTATCAATACAGAAAACCTAAAACCAGGTAATTAAAAATTTCTTTCTTGACTTTGAAATGCCTTACATATTTTTTGCTGCAGATTTATCTCCAAACCACTTTTACTTAGATTTTTTTTAAGACTTTTTTTTTTTAAAGATTTATTTATTTATGCATACAAGCTGGGGTACAGGCCAGAGGTACCCGATGGCGAGAGGGTTCACCAGAGACAGAATGGGGAGCAGAACAGACAGATCGATGAAAACACACTGCTGAGGGGAGCAGTGAGTGAGGCAGGAGAGGTCTGCCACGCCATGTGGGAATCTCCCTGGCTGGGCGTCGAACTCGCGTCACCACTGCCGACAGCTCCATAGTGCAGTGCTTAACCACTGCACCACCAGGGAGGCCCTACTTTTACTTAGATTAACATAAAAGCAAAATGAGATTTGTATTTCCTGACCTGCTTCAACAAACTTAGGGAACAAAAGTTGTTCAATGCAGACAAGGGAATTGAAAGGACAATGCCCTTGAATGTTGCTTACACACTTGGATTCAGTCCACATACGGAGAATCAAAGGCAGTTTGAAAGAGAGGGAAAGAAGAGGAATGACTAGTAATGTTCAAAAATAAAAAAAAATAATAATAATAAATAAAGCAAACAGCAATCAAACTGAGCAAGAGATCAGGAGTTTTCATATAACTACGTGAGAGCACCAGGGGTATTTTCCTGGAGAGGAGAAACTTAAGAGACTTGGCCTTATCTGCTGAAGTCTGAGGAGGCATCATGTAAATCACATAGAGAAATGTGGTTGATCTGTTTTGTTCCCAAATGTAAAATGAGAGTGAGATCAAATTGGGTTCCAGAGAAGAAAGAAATTCTTAACCATTTCAGTGGACCTCAAAATGGAATGGACTGTTTTAGCATCACTAGTTCTTGAAAGGTTTGACTATGAACAGGATGTCATGTAGGTGATATGTAGGAGAGAAAACTGGTTGAAACAAACAGGTTCTGATCCTGTTTAAAATGAAATAAAATTTCACGAAGATACAGAATTTCTATGTTTTGTTTTCCTGAACATTAAAATAGATATAACGCCATTTACCAATCTTATTAAATAGGCTGCTCCTTATTAAAATGTACCAGAAATGTAATTTGCAACTATACCATGTAAATCAATTAGATATTATCTTTGAATATTAAAAAATATATATAGAGAACAAACTAAATTATCTTCTACTTTTTGAAATAACTTTGTAGGAACCACACAGGAGAACACTACCTGAAAATATCTTTTAATCCTTTAATTTTTAAAAAATATTTTGGACCATCTCAAATATATGACAGAATTAACCATTGTTAGTTACATGGGCCAAATCTTTCAAAAACCCTGAATTATCATTATGTGTTATAATGATTATGTCATGAAAATCTCTCATTTTGAGGATCTTTATGTCACATCTAATTCTAACAATCCTGTTAGATTATTTTTAGTATACCCATTTTACAGAGAAAAAAAATGACGTTCAGAGAGATCCAGAAACTTGTTCCAGACCACCCAGCTAAACGTGGAGCGTCTGACTCCTCAGACTGTTCTTTCCACTATGTCACACTTCTTTTCAACCACTTCCTGTCTTGCCTGAACAAAGTTCAGGTCAAATGTCCAAGCAAGGATGATGTGCTCTTGTCACACCTCCCAATTAAACCCTATAATTTCTAAGTCTGAGTTGGAAATCCTGTGGCTCTGTGTTCTTGTCTGGGCTGAGCAGGAAAATATTTATTTTGAGATATGCCTCTCTCAGAATGGCTGGATATTTTTGATGATTATTGATAAATGAACCGTGTTGACTCGTTGCTCGTCTCACAACTGAGGCTGTCCTTTCATCCCCTGCTCTTAATTTGGGGTCTGTTTTAAGGAGGGTGTGAAGGTTATTAGCAGGGCCATGGAGATTATAAATAGAGCCCTGGGCTTCAGCCAACTGACCATATTTATGTTTTTTGGGTTGCGCTGCAACTGTTGTTGGTAATTATAGACGCGTGGGTGAGGATGGGTGCTGGTGAACAGTTCCTCCTCCTAGTTTCCTCTTTGTACAGGTCCAACACTGAGGGTGTCTGAGCTCATAATCCTATCATAAAGCCCCTCACGTCAAGTCGCTGCTGTTTCCTGGTCAATTGCAGTAATAGGAAGAATGAAAGATTTCAAGGTATTCACCATTTGGGTTACAATCTCTGTAGTCAATGTCTTCTTTAAAAGAAATAATATGACATCAAGAAAAGGTGGTTTTTCCTCCTACCTGTAGGTAGTACAAGCAAGATTTTCCCTTTTCCAAAGTCTTTACAGATAAATGTATAAAAAAGATAAATGGGTCTAATTGAAATGATAATCCTCAAGAAAACTCAATGAAATCAGGAAATATATTGCTGTAAGCTATAATATAAGCTATTTTGATACCTCAAAATTACATGTGATTTACACCAGTGAAGAAGGGGGATCAACTTTTCAGATTTTCTTTTGATTATCTGGTGAACAAGGAGAAAGTTGGTTATAACCCATGGATACTCCCTGAGTTGACCATGTAGCTATCAGACTAGACTCATCTGAGTCTAACTAGTCCTTTTAACTTGGACTGTGCTAAAGAGACCCAATGGAGTAGAAATAGCTGAGATAAATAAAGGGAAAAAATGATGTCAACTTCAATGTACCCACTTTGGTAGACATTCTTCCTCACTCTCCAACCCCGCCCATGCCTTTGGGTGATAGCAGCAGACAGTCAACTACTGGGAGAAATCGAGGGTCTCTGGGAGGATTTGTGCAATTCCATCTTACATGCTCCTGTCTTTTCCTTCCTTTGCCTGCCCCTCCCCTCCAATCAAGTTCATCTGCTCTGACAACAGGCTAAGCAGGTGGCTGTTCATGCTGTCTAGAAGATATGGATCAGGACCAGAATAACGTGGTATAGGAAACCAAGAGTAAAACATCCATGGACAAGGTTTTGCGATCAAACAAGCTTGTGACAGGTCAATAAGCAAAATGTAAGCAGTAAAAGCAGTCAGTCATATAGAGCCATGGGACTCCATTTATATGAACTGTCTGGCAAAGGTATACAGAGAGAGTAGATTAATGGTGCTTAGGTCTGAGAGGCCTGGGAGATTGGACTATGATGTCTAAAGTGTACGGGATTGCTTTTCAGGGTTGTGAAAATATCCTCAAATTGATTGTGGTGATAATGTGCATCTCTGTGAATACGCTGAAAGTTACTGAAGTGTAGACTTTGAGTCAGTTGATGGTAGGAGAATTATATCTTAATGAAGTTGTCAAAGAAAAAGGTAAGAACTGATATATTTGAGAAGCTGAGTTTTGGAAAACCAGAAAAGTTAAGCAAGGAGCATTGAGACAGAGAAAGCTAAAAGGAGTGGGAGGTCCCAGGAGAGTGATCAAGTTGCTCTTAGTACAGGTTTTATTCAGTTACAGCTATAGCTCTTGTTTTGAAAAAGGTTGAGATGGATGCTTCCTTCATGTCAAAGATCATTGGAGATCACAAGGTACACACTAGTAAGCATTCTTCCTCACTCTCCAACCCCAACAAGAAGATCATTAGAATCTGCTTCTCCCATTCCAGGGGAATGAATTTGTCCAAAGATTGAGCTGACTTGGAGAACCTCTCTTGTAACAGGATTAGAACTACGGAAAAACTGGTATCTTTTCACTTCCTGAGGATTAACTAGAAATTAAGTTTGTGTGTTGTGTTCCTTGGGAATTAATTGCTCTTCCAGGTGGTAATTTTTTTTTTTGTGTGTTTATATTTTATCAGGACTTCATTCAAAGAGTTCCAAAGTTGGCTAGCCATTGGAATTGGAAGGTGGTTTTAGTTATATTTGAGCAAAAACCAAAATTACTCCAGTATTTTTGCAACGAATAATGAATAAAAAGCCATTTATACAAGTTCCAGTTTTAGATACACTGACATGAGACTCATCTGGTATTTAGCATGCGCTGGTCATTTTATAACTCTCCAACCTCACATCTCACTTTGTGTCTCATAGAGATGAAGAATTGTGGCCCACATAAATGTCTCTTTGTGCCTATATTATTCCTTCTACCTAAGACATCTGTTCTCCTCTTCCACAATTGACTAGTTCCTACCTATTCTTCAGAAATCTTCCAGAGAGCCTTCTCTGAATTCTCAGGACAGTCTGGGGGACCTTCCCTCTGTTCCCTTAGAAACCTGTTTATCCTCTGTCAACACATTCCCTGCATTGTAATGGGATTGTCTATTTATCTGTTTATTTCCCATTGGTCTGGAAGCTTGTTAGGACTCATCATTATGCCTCTCTGTCCTTAGCCCTTGAACTAGTTCCCAGCATCTAATACTAAAATTCTTAACAAATGTGTGCTAAGCTCCTTCATTGCAAAGAAGCTATGCAGTAGCTCCCGAGGAAATTTGACCAAAGAAATTTGGTGTTGTCCCTCTTATCCCCACTCTAATACGTAGCCCCATTCCAAAGAAGCATGGCGTGGTAAGTCACTTGTAGTGTCAACAAGGTATAGCACAAGGTCAAGTACAAAATAGGTCCTCTTTAAATATTTGCTAAATTGATCTATTTGTAGTCTTTGACTATCAAACGTGTATCTTACATTCCAAATTTTCAATATCTTAGACACCTCTACCCTAAATTTTTGTTCACACACTGAGTTTAGATGTTCATTTATTAACTAACAAGACTACACTGGGAGTTTCCCCTAATGAAGCTGCACAACCATTTAGTTTTGACCATAATGCCATCTTGGTCATGCAAATTTATGCAATTATCTGGCTATTCAAATATTCATCTACAAAAATAAGTGAGAAACAGAAAAAGAAAGTGCTGATATTAGTGAAAATAAGCAGAGTTCTCATCCATTTAATAAAATTAATATAAAAATTGTAATAACTAGATGTCTAAAAGTGGCAAATCTTTTGCTTCAATTGGATGCTCAATGGAAGATAGGTTGATTGCATGTTAAGTTATGAAGAAAAGGAACACATTAAAAAGCTTTGATGAAGTTCTGGGACGGTAGTGTCAAACATAGTATCCAAAAAGTAAGGCCTAGTTAGCATTTCTATATTTATTTTTAAAACTGCTGGAGTCCTTTCACCTCTTCACCAGACTCAGTAGCATCTGAGTCTGTTGCTTAATATCCATAACTTTGATTTTCAATGTTTTCATCAATACATGACAAAGCAGGAAGTGACATGTCATGTTAGAGATTCTCAAAACATTTCCAGTCCCAGAAAACTTCAGAGGGAGTAACACTTTAAGAGGAAATAACAGACAGCTGAGAACAACATTCAAGGATTCTATGTTGGCTAGAGCTTTATTGTTAAGTGATTAAAAAGAGACATAATGTAAGACACTTCTAGATCACCTAGCCATTGTGTCTTCATCAAATTACTTAATCCCTCAAATCTCATTTTCTTCATCTGTAAAAAGGTGATGATAACATCACCTTTTTCATAGGGTGGCTATAAGATGCTAATAAGTGAATATGTTCCAAATGCTTAGTCCAGTGACTGGTAATTACTCTGAGCTGATAATAGAGAACTATTCTACAGGAGGAAAGAAGAATGCAGGAAGAAGAGAGACAAAACTTGCTCTACTTCACAAATTGTTTAGGGCCCCACAGGATCCTGGGCTCTATTAAAAACTCTGCGGAAACACAGCTTCTATTACTACTCCTCATCTACCCACTGGGTCATTCTAGCTTCTTCTGGGGTGAGTGGGAGTACACTATTTATTCACCTAGTGACTCCTTCCAAGCTAGAGAAGTTGGAAACCCTAACGGTTGTTCCACCCGTTGGTTCTTTCATTTCACCACCTCTGCTCTCAGGAAGGTGTGTCTCCTGTATTGTTGTCACATCTGTATGTTGATTTTTCAGTTACCAGAGGCTCCCAGCTTTTTGAAATAGGTGAATTCAACTCTTCAGTTAAATTAAAAAAAGTTGGGTTTAGGATATGCTGTGAATAACAGGACAGGATGCAGAGGGACTCTGTGACAGATGCCAGGTGCCCCCACCTCCTGAGACACGTGCTCACCATCCTGGTACTCTGTGTTTGTTTTGACCTCCTCCAAATGCCAGGTCTGAACCTTTCTGCCCATTCTGAAAGTAATCTTGCCTATACTTGTCTTTAATGGTTTATTAGGGTTTAATGACATTATTTATTGCTGTTTAACATTTATTATTACCAGCCTAGCTTATACAGTATTAGAAAGTCTTTACTTTTAAGAGATATCTAGACCTGAAATGCCCTCAAGAAGCAGTTACTATAGAAACAGGATTGGAATGGAGTGGGCTGGGTGGGTGGGGTTTTTTTGGGGGGGGGGGCGGGGGAGGCAGCAAAAAAGAATGAAGGAAAATGAAAGCATGAGACCCATGAAAAATGCTCAAGGTTATGCTGTCCAAGTACCCAGTCCAGGACCTAGAGCCCAATGGGAAGGGCTCAATAGTTCAAAAGTCTACACTTTTTCTTGTCCTGTCAAGTTGCCCTTGTCTTTTCACTTGTGCAATAACTTGCAGACAAAATCAGTAAACCTAAATATTTTGGCAAATGAAACCCTGTGTCTCATAGGCAAGCCTTCTGAAGGCACTGGTAACACTCACAGTTTCTGTCTGCTCAGCTGCACGTTGATTACCACCTGCTCTAATGTGACTCCAACATTCACCACACCATGGTTGTTGCTCTCCGTCAAGGTCACCATCAAACACTTTGTTCAGTGTGGCTTCCAGTGTTTGCCTCACTGGCCTCCCAGAAGGATCTGACACTGTCTACCAACTTCTCATCTCTTAACCTTCGTCCCCCTCTTCCTCAACACCAAATAGCTTTCCTTCTTCCCCTTCACACTTTCTCTTTATCACGCCTCTATATTTGCTCAGTTGATGAGTCGAAGGACCTATCCTTGGTTTTCTGACATTCTCACAGGACAAAGACATCCTCTGCCATGGTTTCAACAACCACCTACCTATAAACAAATTCCATGCTTTTCTCTTCATCTTTGAGAGCTTGAGAGCTTTGAGAGCTTCAGCTTTGAGAGTCAGAGCCACATAACCAACTGAAGGCTGGGCCTCTCCACTTGAATATTGTATCAACATCACAAATTCAACATGCAAAAAACTGAATTAATTCTCTTACACTTTCTTCTCCCCATATCATCTATGGTCACTCAAGTCAGAACTTTCTGTGTCATCTTAAACTTTACATTGTCCTTCAATTCCCAACCTCCTCCCTCTACTACATGTCCACTAAATGTTGGCAATTCCATCTTTCAAAAAATTTTCTAATCCTTTCACATACCCATTGTCTTAGTTGCAACTCTTACATCTTTCCTGAATTACTTCAACATGCACTCAACTAGTTTTCTTGTCTCCCATCTTGCCACCTTCAGACACATTCATCCTACAGATAACCAAGTGATCTTTCAATGAAGTAGAATTTTCAAATGATAATCTGATCATTTACTTACTTAAAGCCTCGCCGAGGCTCCCATTGCTCACACAGTAGAATAAAAAATGCTTTGCAGAGCCTGCAAAGGGCTTATAGATCTGGCTCCAATATTTCATCTCTATTCTTCTTTGCTTCTCTCCAACTCATACCCTGGCCATCAGACTTCTAGAAGTTCCCCCCAAGCATCATGCTATTCCATGTATTTTCAAATGCAATAAAAGAAAAATGTTTAATTTGCATTTGCATCTCACTCCCACCTAGACAAACACCTATTTATATGTGAAGACCTCATCCAAACTTGAACTCCTTAGGTTTCTCTAACTTCTATCTCCTTTCTTAGAGATCTGACTGCTTTCTTGTTCTTTATAAGATATCTACCACACTTGTTTACATGCCTGTCTCTGCTAGACTGAAACTCCTTAAGGCTGAGGATGCTGCCCTTTTCGTCTTTAAGCTCTCCCCATGCACAGGGCCTGCCATAAAGCAGACATTTGTGCCACGTGTGATCAGTAAGAGGACATGGGCCTCATTAGCCTTTGAATCAAAATAAAAATAAAAACCCCAAAAGCCACCTTTGATGGCTTCAATTTCAGTCTCAGTTGCACAGAGTGGGAAATGGACTCAGGCAGAGTAGCCTGCTGAGACTTCCACCATTTCAGAGGCATCCGACCTTCCCTGAAGTGTGCACTGTCATTTGCTGAACAGGAATCAACAGTGACACTGCTCATAGGGCAGCTTTTATTTCTTTTTGCCCAAATCCCACACACTACAGATTATGTATCATGAAGGTCATAGTCTTGGCAGTCCTTAGCAATCAAAGCATCAGTAAAGAAAAAAATCCCACTTTGGGATTTGGTGAGACATGTTGGTTTCAAAACATTGCAAATTATTAAGTGAGTAATGTTAATGTGATCTCAGAATAGTAAACACACCCCCACATGGATAATGATATTAGTTGCATTATCTGGAAAGAAAAAAAAGCAACATTTGGTTGCAAGGACTATGGAAGAAATGTCTGTATGGATAAAGCAAGTTCTGATAAGGCAGGTAAATTATATTTTTCTAACTGGGCACACACATTCCCAAATCAAATCATTCCCCTGCGGTAGGGTGTGTGATTTGGGAGAAGTGAAAGGAAGTGGGGAACACACAGAGGAAGAAAACAAAGACCTTCGTTTTCTAAAACTGTCACTCATACTGATTGGGAAAGAATTTCTCAAGAATTATGAATGTCCTGTACAGGAAGTAAGACTTCATCACATGGCTGGGATTAGCTGCGTGCTTGTCAAGGATTGGTTTTTCCCTTCTGTGGTGAGAGGACAGCCCCAGGCAGGTTTGGATACCTTCCTCACCAGCCTGATCATCATTTGAATACATTCAGCATAGGCCTTTCAAACTGTTCAAAGACAGTAGTCCCATTACATCAAATTCATGTGGAAGACTCATAATGGTGGCGTGGAGAGGGGAGGGTGGTCCTGTAGCTTCAAAGGGTTGACATGGAGTGAGATCAGTACCTTCCCTCAAAGAGTCTTTTCTGAAATAAAACAGCTTGCCTGCACATGTATCAAATTAAATAAAGCATTTTTCTTTTCACTTTCCAGTTTAATTACCTTTGCCCCTTCTCTCTCTAATGCCCAATTATTGCCCCAGAATCCTGCATATTTAAAATCTTTTATCCTTAAGGAAAGAAAACAACATAATCAGTCATTCACTCTCAGATGAGAGTGAATTAAGTACTTTGAGTGAGAGAGATTAAGTATTTGCCAAAGGAATAAATCTCTAATGGTAAAGTGTGTAGTTCTATCACGAGATCTATTGGGACTTTCCAGTGTCTCTCAAGTACTAGTGCATTGATGACTACTGGTGATGAGGACACAAAAGCATGACCCTCATGCCTGGATCAGACTTCATTCCCTGACAAGAAGTTGGTGATTTCTTCATGGTACTGCTTTTATGCAGTACATATTTTAGCTCTTTGGCTTTTTTTCAAAGTTCTAGACAGAATAACTTACATTTCAAGGGTCCTTGTCCCATGCCCAAAGATGCTTATCATATTTCCACTCTACCTAGGACTCCTTTGACAGAAAGAACACAGACTGAGAAGGAACAAAAAGAGGTTGTCATCCATGATCCTGTAGGGGTGCCAATTAGAAAGACCTAAAATAATCCTATGGTAATCTTGCAACAGATACATGAAGGTATTCACCCATTCACTTATTCGATATCACTAATTAAGTTCCTGACTGCCAGCAATTGTTCAAGAGATGCGCCAAAGAAAAAAACTGACCAAATCCTTGCTGTGGTGGAGCTTAAGGTTAGAAATTAATTTAAACTATTTCTGTCTATCTCCAGAAAGCAGAACTGGGACAAATGGGTAGGAGTCTCACTTAGGGAAACAGATTTCAGTTTCATGTAACATACAACCATATATGGAGTGGTAATGAGTTCCCTGTCACTGATGGGGGTCTGAAAAGAGCTGCAAGATTACTTGTTGCAAAGATCCATGCACAGAGTTGGGCTAAATCCACTGTCTTCGATTGTTTCTTTTAGTGGCAGGGATCTTTTTTCAAATAAAATCTATGTTGCTCCAATATATTAAAACACAGAGTTGCTATGGCTGTAATGGAAAATATCAATCTAGAGACCACTCACAAGCTACTGAATGAAATGATGGAGAAACTTCTACTCTGTTCTAGTGTTATGGGACCTGTGAATCTAAGTAGAATGGCATAAGTTTCATTGCCGTCTTCCCTACTTTTATCTTTTCCTCGAAAAGAGTCTGGAGAAGCCAGAAAAAAGAAGCAAAGACTCTGACTCCGAAAGCATCATTGGACACTATGAATGCTACTGGACAATGTCAACATGGGTCAAAGATACTGTTTTGTTTAAGTTCACAGCACTACTTCTCCAGCTCCAAGGAGAACCCATTTCCTAGGATCCTGAAGCTTGAGAAAAAGCCAACAGGCTCAAAAACACAGAAAGGAACTTAGGGGGAGAAATAGCAAAATACCAGGGAGAGAAAAGGCACTCCAGGCCGCTCACTGAGACATGTAAGAACTCATTGTGATTTTCTGACCTAATGTTTACTTTCTAGCAATGGACTCTACCATCACACCCTCTCAGATGCAACAGGTGTGACTAACGGACTATACATTATTCTGCAATCTGGAGCAGGAAGTTGGAGAAACAGTTCTCTCTTAAGATTCCATACCTGGAAAGCCCCATCCCCATTGGGCACAGTATGCTTGAAGAGGAAAGCTGTCAGCAGATCAGAGGACTCTGGGATGACTTGTGTTCACTGGCTTGGGGCTGATGATAGGATGCTGGAGAGGGTAATCTCCCAACTAGAATTTTCCTGACAGTTCTAGAAAAGTTCACTGAAACTGTATTCACATCTTCCAGCTCCATGGTCTATAAAGTTTTGAGCTAAAATGAGTTAGTCCACAAAAATTTTCTGAAATCCATGGTTTTCCAAACATGTAGCATACATGAAAAATGATTTGGGGGGAAATGTAAATAAGTGTTACTCAAAGAAAATCTGAGAAGTATTCTGCCTTAAACAAACTAAGTAAACTTTGTTCCGACAGGACTTTTCAGAATCTTGACAATGCAGTGTGAACTACGAACATATTTATACCGTATACAAAATGCAGCACACAGTATATCCTAGTTTTATTTGAACTTTAAATACTTTTTTTCTCATTGGGCAACTTAAAGTACTCTATTTTCTGAAACACACTTTAGAAAACCAACACTTAGCCAAATTACATTAATTTAGAGCTTTATCTTTCATTAAAGTAAACCAGTATTTCCAAAGTACACCATTGCCTTATCCACTATATGGGAGATTAAGACTTCACATAGAGGGACTGTCTACATAATTGAAGCTACAAACATCAGAACAGTTAAACCAATTCATCTGGAAATCTTTCTAAAGTATACTGTACATGCATCTACTTTTGATTATTAA
Organism: Scalopus aquaticus; assembly: GCA_004024925.1. NCBI lineage: Eukaryota > Metazoa > Chordata > Mammalia > Eulipotyphla > Talpidae > Scalopus > Scalopus aquaticus. The sequence continues at coordinate 311,434 of PVIJ01000128.1, forward strand.
AAACAAAATATTTCTGAACATAAAAGGGAACATGCTTAATTTTAAAGATTGGAAATTTGGGGAAAAGTAAATGAGACAAAAGTTATTTACCAATCCATACCTCTCTTAATAGCTGATGTAATTTCCCCCATCCTCTACATAAAATATATGGTGAAATACAAAATAAATGCCACAACTCAATATTTTCTGTCATTAAACATTCTTTGAACAAATACTTTAATGGCTATTATAGTTTATAATATGAATGTATCACACTTCATTTAGCCATTACTTTCATTGGATAAATCATTGTTTTATTATAAATGAGTATCAGTTTGTCTCTACTTCTAGTCTTTAATAAATGCCTATCAGGGGGATTAATATGTCAGAGTATATACATATTTATAGGCTCCTGATACATATTTTCAAATTACATTCCAAAGAATTTGTGCCATTTTTACACACTCAGTAACTTAGAAGATTGGTATTTTACCATGCCCTCACCAAAATTAAGTGTTAACATTTTACGTTACATACCAAGGTTGCTGATCATTTGACCTTGAGATGTGGAGATTACTCTGGATTACTAAGTGGATCCAGTGTAATCACAGGGGCTCTGATAAATAAAAGAGAGAGGCAGGAGAGTCAGTGTTGGAGTGATACAATAGGAAGATTTGACCAGCCATGAATGACTTTGAAGCTGGAAGGGGCAAGGGGGGGTGGGTCATAAGCCAAGGAATCTAGGCAGCTGGAAACTAGTAGCTGGAAACTTCAAGCAAAGGATTCTCTCTGAGAGTCTCCAAGGAAGAATGCATCAGGATTTTAGCCCAGTGAAATCCATTTCAAACTTCTGATCTCCAGAATTGTAGGCCAATAAATTTTATGTTGTTTTAAACTACAGCTTGGGATAACTTGTTACAGCAGCAATAGGAAACTGGCACACTGGGTCTAGAAGTTTGTTATGTAAAAAACTGCATGGCTTTAGTGTTTAATTTTGATGACTGCTACTTTGGCTGCTTTGAGGATTATTTCCCCCACTCTCCCAATTATTTCTATGGTGACTGGTAATCCAACCTATATCTAGATCAGAGCCTAAGTAGGGCATTGTTATTTTACAAGAAATGGCCCCTTTGAATTAAGTCATAAACATTAGGTCAAAGGGTGAAGTAGAAGGAAGCTGAAAAGACAGAGTGTTCAAAAAGTTTTTCTGGGAAATCACAAGCCTGAGCCTTCAGCCTAATTTGGAAGTAAGAATGTTTAGGAGAAGTTCATGGCCCCTAGATTGAGAGAGCATATCACCTTTTAACATCTGCACTGGGTGTAGATAACCATCACTATCACTTAGTAAAATCCCTTCTGTCTCTAAAAGATGGGTAGTTCAAGGACATATAATACAAAGAATCCACTTAACAGAAAGTCTTCTAGGAGTGGGGCTGCAGGATTAAATGGATTTTGTGACACCAAGAAATTTGGATCCAATCCAAGTGGTAAAGGATGAACTACTCCAATATAAACCCAAGTTGTCCTCATGAAGAATACCCAATAACAAAGGAGGATCAGAAAAGAGTGAGAACCTGCATCTAAAATGTCTACGGTATTTGCCCTGTGGTGGAAAGGGATGCACATTTTGGTTATTTGTGTGATGGACGTTGAAATGGACTCTCAATGTCTTATTATCTCTGTATCCGTAATATCTGCCACAATGTCTGACATACAGTAAGTGCTCAATTAATTCTGTTAATGAATTCTGAGAATGAATAAATGAATTGAGTAACCTTCTGCCATCCTTAAGATCTACTGATGTCTAGTAACACTGATCTAATATGACATTTTTAAAGAAGTCTCCAATCTTAACACAAAAGACTAATTCAGACAGCCTTAACTCAAGTTCACTTAGAAAGTTAAAAAAAGCAATGAGGAAGTATTATATTAATCTATTTGATCTTTTTATTTCCAAGGGAAGGAAAAAAACCAATTTTCTCTGATTTATAGGATGTGGAGTGACATGTGAGGAAGAAAAGCAAAATGGTTATAGGTAAAGAGAGAATGATATATCTTAATCTCATAATTTAATATATAGTTCTAATAATGTATGTCTGGCATTTAGAGAGAGTGCCTGGTATAAATTCACTGAACAAATAATGACTGTCATTATTATTCTTCCATATTTTACATCTTCTGCAATAATTAAAAAATGATATAAAATAATAAGGTCATAATTTGTAACAAGACAAAAGAATATATAGTTTGTTAATTTATGAGAAAAGAAAGTAACTAATGGATCATGAGAAGACAATTTTCATATGTATAGACTGGCATCTATGACACACAGTTATAAATACGAGTGCATAGATTCAAATATATTTTCTTGGCTGTGTTCATTACTTAAAGGATCAAATAGTGAATCCTCTAGAAGACTATTTCTTCAATGTGGTATTAATACAATAATTTTCGAATAGGTTGATTTACATATAAAGGGTCTCATTCAAATAGAACACCACAGGAGACACAAATGAGGGGTTTCACCCAGGGTCTAGAAACTAGCACCAAAAGAAAGGTGACACAGATCTGAACAAAACAAAATTAACATAGCATAAATCAATTAAAAAAGAACTGTCCCTTCCAATTAGGAATTTTAACTCTTTGTTTGCTATAATGGATGTAGAAAGTATCATACTCATTTACTGGTATCAAAGAAATGTTAGAATGGGTGTTCATTGCCTGTGTAGACTAACTAGATGATCCACATTTAATATGCATGACTTCATTTAATATGCATGATTATGTAAGGAAGGTGATAAATGTGCAACTTCAAGACCACTGTGTTAGTTATTTGAGCACTTTCTTCCCAAATCTGTCATCCAAAGTTCCTGGATATGTTGACAATCTGAGCCCTTATCCTTAAGAGGAATGTAATATCAAGACTTAAGTAATTTGAGAACCAAATTACGTAATTTGAGAACCAAATTCATTTTACATTAATTGACATGAGCACCATTTCCAAATCATATTTATAGAAACCTACCAAGAAAGTTCCAGGGTCTCAAAAAAAAAAAAAAAAGATTTCTGAATTCAGGCCTCCCTGGTGCTGCAACGGGTTAAGTCTCTGCCTATGAAGCTATCACAGCCACTGCAGCATGCATCTGATACCCAGCCAGGGAGATTCCCACATGGCGTGGCAGACCTCTCCTGCCTCGCCCACTGCTTCACATCAGCAGTGTACTTCAGTATATCTGCCTATTCTGCGCCCCACTCTGTCTCTGGAGAATCCTCTCACCACCCCACACCTCTGGCCTACACCCCAGGTCTTGTATGCATAAATAAACAAATTAAAAAAATATTTCTGAAGTCTTGGAAAAGAAATTGCTAATCACTGATAAATAGTTATGCCAATCAATTACAGTTTGGTTTGGTTTTGATGGGCCTTCTAGACTGTAAAGTAAAAAAGGCAGTTCGGATATTGCATACCTTGATTTTGGCAAAAACTTTAACTAGGTGTTTTATAATGTCCTTGTAGAAGCTATGATTGGAATGTAGCACAGTTGATGGACTGTTCCTTCAATAACCAAAGAACACTAATTGGCTAACCAGGAGGTAGTCTCTCCCATTAATGCTTCAGGGAAACTAGACATTATCCTAAAACTTTCCTAAAACTGTTATAAAAGAGCAGAGGAAGCCTGAATTAGATTGCCCAGCATGCTCCCTACCATTGGGAAGAGTTATAATTCATAATCCTAGTGATAACAGGGAAATGAAAATAGAAGATTCTCAAAATGCATTAACAGTTTGGGCCCTAGGGAAATGATGGCTGCATATCAGAAATATCTGGGACTATGACAGAAAATATGGACACCCAGGCCTCACCCCAGGCCTTTTTACCTCAGATTTCAAGGGGTAAATTCCTGACATTAAAAAAAAAGTCTAACCAATTGACCCATAGATAATTAGCCCAGCACCCCACTTTCAGAACCATTGCATTAGTGGGGTTTAGTAAAGAAACTTATCCAGGGTCATAATGGCCCCTACCTGGCAATCTAGAGAGCTCTATAGGTTTTTGAATTTTAAGGAAACCTTCCCCTACACTCGGGCTCAATCCAACTCTGCCTCTTCTTGAAAGGTCAGGGCAGGGGAAAGGAGGAGCACAACATCTGATAAAAATAACACTCACTTAGATGTCATCAAGACTTGGACTGAAACCTTGCTTCTGTGCCATACCAGCTACGGAGGAGGGTCTGTGCCTCCATTTCCTCTTCTGAAAACATGAGAATTTAGTGAGATACACATGTGTTGGCTTGCCTGGCAAATAGGTGGTCAGTTGATGCCAGCTATTCACATGTAACAGGCTGTTCAGCATTCTTGCCAGTTCTGTGGACCTTGGGTACATATTTTTGCCAGAATACCTTTTCCATAGTTCTGCCTAGAGAAGGAAAGAAACCACCGTCTATTGAATATCAACTGTGTGCTGGGCTCACTTTCAGTCTTATTTACTTTAATTGTCACCAAGACCTGCTTTTTTTGCACACAAGAAAACTGAGGCTATGAGAGATAAAATGACTTCCCCAAAACACTCAGCTAGAAAAGGACACCAAGAATTTGGTTAATAAACTTGCACTAAGGATTCCCCGCGGCACTTTTTTAATGGTTAATATAAGGAGTGGAGAAAGCTTTGCCCTTTAAAAAATCTAAAGAGAGACATTTTGAAACTGCGAGGGTGGGGGGAAGTCACACCACCTACACTCCCCATTACCTGAACACTCAGCAATTACCCAGAGGAAAAGCCCTCTAGACAGCCACCTCTCTGTGTCTCTGTCTCTGTCTCTCTGTCTCTCTCTCCATAACACTCTTATTCCTTTCCGCTCTTACTACTTAATTGCTATATCACTGACTATCATTGTGGCTATTTTTCTTGTTCATAGAGACTCTTCCCCATTAGAATGTTATCCCCCTTAGGAAAGGAATTCTTGCTTCTTTTGTTTATTCTGACATACACATCCTAGAAGATCATGGTACATATAATCAGTCAGTTGTGGCATGAATAAATGGATGGATGGATGGATGACCAATAGACAGACGGATGGATGAATAGATGGATGGATGAGCAGAAAGTCTAGAAATCTATCAGTCACAAATGTTGACATAATTACAATCTCTTTAAATAGCTGCATGTTCTAGTTTTTCTATTATGAAGATATATTTCTTATATAATAATAGATTTTTTTTAAGATTTATTTATTTATGCATACAAGCGTGGGTGCAGGCCAAAGGCATGGGGTGGTGAAAGGGTTCACTAGAGACAGAGTGGGGAGCAGAACAGCAGATTGAAGGAAATACACTGCTAAGGGGAGCAGAAGGCAAAGCAGGAGAGATTTGCTGCACCATGTGGGAATCTCCCCAGCCAGGCATTGAACTCACACCGCAGTTGCCAACAGCTCCACAGTGCTGCACTTAACACACTGCGCCACCAGAGAGGCCCTATAATAATAGATTTTTAAATGTAAGCTCAGTTGTGGAGGTGATTACTAACTTGAAGCTAAAGTGAAGGCAAAGATAGGGCTTAGTTTATCTCCTGTGTCAATGCACTGGCTTTTTCCCCATAGGTTTCCACCTTCCTCCCTCACCCTCCCATCTACTCTTCACTTTCCCACTCTGCTTTGTGCTTTAGGAAGTAGAACCTCTTTGAACTGAGTAACAAGTCTCTTGACCTTTGGCTTCCAGTTAGGAAAAGAAGGAGGCTGGGCTATTTCTCCCTCTGGCTCTCAAGTTGCTGGCTGTATCCCTCTTCTAAAGATCATCATGCCAGACACCCTCTCAGCACCCTGCTTTCTCTAGGTACTATAACTGCTCCCACACTTCTCTCACGCCTACAGGTGCAATGACTGTCCATTTTGCATGACATGGAATGCTTCACATCCTTTCTTAACTCTGCCCATTCCTTTCAAATTGTCCCTTTATTAAATTTCCCTCATCTGGTTGAGCATGCCACCATTTCTTACTGCACTTCTTACTGATGCACTGTGAAATGGAGAAATGTGCTGAAAGAAGAGCTGAGTTTTAATGCCAGTTTCATCACTAACTTACTCAAGACCAACCACCTCTCTGGACTCAGTTTCTTCATCTGAAAACTAAGAAAATTGGGCAAGATGACCTCTAACTTTCTGTGATTTTAAGAAGTTCTTAGCTCAGAGAATGAAGAATTTACTTCCTCATTGGCTAAAAAGAAAAATGTTAACTTAATCCATTTTCTGAAAAGGAGCCAGTTTTCTAGAAACTTTCCCACAAGGTTTATAGTTATACTACTTCCAATGAGCTGAGGCTGGCAATAATAAAGCTGGCCAAGCCCAGTCCTCTTTAACCTCACTTCAAATCAGTACTTGCCTGGAAATTTGAGGTTACATCTTTTAAAACTTTTATAGAAATGGTACATAATTCTAATAGAAAATCCAGAAATTTTAGTTACTTAGGGTCAATAATAATTTTCAACATTTATGATGAATACCTGATTTTTCCCTATATACCTACTTACTCTACAAATATTTGTTGAGTGCCAATTGGTGTACCCCAGGTTGTTCTAGAGGTATAGATATAGGATTAGTGTTGCATTATTGTGAACTACTTGTGTTGCCAAACTCTGGATGCTACCTCAATTCTCCAATTTGGCCAAGCATAATATCTGAAGACTTATGTAATCTTTGCTCTTCTTTGGGCAATGTGTACAAAGGATACCTACATTCCTGGAAGGGTGACTTTTTGTCTATTAGGACCAAGTGCCATTTGACTTAGCCACTCTGTCCTAGATACAGTCTCCACCTTCCAGTGAGAAAATTAATGTTAATAATAACAGATAGGGAATATAGGGACCCTTCTGGGAAGTGGGACTTGTTTAAGCAAACGACATTGGAGGTGTTGGAATAGTGTCACTGAAAGTCAGAGCAAATTCAAGGCAGTGAACTCTTTCATCTGGTATGATAGGAAATTAAATGTGCTAAAGAAGACACTGTGGTTGTTTGAATAAGTTGCATACAACTGTGGCAGGACAGGGCTCTCTGACTCCCTCCTTCATTTCATCTCTTCCCATCCTCCTCACACCTGTGAAGGAAAGTTTTGCTTAGTTTTGAAAAATATTGAACCAGTGTTATACACTGAGAAGCATTAACGTCAGAAAGCTATGAATTTACCTATCTTGTTGAAATACTATTTTGAAGAATATCAAGGACTGAGGCTCATTTCAATGAGAGCAGAAAAGGGCCAATAAGGCCCTGTAGGATTAAGTCAAGAACTATCATCACTTTGTCCTTAACCATGAAAGGTTTCCTGAGAAGGTAAATAAACTCACTGCTGGAAAACTGTTACTTAATAATGGCTTGTAAAATTCTGTGAATAAATTAATCAATGAATAAATGACTTGATTAAACCATATTTTAATCTTTAACATTTAATATTTATCAAAAATATTTGAATTTATAGGGTACAAACAGATAGAGAGGGGGAAAGGAGAAAGAGAAGGGATCCCAGTGAGACTGCATGAAGCAACTGGCAACCTGCTGTATTTTGCACCCCAGACTTATGTGTAAAATGGGGTAATAACACCTTCCCCATAGGTCTCTTGTGAGTGTTAAATGAGTTAATATGCAAAATGCTTAATATAGGGCCTAGAACAAGGTAAACTCTCAATAATGCTAGCTATTACACTTCTACCTCCTCTTCCACTCTCAAGGCGCTTTCTTGCCTCTAATTCCATCTCTTCTCCGGAAATCAGCTATGCCTGTGTACCCTTCTGCACATTTACAAGATATACTGATGGTGTTTTACAGTACCCATATTAGAGACATTTGCAAACATAACAAACTTGACACTCAAATTATTTTTTTAAGTGTCAGGAATCTTTTTTTTTCCCCTAAACATCTTTGTTCTTTTTTTCATGATATCTAATTTCTTCCCTCAGCTGATGTCACCAGTTCTCCCACTAGCAAAGCACTAACAGTCCTCCATCATATTCCATTGTGCCCTCCCAACGCCCCCTCCCATTTTCTACTCCCCCTTCTCCCTCACCCTCTCCTTCTGAATGTCTCAGATCTATGGTCTGCTTTCAAGTGTCCATCTTACAGTTTGTCTTTGTCTGATCCTTTGGTTTCCCTCAATTCTGCATTTAAGTTAATCCATCCAGTATTTATCTTTCTCCTTCTGGCTCATTGCATTTGGAATAATCCCTTCCAGTTCCATCCATGTTGCCACAAATGGATTGAGTTTACCTTTTTTGATTGCTGAGTAGTAGTATTCCATTGTTGACACGCAAATAAGCTTCAGTGGGTAATGATCCCATCTCAGACATTGTGCCAAATACTGTCACTGTGCAGAGAGAATAGTGAAGAAACATGGACCAAGGTCAGTTTGATGACTGAAAATTTAATTTAACTTTTCACTTCTAGTCATTAACAAGTATTTATTAAATGCCTGATATGTTCCAAGCCATGGCACCAAATAATGATGTTGACTTAAAAGAAGTTTCCATCAGAGAGTTAGGAAAAAGCAGGTAAAGATTGTTAATATAGGTAGAATGTAATGTAAGCCACAAAAGAGCACAGCTAGAGTGCTGTGGATCTCCAGTGACAAGAGAGTCTGTATCCTGTGGAGGACTCAAGAGAATAGGTGTTGTTCATACAAATACAGATCACCAATGCCTGCCATGGGGAGTAGCTTCACTCATCAGAGGAGAATTGCCTTAAGTGTAAGGACTTGGTCTTTTCTAGGTATACCAGAGTTATACCGCAGGCCAAGTTTGTCTTATGTCTTTATATCAACTGAGCCACCCATCTCACACACACACACACACACACACACACACACACCACTCCACCCACAGCAGCAATACATCCAGACCTGAATCGTGACCTGTGCTCCTTAACATTCTGACTCTGATCAGAATATACCCATCACCTGTCCTTGTTCTCCAGGGACCCTGGGTGGTAGTGGGCCAATCCGCAGAGAACTCACCAGCACCATGGTATTCATACATTTGACACAAAGGACCTCTGTAGTCATGACACATTCTGCCTATGTTTAAAGCTGTTTCCCATGGGTGCAGATAACTAGTCAATGATGATAATCAGCCAATGGTTTTGACAGTTCAATCACAACTAAATCTCAATAAGAAGCAGGGCAAGTGCAAAGGATAAGTGGGATTCAGTTTGGTTAATACACTGAAAGCTCTATGAATGGCAAGGCTAGAATTGTGCTGAGTGCCACCTGCTCACAAAACTTGGGACTTCAACAGCTAGATTTACCAGGCAAAAAAAATAAACATTTTTGATAGAAAATAAATCACAAAAAATGATAAATTTCGTCTTGTGTTTTAAGTGTGGCAATTCCAAAAATGCATGTGTGTGGCTTTGCATATGTATTTCCAAATTACATCTGTACCTTTGTCAACAGAACATCATCTTGTCTTGATATATCACTGTGCAATTTGGTTAACACATCAGTCTATTACAAGTTGGTATTTTGGAAAGGTCAGTTCTGTGCCAATTCACCCACAGCCTCTTCTTAGGGGATCCACCTTTTTCTACTCTTCCTAGTACTCAGTGTCTTACTTTCTCTGCCCATAAATAATTAGCCAAGCCATTGGCACATATCAATAGCAGACAATCCATACAGTGGTCAGAAAGTTACAGTCTGCTCTGAAAGATGTGGTAGGCCCATCAGATTCTCTCTTAGGGCTTCAAATATGAAGCAAATCGTCATCAATTAGCATTAGCCACTACTGGGAAGGCAATAGAAACCAAAAAAAGAAAAAAGGGAACTGAAAACCTTTAAAGATGATTTGGAAAGTTTGTGTGTGTGCCCCCCTGCTGGGTATGCAGTGACTTGTTAAACCAACACCATGAATGGAGATGATCCAGCCTCACTGAGCTCTCTCTCATGAACGAAACCTACCACTTTAACAACTAAACTTAAAATAGACTATGAATGACTGCTGCTGTGAGATATGCTAAATGCATAGGAATCACAAGTCATCAAAGCCATTTCATGAGAAAAACAGGACAATAACATTTGAGGCAGCCTCAAAAGCAGGTGCTTGGGGTAGGGTGTGTCTCCATGACCCTGGGTTTTGTTTCCACTAAACTTTGGAAACTAAATGACTCTTCACTCTATTTAAAAATGTAAATATATTAATTCATATAGACTGTGTCTAAATAAAACACAATTTCCAAATATGTCCCCAATGGTAGCATTTCATGGCCAAAGATATTCATGACTTGTAATTACATACAATATGGCTGCTATCTAACATAATCTAATTGATTTGGAAATTGAATGATGAGCATGTTTAATCCATGAAGACATTCCACCAGATTAAAATCTAAAATTTATAAATTGAAGCTTTCACCACCTTGAATGGGTTATTCCAAGCCTATATTGTATAAATTGTGTCTTCTGGACACGAGGGAATAGTGTGGTAAAGTGGCTAAGTTATGGACATGGGAAACAGATGGGCCTCATTTTCTAGTCAGGGGACCTCAGATACGTTACTACTGCTTCTCAAACAAGGATGATCATAAAAATAGTATTACAAATAGTTGTTGTAAGATTTAATGTAAGATATTAAGTGTTTCAAACAGTGCTGGTCCTTAGATGTATTCTACAATACTGTGCTGATCCAGGCCTTCAGCAGCAGAAGTTCATGGATCTTGGACTTCTGCTATTAATTTGTAAAAAGCTGTCTGATTACTAAAGGACAGAGCTAAGATTCATTAATTCATTCATTAGTACAACAGTACATTTAACATGTTTTTATTGGGTACTGACTATATAATTTTCTGGATGCTGGAGTACAGCAGACACAGATGCTTGCCCTCGGGAAGCTTGCCTTTAGCTAGGAAGAAAGCAGAAAAAAAATAAGTAAGCGAAGTCAATAAATGGGATAGGGTGGGAGTGTGATAAGGAGAAAACTAAAGCTGGGAAGGGGAGAGGAACCAGGGGGAGGATGGGGTGTGCAGTTCAGAATAAAATTGTGGCTAAACTGAAAAAGACTAAGGAAGGTTTCACCGAGAAAGGGGATGTTTAAGGAAAGGCTTGAAAGAAGAAAGCCAGCCAGCCAGGGAGATACTTAGAGGGTAGGGTTCCAGGCAGAAGAAAGAGCATGTTCAAAGGCCCTGAGCTAAGAGTATGCCTGGCATGTTGCAGAGCAGTGAAGAGACCGATGTGGCTTAAGCAGAGAAAAGAGGGAGAATGATAGGAGATGAGGTCAAGGAGGGGAGGGCTTGACTGACACTGGTATTATCTGGGGTTCTGCATCTACAAAGTCAACATTGATGGAAGCCTTCCCCTTGAAAAGGCCATTTTCTTCCCATTCTCTCTGAGAGGAAAACTCAAGATTGGCATTGGCAGAGAGGAAAACTCAAGATTGGCATTGGCAAGTCAGGTAGTTCATCAGAACTGGAAACCACCTAACCAGCGTTCCCCCAGTCAACTGGAAGCAACCATGACGCCTGCACTCACAGCTCTTGCAGAGATATGCTGTGGTCTCTCTGAGCTCATCACAGCACCTTCCTATGCAGGAGTTTCAATTCAAGGTCATTTTTGGTTCCTTTTCAGTAGCAGACTCAGAACTATTCAAGGGTAGGAATAAGACAGAGACATTAATAGCCAGACCCTAGTGGGAGTTCTATTTTCCATTTCCTCCTCCTCCATATTTATTTATTTCTTCATCTCCTTTGTGTGGTAAAGGTGACCCTGAATGATATTTTCAGATAAAACTTTAAAGGGTGGGGTAGAGAATAAGAGAAAGTCACCCTGCATTGAAGCCTGCTAGTCCCCAGACCGTGTCAGGCTCTGGAGTTAGGCTGCCTGGGTTCAAATTCCCATTCCACCACTTAGAAGCTGTGTGACCTTAGTCAAAACTCTTAACCTCTCTGATCTTCAGTTTCCCCATTTTTAAATTGGGCATAATAATAATATCTGCTTTATCCACTTACAGTGAGAAATCAATTTGAAATCTTTTAATATATTTTAGAATTCAGCCCAAATTGAGGGCTGCCTCTCCTCCTTGAGTGCTTTTAAACAGTGCAGCAAGAAGGCCGTTTGTAGAAGCAGGGCTGAAATGATGTATTTGTCTCAGCCTTTCCATTCAGGTATACCCGAATCATCCTTCCATCTCTCTGCTGTAAGTTGTTTTCTTGCCCTGCTAGGTGGTCCCAGCACCCCCAAACTGATAAACCTCTCGAGTTCTTACAAGCAGACACAGAGAAACTGCAACCTTCTCTGAGGTCTGAGGCAACGGAGGGGGAGGTTGTCTCACTGCCTCAACTGAGGATGCTGTTCTAACTATACCTCTAATCTACCCTGAGGGAGACTCTCAGTTTTTCTTACCTCCTGCAGAGCACTGAGAGAAATGTTTGTAAATTCCCCTATAGAAATATCAAATAACAATCAAGTGTCCTTTCCAGAAAAGGAGGTTTATAGCAAGAGAATGTGCAGAGACTACATTTTTCCTCCGTCAGTGTAATGTGTCTTGTGGGAAAAGGGTACCCAGAAATCAGTGAATGCTGTTTAATGGTCACAGTTTATTAACCCTGTGTTCCTGTTGAAAGGAAAAAAAGGACTACTCATGAAATTAGTGGTTATATCAGAAAGTCTCCCATTACTGGGATAAAGCACAGTCAATGCTACTATCTGCAGAAGCATAAATCAGCAAATAAATGACACATTAAGAATAGCTACAACATCTTATAGGAACAAATATGTCTTAGATTAGTATAATTGAAAAAAATGTGTCCTAGAAATGTTTTTGTAGCCCAGTGATTGAAACAAATAGAATGTTTTCTTATTGGCTCAGATGACTATTTCTGAGATGACTTATGACTGCTCGTGACTAAGCTTCAACAGGCAGAACCCCTTCAAGTTATGAATTTCATTGCTGAGCCTGGCATCACACAGGCTCAGTAGCAAATAGGTAAATGACTTTGACACAAACCCCTGAAATGAATTTAAAGAAAAGTCACAGGAAGACCCCCCTCCCACAAGGAAAGATGCCTAGTGTAACACGGACAATGACGAACTCAGCTGCTTTTCTAAGAAAAACAAAAAACTAATACATTTTATTGAAGTTATTTTGGTTTATAACATAAGACTGGCTTCAGATATATGGCATTATAATTCAACATGTGCATATACTCTATCATAATCACTACCAAAGATCTAGCTGCCTACTATAGTAAGTGCTAGGACCCCACAGGTTCTGAAGACTGATTCAAAGGTAACTGCCTTCAACCAGGAGTCTTAAAGTCTGAAATTTCACCATTAGAGAGTCATTCTTCTAGATTAGCTTTCCTGATGTTTGTTATCAAAATGATATATACCTTTGAAAAAGTTATCAACTGCAGAGTGTAGTGAAACCAGCATGTTTTCTTGAATCATACAGCTCTGAACTCAAATCCCGCTTTTCAATATCAAACTTCAAAGTTTCTGGGATCATAACACTTACCACAGGCAACCCCTTACTCCAGTCTGACTGTGACTAATCACAAGCCCAGCTCCATACATTGGTGCCATGGAGGTCAGTGACATCTGTAAGCAACCACAAAATGGTGGGGGTGGCCAGACAACTTCCAAAAGCAGTGACAATGGAGCTGAATTCAGCTCAGCTTTGCTTGGTCAGATACAGCCTCAAATAACTCTGAGGTGTCTTACACTGAGTTTCATAATGAGTCAGATCTGCTCTAGCTCCTGCCTCCTTAAACATCACCACAATCTTGTGGGGAAGGAGAGATAAAGAGTATGAGAGGCCCACCAATCCCAGGCATCTTCTGACTCTGAGGGTGATTTCAACCAATCACCATGAACCAATTTCTTTGGGGCAGCCAATGTGGCTGAGGGTACTATTCCACAGAGCTGGGGAAGGAGAATATATCAGCTAGGTTTGAAAAGAGAAGCAGAGCAGAGCCTTTCTGAATGATCCAAAATAAAAAGAACCTACTCTTTTTATTAAGATGTGATCTTGCACAACTGTGGTAGTTGGTGGAGTGGAAGGCAGAGTATTGTTCCACATTGAGTGGGGAACTGTAGTCGCTGTGATTCAGCAGTACTGGTAATTAAGAAGGAATGTGGGGAGCTACCTTTGGGGGAGCAGCATAAACTGGAAATAGAAGAAACACAAGAACAAATCAGCACAGGCAGAACCCATGTCTGTCTGCCATTGACTCCAATTTGGACAACACACGGCACCCTTTCCATGGAACTGTGTGCACAGCAGGTCAGAGTATCCGAAGGAGGATCTTGGGTGGGAGCTGAAGGAACTAGAGGCCAAGGTCTGCCCCACACCAACAGAATGAGGCATTCCACCAGCATGGGCCAAGGGGGCTCCCTGGCACCCCACATCAATCTACAAAGGGTTGTTGCTTTCTCTCTCTGCCTTCCCAATCTCAAATTCCTCTTGTAACCAACCCTAAACTGGAACCACACAGGGAAGGATTTCCAGGAGCACTGCCAGCTTAGCTAAGTCCATAGTACAAAGTCACTCCAAGGGAAGAGTTCTAGGGACAAGTAATCAGATAAACTGAAGTATTTATAATAGTGATGAGGTGGAAAGAGAATTTCTATTTGATTCCACAGTGTAGCCCTGGCCAAGAAAAACTTGAAATTCAGGCATGAAGTAGATTAGAACTGGAGTCAATTAATAAACTGTTAGTGGGTGCTAATAATATACAAGGCTCTGTTCTCAGCACCACTGGAAGGGTGCAAACAGCTTTGAGACAAGATCTTGTCCTCACTGGAAGATGAGATAGACTTGGTGCCACGTTGGCATTTTCACATAATGCAGCCCTGGATATCTACGTGAGACCTCCAAAGTCTGCTTGATTTGGTCAGTAGGATAGGCTTTGGCACTGCCAGACCCAAGTTTGAATCTGCCCCCTTACTACAGGTATTATGATTTTGGCCAATTTACTTAATTGCTTGGAGCCTCCATTTCCTGATAAAGTAGCCATTATAAAAACACTAATGTCATGAGTTGATGATAAGCATAAAAGGAGGTTATGCATATAAAGCACTGGTCACAGTCACTACTCAACACGTGTATATAGTAGGCATTTTAAGTTTTATTATCATCATCATCATCATCACTGTTTCTTCTTAGACTCAAATTCTATCTCAGTAGCTTTAGTGCTATAGATCTGCTAATATGCAAAATACCTATGAATGCTCAATCTCTTAAAGAATCAGCAGCATGTTTCACATTTTTATTTGATGATTCTGTAAATGGTAAGGGCTTATGCTGTGTGAGACACATGCGGTCAAAACATACTCTATGCTTCAAATGACCAGTGTAACTAGCATTCTTAGGAGTTGAAGTTCATTTCAGCAAACATGTTCTGGGACTTACTATAGGGCTTGCAAGGAAGAAAGGGTCACTGTGGCTTGAAGTGGCTGAAGAAGTTCCAGAGAGCCCTAGAGCTGAGCACTGAAGAATGGGTGGTGTTGACCCAATGAGGCAGGAAGGCATCTCACCTGGAATGGGGCACAGGGGAGCATTGAAATGGAGGCTGGAAAGTCCCTGGTGTGGTCGGGAGGGAGGGAGCAAGCAGAGTGGGTTTCTCAGGTAATAAATAGTTGGAGCAGATTGTGTCATGCTTTGAATGGCAAGATCAGGTAGCACATTATGCATCATGAGCAGCAGGTCCTTTGAAGGACACACAGAGAAGGCACACAAGGAAAGTCAAGTTTTGGGGAAACTAACATGGCAGAAGTCAAGGGGATGTAAAGAATTGGGGAGAGCATGAGGAGAATGGAAGGTTAATTGGAAATCCTGTTACAGAAATTCAGGATATACAGAAGCTAGACTAAGATGGTAAGAGTCCAAAGAATAAGTTGAAGGGAAGAAGCAATAGTTTGTGGGAACTGCTTGCACAAAGGGAGCAAGTGGAGATGTAAAAGATGAGGCAAGGTTCCAAGGATGGGCAGTTTGAAGAGATATCAGGAAGCTGGAAGAGGGCAGTAGAAAACAGAGAAAAGGCTGGGTTCTCCGAGAAGATTCACTGTCACTGAAGATCAGGGTCAGGACATGAGGCCAGAGACCAAGATTGGGGATTGAGAGAGGAGTGGATGAGTGAGGGAAGGACTCGCTGAACTCAGGGAAAACCCATACACAGGAGTGGCAGAGGTCCCATAGGAAGAACAGGCAGAGGACTAACTGCCCATAAACCTAAAAAAAAGTATCCAGTTTGCTGATGAGAAACAGCGCCACCTCCAAATCCCTGTGTTTTCTCAAGAGCCAATGATACTCATTTCTACAAAAATCCTTTTTCTTTTTTTTTTTATTTTAATTTTTTTTTTAAGATTTATTTATTCAAGCTGGGGTACAGGCCAGAGGCATGGGGCGGTGAGAAGGTTCACCAGAGACAGAGTGGGGAGCAGAAGAGGCAGATCAGAGATACACTGCTGAGGGGAGCAACGGGCAAGGCAGGAGAGGTCTGCTGCGCCATGTGGGAATCTCCCCAGCCGGGCGTCGAACTCACGTCACCGCTGCCGCCGACAGCTCCATAGCGCAGAGCTTAACTGCTGCGCCACCAGGGAGGCCCCCAAAATCATTTTTCTGACCTCGCCAAAGGTCAAAGATAAAACACAGACCATCCCCCGCAAGAGACAGAATTACCCGTTCAGCAAAAGGTGAGTTGGTATCCACACAGAGGCCGTGATGGCTGCAGTAAGGGTCCCTTGGGAACCAGATGGGAAATTCAAAGGGTTGGAGGTAGCAGTGAAGATAAAATGAAGAAAACAAAGAGACAGACATCAGAATCAGCCACAGTGATGACCGTTAACCTCCACCACCTGGAGGAGAGGGGGAATGATGTTACCTGGAGCTCAGGAAAGGCTACAGGGACGGAAGAGCCTGTCCATTTGGAGCTGTGGCTATAGGGTCCATCTAAGGCCTGGACCGCTAATGGTCAAGAAATGAGCAAGAGGTATAAATACCCCACCTTTCCTCCTCCCCCATTTCCATTTCCTATTAGCACTTCTTATTGGCCAAACCCAACCAGAAACCACAAGATAAGGAAGTCTTACTAACACAATCTGTAGTACTCAGTCTCCCAAAGCACAGAACAGGGCAGAAAATAGAGAATAACAAAAACATTGACTCATTATATCTCCTTAGTTCAATGTCATCAGCTGAGCAGTAGACATGCTCAAATTTTATTAATAGTACACATTTGTACAACATTTTATGCTTGAAAAAGTGTCTCATAGATTATCCCTTTTGAGTTACAAGTAACCCTGTGATGTAGATAAGATAATTTTGTTTAGATTAATTAAATTCTAGAGCTCTAAATTATTTCTCCAAAGTTACAGTCACATAGGAAGGGAACTGCAAAGCTTGTATTAAAAATAAGGTCCTCCCTTGTGGCATGAGGAGTTAAGTGTCAGCACTATGAAGCTATCAGCAGCCACTGCAGCAGGAGTTTGATCCCCAGCCAGGGAGCCGACCCACAAGGCGCAGCAGACCTCTCCTGTCTCACCTGCTGCTCTTCTCAGCGGTGTACTTCAGTCAGTCTGCCTGTTCTGCTCCCTACTCTGTCTCAGCTGAATCCTCTCACCCCCACCTCTGGCCTACACCCCAGCTCCTGTATGCATAAATGCATCTTTTAAAAATAATAAGATTCTCTGGCTCCTAATCTATTGGTCCTCCCCAGGTGTGAAATTAATTAACCTGGGAAGGCACCCCTGCTGTGAAAGGCTTTAGGACACAGCTGTCCCCAAAGCAGCCTTGTGACCCTGGCCTGGAGGGTGTTCAGGGCCTTCCAGAGTTGTTTTCAATAAGCAAATATTCCTGACACTTCAATTATCCCAATCCAAACAATGAACACACTGTATAAGAAGCTTCATAAATTTCATTCAGTTGGACGCAATGAGAATAATATAAGTCAAAGCTTTGTGTGTATTCACTCAAAAAAAAAAAGTCACCCAACAAAATAGAGATTGTTGTGATGGCAACATCTAGACTAGAAAAAGAGGAAACACAGGCTCTGTGTTTCATGGACCTGCCTCTGATTCTCTTCTCTCCACCATTGTCTCAGCAGACAAAGTGTCTTTCGTCAGGAGCCCCAAGTCTTCTATACTACAATCAATGCAAGAACCTCTTACATGTGGAAAACTCCACAATTGTGTTTGATAGGTACTTTTAAAATTTTTCCTAAAATTGGTGTCTTTGTCACTTTCATAAATGTCCTTCCAAGTCACTTTCTCTATTCCACTTTTGTGGGTTGAATAGTGTTCCCACTTCCCAACCCCAAAATAAAAGATTCATTGAAGTCCTAACCCAAAGTACCTGTTAATGGCAATCAAGAAAGTGGTGATTATTTTCTTGATGAAACTCAAAGTTTTCATGAAGAAATGTTCAAAGCAAGTATTAGAAAGTTTTGTAGAGATTAATTATTGCTCCTCTCTTCTACCTCTAGAGAATAGTTACAGTGACATCAGGCACTAGATTAACACATTAGTTCTAATGACAGTGCCTCATACAGTGAAACCTGCATTAAAAAACTTTTGATTGCAAGTAATAGAAAATTCATATCACAGTGGTTTAAACAATAAAAGCAACTTTTTAGCATGCTGGCTTGAAAATGCAAACATAGTCTAGGCCTTGGTTTGATTAAGCTTCTTGACTACTTTCTCTCTGACTCTTTCAGTCTTGTCTCTTTCATGTGTTGATTCCATCGTCAAGCTGATTCCCTTCATGGTAGCAACATGATAACTCCAACTTGCATGTCTGAACCTGAAACTTCTCAAAGGAAGAATGTTTCCCAGCAAAAGCCCTAGAAGTGGTGCTGATCACACCACCCCTAACTAATCCTCAGGGAAAGCCAAAATGCTGATTTCTTATGCCTGATTTGTGTGGTCCAATCACTGGCAAGAGGTCTGGGATTCCCTGATGACGTGACCCTTCAGGGCCCACTTCTGGAGCTGGAGGTGAGAAACCAAACAACCAGCTTCTGTAGCATGGAAGATGAACAAAGTGGGTATTGAGGGATCACGACCATGTCCACTTGGGGACTAGTCCTCATCTTTGCATATTTATCTTAACATATCAACATGAACATAAAACCTTATCCGATCAATGTTGTGAAGATGTGACATTTAGAAAACATGAGCTTGGGCCATACCATCTGCTAGAATGTGGAATCCGGAACATGAAAGTTTCCTTTCATATCTTAGGAGGAGTTATGAGTAGAGGAGGTGAGATTATATTATTTTATTTATCAAGCACTGTTCCAGTTACTATGGCTACATAGAAGTTATCTCAAAACTTAGTGTCTTAAAATAACAATAATTATTTATTATCTTTCACGGTTTCTGTGGATCAGGAATTCGAGTCCCATGTAATTAGGCATATCTGACTCAGAGTCTCTCTTGTGGCAGCACTTATTAAATGATTGTGGCCGGGTCATCTTGAAAACCCCTTCACTCACCCACCTGCCACCCAAGCTGGGACAACTCCAACAGCTCAGTCTCCTGGACCATCATATTATTTCGTCAAGCGATCTCTGTATTATTTCTTCAAGCGATATCTCACCAGTGTAGTAGTTTGAGGTTAAAGCTCCCAAGGGGTGAGTGTGTGTGTGAAAGAGAGGGTGTGTAGAGAAAGACAGACATATAGACAGAGAAATGAAAGCAGAAAGACAGGCTGAACTCTATCACCTTTTACGACATATCCTCAGAAGTCAGCAGCTCGTAAAGTCCCTCCAGGTCCAAGGAGATAGTGAATAGGCCCCAGCCCTTAGTAGGGAATGGTGGGGCTCTCAAAGAGCATATGGGGCAGGAAAAGCATTTTGCTGTATCTGGCCATAGAAATACAGTCTGCCATGCACACCCAGGTCACTTGTCTACTATACAGTACTCTAAGAGCATTATAAATAGCAACTTTTTCAATGAACTGGGCACTAGGCTTCCTTTAACATACAGCAAGTGCTGCCAGTGCTCCCCCCATACCTCTGTGGTTCTTGTTATTTCTTCACTTACCATCTCAGCTTCCAAATGCCAGAACTTGGCCTGAGAACTTCTGCCAGTCTCGGGGGACTGTGGTGTTCTTGCCAGCCAGCTGTGCTGGAGAATGAGCGTCCTCCGGGAACAGCCATCAGCCAGTAATTGACAGACATTGGTGGATCAATTCTCTGGCTCCCTTGCCCTTGGTAGCAAATTAGGAATTTAATATGAGGCATGGATATTCTGTACCCTGACTCTCAAAACCCCCCAGAGGGGTTAAGCTCCAGTGGTCCACAGTGGTCACCTCCTACATAACACAACTTGATCACCTTCCTTTCCCTTCCAGCTTCCCACCACCACACTGCTGTTCCCTGCACCTCCGAAATACATTACTTGGATTTGAAGCTGTCCTTGGCATCCCAAACAGGAGTTTTAACTGGCTCAAGAGCATTTATCTAGGACTTTAAGGCTGAGTAGAAGTGCAGGTGGCTTTGAAAAGCCCTTTCTCAGCACCTTAAACTATGTGACATTAACAAAAAAGCAGTGTTGAAAAGAGTTAAGAGCCCTAGAAGAGGAGACAGAATACTTCCACTCTAGATTTTGGATGCTCCAAAGTACATCCACCAAACATTTTTTGAGCTTTTACCATGAACCAGGCATTGGGCTGACTGCTGGGGTCCCTCTGTTTTTTTTTGTTTGTTTGTTTTTGATTCTAAGAAAGGTATAAAACTCCCTGCCCATATTCTCCCTCGAAGGTGTGATGAAAATCATAGTGAGACTTTTGCCTGAGAAGGCCCTCCTCATCCAGTGAAACACATATTTTGTAATATGCTAGGAAGTCATCATGAACTCTTAGTGATGGGACTAGAGCAACTGCATAGTCAGCTCTGACTGTCATAACCAAATATTAGTCTTAAGGGCTTAAGCAACAGAAATCGTTTTCTCACAGTTCTGGAGGCTGAGAGGTCCAAGGTCAAGGTGCTGGCCACTTCAGCTTCTGGTGAGGGCTCTCTTCCTAGCTTGCAGGTGACTTCCATCTTGCTGTCCCTTCACATAATGGAATGACACAGGGGAATGCGTGGGAGAGAGGCAGTGAGAGAGGAAGGACAAGGAAAGCACTAGTTCTCTGGTGTCTTTTCTCATAGGGACACTCATTTATCAGATCAGGGTCCCATTCACACGACTTCTTTCACTTCAATTACCACCTTGCAGGCCCTGTCTCCACATACAGTCAGTCACATTAGAGGTTAGGGCTTGGACATATGAATTGGTGAGGAAGCGGGCACAATTCAGTTCATAGCAGTGAGATTCTGGTATAGATCTATTTTTGTTTTGTTCAGTTAATAATCATCTGAATTTTTCATTATAAAAGATAGTTTTAAAATGTAAAGGACAGGGCCTCCATGGTGGCTTACAGGTTAAGTCTCAGTGTTAACACCACGGCCTGAATTCAATCTCTGGCCAGAGAGCTAACCCACATGGTGCAGCAGACCTCTCCTGTCTTGTCCACTGCTCCCCTCAGCAGTGTATTTCAGTGAATGCACCTGTTCTACTCCCCACTCTGTCTCTGGTGAATCCTCTAACCACCCCACATCTCTGTCCTATACTCCAGTTCTTCTATGCAAAAATAAGTAAGAATTAAAAGAAAAAGAAATAAAATGTAAAGAACCTAATAAATTGTGTTATTGAATGGTGCAGTATCTTGTGTTAAAAAAGTCCAGCCAGGTCAATTCACAGGTTCACTTATGGGAGGGTACAGTCTCCACATTAAAGAGCTTTCATTCGATCATCCCCCAGTTTTTTACAGTACCCAGAGTTGTTCTCCTGGAAACACGCTGTCTCTTTTGTTCTCTGACCTTCTACATACCAGTGTGATGAAAATGATCTAGATTATAACTATGCTGCTTTGGATCAAGAGCTGGATTTCATGATAACTAATTCAACCAGTGTAATCTTGGACTTTAAATCAGAAATCTCAATTGATGAATCTAATCATTCTCCCTTTTCTTTTTCTTTACAAGTAAATCAACTATTATTTCTTTTCTAATGACTACTGAATACTTTTTAGGTATAAACCACATGCTATATGCTTTCCATGGGGTTCTATCGTCAAGCAGCTAACAGAAATTAGAAGAAAAGCAGTGAGAAGAAAGTGTGACCAGGTGATTGTAGTGAACCTGTGGATGTCCTGACTGTATTCACCTGGCTTCACCTCTGGGAGACCCCTGCATCACATTCTGGAAGCTTCTCTCACTCAGGTTTCCTGTTCTCTGCCAGAGGGTCATTTCAAGCACGATGGAGGGCATCACTCAGGCTATGGGGGATGAGAGTGAATGGGTAAGTGCCCAGTTTCCCGAAAGTCAATGGAGGTTTCTGCGGTAAACCACACACAGTTTTAGAGTCCTTGGAAAGATTATCCTCCACCGGTAGCCCACATTTTGACATATGCTTATTGACTTTTCCCCCTTCTCTGTCTCCTCTTCCACAGTTTGTCATTTGTGGTTCTTCTCAAATAAACTACCTATACCCAATCCTTTGTCTCCGTTTGGAAAACCCAAACTAAAAAAACCATGGCCAGCAAATAAGCAGCGCATGCGCCACCCTCTTCGCCCTCCCCTCACCCACAGTTAGACATGCAAATCAACCAAGGCTTCTTCCCAATGAATCTGGAAAAGTCTTAGAAGTCTTCTCTGAGCAGCCATTATGAGCAGGTAAGTGTTGATGTGGTGAAATACAATTCCCACCTCAACCATAACAAATAAATATTAAAGAAACATAAACCAGTAGTCAAGAAATATTAGGAGTTTGGGGTCAGGACAGTTACACCACGGTGGGCTGGAGAGAATATTCACGATGGTAAGACCCACACTAGACCTTTAAGGATGGTCATGATCTTCATAGAGATTCCTGGAGGTTGGGGAGGAACAGTGTGGAGACAGAGTACCAGGTCGCTTCAGAGAGCAGGGCAGGAGCAGGGTTTATGTTGGCTTTGGTATTTGGATTATGTTGAAGCATCTCAAGAATATTTTCCTTATGACAAAAAACAAGTGTAGGTTTGAGTTTCTTGATTTCCTCAAGTTTGGTGACTTTAAACTTCACCCAACTTCATCTATTCAATATCCTGTATCAGACTCTGAAACTGCCCCCTCAGTGACCCTGAGCTCAGAATGTATTTCTTCTTTTCTTCTCTGTGCTTTTTCCTTCAAAGCTGTCATCACCTGGCTACTCCCATAACAGTGAGCATCAATTATACATGTGGTTCAGAAATACGTACCTATGCCTCATTGCAGTTACTATATGGATTTTTCCAACTGGCTGTCTTGACCTCAAAGTCAAACACATCTTCAGCCACAAGTAGGCTGGTTTGTGCTTCCCATTCTCTGAATGGCACCATCATTCTTCCTCGACCATGTCTCAAAACCCTGGAGGGGAGAAAAGGAAACTGATCTAAACTGAATGCCAGTCATCTCAATGAATGTTTTCACACCTTACTTCATTTGATCCTCACAACAGCCAAGGAGTTATCTTTGTCTCCATCT
Organism: Scalopus aquaticus; assembly: GCA_004024925.1. Classification (NCBI taxonomy): domain Eukaryota; kingdom Metazoa; phylum Chordata; class Mammalia; order Eulipotyphla; family Talpidae; genus Scalopus; species Scalopus aquaticus. The sequence goes on from PVIJ01000128.1 coordinate 334,923, forward strand.
TCAAATGAAGAAACAGGCTCAGCGGGCTTAAAGAATTTGCGTGAAGTAATAGTGAACTAGAAATAACTGAAAAACAGAACTGGGATTCAAACTCAAATCAGTGTGACTCCAAAGTTTGGACTCTTCAACTGCCACCTCTAAACTAAGTATTTTCTTTTCCCTCTAAACCTCTCTTGCATCTGCCTGTCCCTTCCACTCCTCTGCTACCAGGTCTATCTAATGTCACCTCAAATGGGGAGTCTCCAAAAGGTTCCCTGCTTATAACAGCCAAGAGTGGGAGGGGGAACTGTACACAACATGGAAGCTGATGCTGATTCTGGGGGAACTGATGAAATACAACCTGCCTAATGCAGGGTCTCTGGCCTAAGGGGAATTTTTATAGTTCAGCATAGAAAGTAGGAAAGAGGTGGGAGTAAGGGAGTAAAATGGGAGGAAAGGGTGGGAGGGAGAAAGGGCAGAGGAGAAGAGTTGGGCCGTGGACTGGAGACCACCTGCCCGTCTCATAGTCAGTCATGGAAATCTTTGTCTGCTTGGCCCTAGCCCACATCTGGACACTCTCCCTTATCCTCCCCTGATATCTACAAAGGAACGAGATGAGCAACCACAATGGTAGAATATAACTGTTCCCCAACCCACCATCTAAATACAAAACCAAGGGTTCTAAAGAAGCCCTTCTCCAGGGTGAATTCTTGTAAACACTGGTTTTATTTCTCTTTGATATTGCTAGCTAACACTGTTGAGCTCGTACTAAAGAGCCACATTTTGTGCTAAGCACTTTATAAGCATTACATTATTTAATTCTTGCAACAAACACAACACATTTCACATATAGGCAAGTTAGGCTCATGAAAATGTCCTGGGATTGCAGAGTTGATGGGTAGAGCCAAATCCAAGATTGTGTAGGTCTAGAGCATCCATAACATTTCACCAAGCCATACAGCTGCCAGCCTAGTACTGGCAAAAAGCAGTTTTCTTGTTACAAATGTTGATACATACAGTGTGTGTGGAGGGGGTCATTGTAAAGTATGGGTAAAGAAAAGAGGAGAAAAATGAAAAATCCTTCTTATGTTATCACGCAGAAATAACTACCCTCAATAAGTTGGCATATGTGTTCAGGCTTCTCTCTGTCTATATATACTGTCCTTCCTTAATAAAAATAGGACTGCACAATATATACAGTTCTTTAATTTTGTCCATGAAACAATATAGCATGTATTTATTAATCATAAAATAATCTTCTCTGACACAAGATGTTGTATAAGGCTCCTGCATACTTTTGAATGAGCACACCATAATGTATTTAACCAATTCTTTGCTGTTAGACATTTAGGATTGGGGTTTTATTTTGTTTTCAGTTTTTCACTCCTATAAAAAATTCTGTAATGGACATCAGTATGACTGAAGTGTCCCTCCTCTAAATCTTTAGACACATTTAGGCTGAAGGGATCATGGCCTTGGCAAGGGTGCTTCATCTGCTTGGGGTATTCCTCCTCACTCAGAGCTAACTCATGCTGTCTTCCAGATCTCAGTTGAAATGCAGCTTCCTCCAGGAAGCCTTCCTAGGCTTCCCAAACTAAATCAGGCCTTTTGGTTGTTTGTGTCCATATACCCTATACAACTTCTTCATTGTATTTAACATATTTGTGATTAATTAATTGGTTATTTAATTCTTTGTATAATAGGAATCTTCCTTACCATACTCTTAGTTCTACAAAGGCAGTATCTTTCACTACATTTTTTCACTGTGCTATCCCCAGAGTCTATCAAGAACACACAGTGGGCATTTAATAAGTTTTTTGGAGTGAATGAGTGAATGAGTTTTTGTGGACATCCTTAGTTAATTTCTTAAGTAAAGCTTTGGGAGTGGAATAGGTCAAACAACATGTATATGACTTTTCACATAATGCTCAATTGTTCTTCGTAAAAGTAGCAATGACTCCCAGTCCCATCACTAGTGTGTAGACAGCAGATCTCCATTTTGAAGGCCTTCAGTCTAACTATCACTTATTTTTTTTAAGATTTATTTATTTATGCATACAAGAGCTGGGGTGGAGGCCAGAGGGGTGTGTGTGGGGTGAGGGGGGAGGTGAGAGGATTTACCAGAGACAGAGTGGGGAGCAGAACAGGTAGATTAGCTGAAGTACACTGCTGAGGGGAGACAGGAGAGGTCTGCTGTGCCATGTGGGTTAGCTCCCTGGCCAGGGATCAAACTTGTGCCCAGTGGCTTGCGATAGCTTGTTAGTGCTGAGACTATAACTCCTGCACCACCAGAAAGGCCCCATCACTTATTTTTAAAATTCAGTTTGTAAAATGATTGGCCAAATTGCATCGATCAGTATTGGATTGGAGTTTCCCTCCAAAATCAAGTTGTATATAGACACGATTATAAATAGCTACTTTTAAAAATGTACTCTGAATCTATGGAACAAGCCTTTCTACTTGCGTATTTATAATTATACCATATTTAATTGTGTATGTGTGATTAGTTCCACCCTCAGATCCTAGATTTTAAAATTATGACAATAACCAGCATTTTCTCAGAATCAACTGAGTCAATATGTTATGTTCATGCTTTCCTGCATTGTCTCATTTAATCTACATACGGCCTTAATGAAACAAAAGTCATGATCACCCTCAGTCACGGATGAGTAACTGAGGCACAGAAAAGTTAGGTGAACTTGCCTGAGATCATGTGACTTGCCTGAGGTCACACAGTTGCCCAGTAATGGTGCTGCTATTTGAATGCAAACAACTTTGATTCCAGAGCCTATGCTCCTAACTCAGCATTACACAACTTCCAGTTTCAACAAGTAGCTCCTACCTTTTGAAATCCTATTCTCAAGCTGTCTTGAGTTAAAAAAAATTAAAGTCTTGGATTCAACACTATTTCAAAATTCTTCTCCTCAAGATAATTTAAGTTTCAACTATATGTCCTACATTTGACATCAACTCTCATTATGTTCAGTTTTTTAGTTTCAGTGTTATTGCCATTTTAGAAATGAAAAACTGAGGCTGACATAAGATATAGAACTTGTAGCAGAACCAAAATCTGAATCAATGACCTATACCTCCGTTTTACCTTCCCCAATTGCCTCCCAACTATTGGTGTTTATTCTTTCACCACTTTTCTTAGCCAGACCATTATGAAAGAAACTCCTCTGCTGGAAATAGTACTTAAATAGGTGACAGAAGATTCTAGTTCCAATGTTGCCACGAAATAACTTTCTGATCTCAGGCACTAAGAAATAGTGAAATCTAAAGTACCTTCTAATTCCAAATTCTGCAACTCTGCCATTGGGGCATTACAAAGAACAAACTTTGCCAACAGAAAGAGCTGTGTTCACAGGTGACATGGCACTTTCTTATGATGGAAGGTGGCAATGACAGTTAAACTTTCTGAACCTTATTTCCTTATTGAAATTGAGATCTTTTCTTCCTTGCTGTATTAGTGTGATGCTGAGCGCTCGCATGATGTCAGGCCATCACTGGAATGCAGTGGACATCCGTGAAGGAAGGAAAGGGTGCTGGGTGCTGGTGCTGACAGCCTCTGACAGTGACTTCCTCTGGTGTGAGCCTCGGTGTCGCTGTCGGACTCCACACACACTCTCCTCTCTGAGTAACACCTAAAACACACTCAGACCTTTGAACTTTCCTCTGACTATGACACAAACTTTTCAGTCTATCTTAAGGTGACCTTCACTCGTATGGAAAGTCTGAAAATGTACAGTCAGAGTTGCGTAACCATGAGGCCGGTCTATAAAGGAAGCGGCTCTTCTCTTCCCCCTTCAATTTTTTTTTTTTTTCAGCAACTTGAGGCATTCCCCTTGTGGGTGTGTGATATCCTCAACGGCAGCAATAACTCAGGCAGCCACAACCACAGCCCTCAGCCACTGCAAGTGAGTGCAGAGCACCTGGCCTCTGTGAGCCCAGGCTTCTGAGCAGTTCCATCTGGTGGCTGCTAGAGAAAAGGCTGGCCAAGCTCAGAGGCCCCACCAGTTCACCCCAACCATAAATGCATGGGAGTTGGTTGTCCTCCCTGGGGCAAAACTGTCTGTTAGAACCTCTGGTCAAATCTCGACCATCCAGGATCCCAAAGATGCCCAGAGAACTAAAGTAATCAATGACCCTTTGCCACTCAAATGTGCCCTATCTGAGGACCAGGTAGGAAATGAAGCGTTACCATGTCATGCAGGGTCATTTTACAGCAAACCTTTCCGAAACAGGATGAGAGCCACAGAAATGGGTTCTCTTCTGTCTGGTGGTCCTTAGTTTTGATCCCATTTCAATTATCACCAGGCAGAAAAACTGGCAAAAGATATGGGAAAATAAGATAGCTAATCCTCATACCACGCTCACTATGCACCACTTGCCAATCTCCAAAACCTCAGAGGAAAGAACATCATTGTCCCCACTTTACACATGAGGAATAGAGAACCATAGCTTGCTAAGGTCACACAGCAAATAAGGGTCAAAGACAGGGTTTGAATCCAGACAGCAGTATGATTTCAGACAACAAGCCCCAAACCACTACATTTCACAAAAGAAAAACAATAAAAGGTTGGTCACGATGAGAAAAGACACCTAGCCTCACCATGCCCAGTAAGAACAGGGAGAAGGTGTGGTGAAGTGGGCATGCTCAAATACCCTAGGATATAGATGGGCCTTTTCAAAAAGACTGTTAGTGTTTAGTAAAATACAAACTGTAAATTCCCCTTGGCCCGGGATTCCATTTCCAGTGATCTGTCCTATTGGAATACTCAAAAAGTCTTAAGTGCAAGGATGTTCCCAGATGGTACTGCCTGGGTAAAAGTACATGGGCAAGGTGGGTGACTCACATAAAGCATGGGTCATCTGCCAGAACTACCTGCAGGGAATACACGAGCAATAAATGTTCATTTAGCCAAAAAATAATGTCTTCATTATTCCATACTTCAATGTCTTTGATAACGCTACTAACAATTCAGTAGTATCCAAGGGACCAGATCAGAGTTTTACAAAATTAAAAGAAAGCAGAAAGAAACTCAGCTCTCTACAGCAGGAGGATGGCCTCCTTGTTATCCTGGCTCCCCTACTCTCAGCCAATGGAAGACACCAGCAGGTCAGAGAGTAGGAGTGAGAGATCGGTGACCCCGTTCCTTCCCCTTCAGGTCTAAAGCAGGGACACTTTCCAGGGTTGCTACTCTCTGGTTGGTCACCATCGCCAATGCTTCAGCTCACCTGCCCTCCTCGCTTAAACAACTCCCTTCACAAAACAGGCTTTGACGGGAGCCCTCAAATGTACAGCCTGTTAATGCCAGGACTTCACATGATTCAGCCTCAGACTTCTATCCAGTGAACATCTGTTGAGCACCTACTATGTCTCCTGGGGTTACAAGCATGAGGAAGTCAGTCCCGTCTACCTTCTGGTTCAGGGGAGCAGCTACATGGATGCCTGCAGGACCTTTTCTCCAAATTTGGCCAAGGCTTGCTTCTTTCATAGGTGAAAATGAACTAAGGTAGTTAAATTGGTTCTTGCTCAGATCAGTACCAGATAAATCCAGTTCCAATAATCAGTATCTCTAGAAGCTCCTAAGATCTTTATCCAACAGGGCAAGTGTATTAAGGTCAAGGAGGTTGGGGGGAGCTCAACGGAATTAAACCCGCTTATCTTCAGTGTGCCCCTTTCAAAGAAGGGTACCACCAACCACCTGGTACCAAAACCAGAACCCCAAAATCTCCAGTTCCATCTGTGTAAACTCTTTCCATCATCAACCACCCATCCTCATTTTTGTTGCCTTGGTTCAGTCCCTTTCCTTTATTTGTCGGGTCTATGACAGTCATGAGGAGTGGATTGGATTCTCATCTCTGAATTCCCAGCCCTGTCCAAGGTTGACATATATTGACTGACTGTAGCAATAAAATCTTTGACAGTAGCTGCTCACATTTCTTCCCTGCAAGTGTATCTCCCTTCTACCTCACAGGATCTTTCTCAGATATATGTCTACATTATTACTTAAAGTCTTACAATGTTTCCATCATGGCTCTCAGCCACTGGTGTCCCACCTTTCTCTGTAATGAAATAACAGGCCAAACAGTCTCTGTTGCAAATACCCACCTCTGCCGTTGGAGAGTAAAAGCAGTCACCAATGGTACACAATGAATGAGTTTGGTTTTGTTCCCAAATAAACCAATCTACAAAAACAAATGGATTTGGCCCACACAATATGCTGTTGAGAACCTTGTTCTAAGCAGGTTTATCTAAGGCTGTTCATCTAACTTCAGTTTGGTTTTACCTCCCAACAATACTTCTTCACATTTTGCTCTCCATCAATGCCACACTTCTTACAACCCTTGCACGTCCTGTGCATTTCCAATTATCTGTGTCCTTGCTGTTCTCCCTTTCTAGGGTTCTCTCCCACCCATAAGCCTATGTACCATTTATCTTTTAAAACTCCTTGCACTGAGGCCTTCCTATGTACCTTCTCCAAGGCCACCCCAGAAAGCAACCACACCCTTATTTTGTTGTCTTTGTACTTGTTTCCATTTTGTACCTATGCTTAACCTTCTACCTTGTCATAACTTGTTGACATGTGTGTATCCAGTTCTGAAAGAAGACAATACCTGGTACAGAGGTGCTTAAGAAACATGGCGAAATTAAATTGAGACCAACATTCCTTTCAGTACAATGACTCCAGGTTTGCCAGTGACAATTCCAGTTTTTGTTGGTGGCCCCAGCATCATTATTAGCCTTTTCATTCTTAGAATTTACCCCAGGTGCATGATAAATGATATGGTTATCACACCATTCTGAATTCTTTGGACCACATTGCACAGGTGGCTGCCTGCTAACCTGTCTTTGCGACCAAGAGCAGAAGGGGCCAAGGGTTGCCTATCCATATTGGCCAGCAAATTAAAATCACTGACTTCCCCGGGCTCAGGCCTGAACAGCCATAAGGCCCAGGCGGAGAGGTTGCTAATTCAGGTTCAGCTGCCACTTAGTGGGACAATGGAGGCGCTGAGCAGTAGAAAGACTGGCAAGAAGGTACAATTTCATAGAGACTGGTTATCCCTGCCTTGTCTACAGTAAAGAACAATTCAAATCAAAGCCAGGGCAGTGGGGAGAGAGCAAAAGGACTTCATGCCCAGTGCAGAAATCCTCCACCATGGACAGGCCATTCCTGGTACCTTTGTGCACAAAGAGGGGATCGCTTCATTATAGCTATAGCCCTCATCAAGGGGCAAGGAGTAGCTCCTGGACAAGGTGCTCAGAAATGAGAAAAGAAATGCTGAAAAGCCATTTCCCCCCTCCTCCTCTGCTTGTTTGACAGTCTGGTTGTCATAGCCTCTTTCCTGAACTTCCTCCCTCCTCCCCCGCATCTCAGACACTTCCATCTCTGTTCCCCAGGCCCCTCACAGGAATACGAAATGGCCACCCGGAAGTGGGGCTGCATAAGGAGCCCTTGGTTCTTTGAAACCCATCTAGAATCTGGGAGCGGTTCCCACAGCTCTCAAAGCTCTGAAGTCAGAGCAAAAGGCAACTGAATGCATTTACCAAAAATGTGCCCCTCTGTGCGGGAATCCTGAGGTGTTATCTGTATGGCCATCTCCACAAAACTGCCTTCTCAAAAGGTCAATCTTATTATTTCCAAGACAACAGAGCTCCTTCTTAACCCCAAGGTTATAACTTGTGAACTTGAATCTATGCTCATGACTTTTTGCTTAATAAGTCATTTGAGCAGTTTTTGAATAAGTCTTACCCCAACCCTGGCTGCAGTCAATGCTTCCAAATAGACATGCCTCCCTCCCTGTATATCAGGCAATGTGTCAATGAGCGAAAGTTCAAACTTAGAAAACAAAACGACCCCTGGATGTCACTCGGAAGGATTCCTCGCATGATGAGCACACACATGATTTCTTTACAATTGAAAAGTACTCCTGAATTGGTGTTTACTTGTGACTCTTTACAGTGAAGAATTCAGAAACTTCTGTCAAATAAATATCATCTCTCAAACTGTAACAGAAGGAATACAGGGATCAATTTATTCTTAATTTTCCCAAACCATCCCCGCCTTGATGAACTGTTACATAAAAGGTGTATACTTGATTTACCGTCAAAAAGATAAAATCCCGAACCAAATAATAAGGCAATTATTTCTTTCTTCTATTGTTCTCTTCCTTCCTGCCTTCCTGCCTTCCTTTTAAAGCTATGATTTCTAAGACTTTTCTGCAAATTGATTATTTACTGCTCACCATGTACAAGATACTCTATAACCTTAGAACAGGGTATTACAATTGAACCAAGAATGTTTTCTATTCTCAAAGCTACCCATGAGGAGGAGAGAGAAGAGGAAATACAAATAATTTACATAAAACAGAAAGTGAGCTCTATAATCTTAAACAATTCATGTGACCTCAATAAGTTGGCTTCTTTATCTATAAGACAAGAATTTCTTAGCTAATAAGCTCTGCATGAAAACTGAATAGGATGGTGTAGGTGGAGCGTAGTATAGTCCCAGGTAGAATGGCCTGTCATCAGGTATCAACTGTACTGCTTCTCCAGCTCTTACATCATACCTGTGTGCTTTATATAGTCACTTTAGAGACTGTAAAGAAAGGGTATCCAAATGGAAGAATCAAGAAAGGCTGGATGGAGGAGGTGAGATTTGAGCTGGATCTTTGAGGATGGGTGGAATTTCTGGAAGGAGGTAGGGTTGGGGAGAGGAGTCCATAACAAGGCAGTGTGTGAACTCCAGCTGAAGAAAGGACAGGAGGAGCAGAAGGGAAATCAGGCTCCAGAGGTGATAGGCAGGTTTGGCAGCCATCTTGGATACAAAGGGAAATAGGAGATACAGTTAGGAATAGATCAAATTTTGAAAGACATTTTACCTTCTCTGCTGAGGTGTTTGAATGTTACTCTATAGGCAATAGGGAACCACTGAAGGTTTTTGAAGAAAGAAGTCACATTCTCTGAGTTATACTTGAGATATATTTTTCTGGTAGCAGTGTACCAAATAGACAACAGCAGAGAGACTGATCTTAGAAGGCTATTTTGATAGCCTGGGCAAGATATAACAAGGACCTAAACAAGAGTATAGACAACAAATGAAGGGGACAGATGGGAGAAACATTTTAGAGGAAGAAGCAGTCCTAATTTAAGGAGGAGAGTGTGGAGTCATGTTTCAGTGACTCACCAAATTTGAAATTTGGTACAGATGCCATTAAAAAAGTGAAAAGGAACCAATTCAGGGGCCAGGTAAGGAGACATTTGTAGCTTGAAGACATTTAAGGAGACATTTGTAAACTCTAAAGTTTCTGCTGGCAAGAAAGCCTAGAATGGAAATTAATCTTTCTGTTTCCTCATCTGTGAAATGGGAATATCTGAGTTTATCATGTAATTTCACACAAATAGCTTTCATGATTTTTAACTTTGGACTTAGGGGCTGAAGTCTCTCTAGTCATGATTCACTATAATTTGGGAAGTAAATGAATGAATCACACACTGTGAGTCTATTTATATCTATTACTACTTAGCCAGGAATCCTTAAATAATCTGGCAAAGTCAAATATGGGCCCAACATTCTAAAAGTATCAAGCTGCAAACCAGAAGATGGGTTTTTGTCTGATTGCTAAATGTCAGTTCCTTTGGTGTGTAAAATTATCAATAGTAGTTATTGAGACTCCATAATTTCTTGGCAACTGGGATAAAAGCAATCGTACTATATCCATCAGGGCCAGTCAGGAAAATAAAGTATACAAGGTATTTTAACAGAGAGACTATAATGTAGGGATTTGTTTAAATAAGTGTGGGAGGATTAAAAAAGGAAAGTGAGAACACTCAGCTAACATTGAAGTAATAACTATAGGCAGATGCCACCACCACTAAAGACAACAAAGAAGAGAACAAGGTTATCAGAATCTACAAGCTTAGAGGAGGGTACGACGGAGTTAGGGCTCAAGCTGCCCTGGCAGTGCTGCGCTCTGATTGGTGCATTGGGACTGGCTCTGGAAGTGCTGGAAGAAACTGAGCCAGAACCAACTGCCCCTGCTGGGGTGAAGGACCATTGTTGGGGCGATACAGACAAAAACAGCCAAATAGAAAGGACAAGTCCCTCTCCCCTCCTCCTGCCCTCCTGCCCCCTATTGGGGAAAGGTAACATGAAGCCAGTTAACAAAGGAGAAATAACACTTTGTGCAGAAAATAGCTTTATGCCTTCACAATGAGAAGGGTGAATTTGCAATTGAGAATCAAAAACTGAATAACATGAGGACTTTTACATAGCACATGATCTGAGAAATGTCAGATTGTTGAATTTCTTTTCTGAACAAGCAATCACAAAATACAAAAACTGATTCAGTTAATGGAGCGCAGACTAGAAATATTAAGCTACTCACTCTCCCGCCAGCCTCAAAGAAAAAGAAAAACCAATGCATTGTGTGGAGTGAAAGTATACATGCTAGAGGAATGTACTATGGATAAAGATGGAGGCAGACACACCGTAAGGTCACCCCCATTGATTTATGCCCTTGTAGAATCCCATCCCTCTGGGTGCAGACCTGAGAACTGCTTTTTACAAATAGAATATGGGAAAGGTGATGGGCAGTGACTTTCTTGACTGTTATGCTATTTAAACTCTCTTAGCCAACTGGAGTGAGATTCTCCTGCCACAAGAAGCAAACACTCGTGCTGGGAATTGCTGCTGGTTTCTAGGACCTATGGGTAGTAAAAAACAGGGACCCACAGTCATACAACCACAGGGAAATGAATTTTTTCAACAACCCCCATGAGCTCAGAACCAGATCACCCCTCAGAGCCCCCAAGTGAGACTGCAGCCCAAATCAACACCTGATTGCACTCTTCTGAGACCCTGAGCAGAGGACCCCGATGGACTCTGTCCAGACTCCTGACCCAGGGAAACTGAGATGACAAACACGTGTTGTATCAATCAAGTCACTAAATTTGTGGCAATTGGTCACGTGGCAATACAAAGCTCATACATAAATGATCCCTATTTCGTTTCCATCTACATTTGACCCTGGCCTAATGTTCATCGAATTCTAACACATGCTGTGTGTTCTCAGTTTAGTTTAGTAAGGAAGTCAGTTTAGTAAAGTCAAAAAGTCAGTTTAGTAGAGAAGGCAGCTGGGTAACGAGGGCCTTCCAGCTGGGTCTGATTGGTTCGCCAGAAAGATGGCCCCAAGGGGCCAAGGCAGCTTGAGGAGGGTGGCCTGACGAGAACAGGAGCGTGGGAAGCCCTCAAAAGAGGAAGACTTAGATAAAGAAAGATTAGCTAGTTAACGTGGTAAGAGGAATTTAGGCAGAGGTCCCACAAAATTAGATTATTTTTGATTGCTGATCAATTTTCGTCAACACTATAATGTAGCCGAGATCAGAAATGGTTCTTCCTTAAATTGTTTTTCTTCCATCAGGCTTACACTCACATTACAGCATTCAATTGAAAATCCAAAATCCAGAAGAGTCAAAAAATGTGTTCTTGAATTTAAATATGTCTCCTGATCGAGATTAGATTAGCGATTGTTTGTCTTAATAACCGACACTTCCTCTTGAAACTGTGCCCAAAACAACCTTAAAAAGCTCAGATTTCATGAAACGTGTCACTTCCTCTCCACTTACAGCCCCCTTTTTCCTTCCTTCCCCTGGGTCTCATTTTTTTTATTTTTTTAATGTAATGCTTTAGCATTTGAAGTAATATGCCTGTTAGGCAGACTGATATCATTCCCATTTTCCTGGCGAGAGTTTTGATCTGTGCCAAGGTCACAGAGCGGGTTAGAATCCACAGAGCTGAGAATCAAGTCCTCGCCCCAGGAGCCTCTCCATGAGTTGCACAGCAGTTTTCTTGTCATTGAATGAACTCAGAAAGGCCTCCCACCCACGCTCAGTCTTCATAGGCACCTCCTTCCCTTCCCTTAACTTCACAGAGACAGTTCTCCAGGATCCACATCCCCAACAGCTTAGCCACGCCACTCATTTTCTCACTACACAGAGAAAGTCTGGGCACAGCCGTGATGGCGGGGACAAGTCCCCAGCTCAATTTGGACCAGATAGCACTAAACGAAGGGGCAGAGGATAGAGCGAATGAAAGAACAAAGGAAAGGGGGAAGATGACCACCGCTTCAGCAACACCAGAGTGTCCGGTGGAGGGATTTCTTCAATGACTGGGTAAGGACATAGGTCTGTGTCACATCAGGCCCCCGGACATTTGCTGATCAATGTCGCATCTGTCTCAAATTGTCATGGAAGCTGTTTGGGGAGGAACCCTGTCTTCTGTGAGTTCTCTACAGTGCCATGTACTCCTCCCACAAGGGCAGTATAATTAGTAACATAAAACACTGCAGGGCTACCATCTCCTTTAAGGTGGGCTATTAACTTTTCAGAGGGCGTGTAGAGATACCACTCTATTTTAAATACAGCTAATGCCAAGGAACCCACATTTAAAGTTCTAAAACAGCAGCTACTCACCCACCACCACCCACAGATCTAGCGATTGAGATTTTTTTTTCAACTTGGCCTATTATTTATTTAGAATCAGAACTGATTTCTATCTGGATGATGCAGTCATTCAAGCTGACATCTCAGAAGCATCCAATACTACAATCCCTCTCTCCTAAAAAAAAACAAAAAAAGCCAGTGACGTTCTGTACAATGACTTCCGTAGCTGTAGGTAGACTTGTTCAGAACTCAAGAGGGTTGTGAGACCGACCAGAATCACCTGCTTCTCTCTACTTTGCCAATACTATGCTCAGAATAGAAATGCCTCAACTGGAGGTGTCCAAAATGGAAGCAAAAGGAAGGACTTCTTCCCAGACAGTGGGAGTTGTTGGTTAGAGGCCTGGTCTTGCCCACGTTGGCGACCATCGGCAGTGCCTTCAAAGTCCAAATTAAGACTTAACACTTGGTCCAGTTTTCCTTTTAACTACTTAAGAAGAAATCCTGGGGAAGAAGTTTGGGGGCAGTAGTGAGGGGAGATGGGGAGCAAAGAAAGAAAATAGAGCCTCTCTTTCAAAAAAATGTGATTAACTTAAAATTAAAAATTCAATTAAAAAAAAGCAGGCACTAAGGGAAAAGTTTTCTTAAAGAACATCTTTGCTGTATGTCAATTAGTGAGCCTGTTCTTGCTGTAGGTTTTCTCTGCTGCCTCAGAGCCAAATCTTCAGCCTCCCACACAGATCTGTGAAATCAATTGTCTTCCCCAAACATGTGGTAACCACAGAGAAGTGAAATTAATAAAACTGCTCCAAAAGATGATTTCTAAAGATGACATTCCTACTCTAGTTTTAGGCTTTCTTTCCTGCGGCCAAGTAGGGCCTGAAGGGAGAGTAGGAGTGGTTTGGTGAGGAACTGGCCTCCCCCACTTTTTTTTTAAATTTCAGATTTCTTAGTTTAACTCAGTTGTTTTTAACTGGGGGATAGAGGAGAGTGGAGAAGCATTTAGAGTGGAGTCCAAAGAACCCAAAAGCCAGCAATTATGAATGGATCAAGTGAGAACAGTCATTCCTGACAAATGTGCATGTCAAAGCCAAGGGGAGCCGAGGTCTGCACTCAGCACCCCCACACCAGCTCCATTTATTCCTCCCAGTGCCCCCGCCCTGGTTGAAGGCTACCACTGAGGGCAGTGTGGCCAACATACTAAACCTGCCTCCAAATGAAGACAAATGAAGGCCGCCTAGCTCAGCCCCAGCCCTAACAATGACAGGAAGACAAGCAGAGGCCATCAGTCTCCATTATGAAGACAGTATTTTCCTCCCATAGTATCCCGTCTGTCATGTCCTCTTCAGAAACCAAAAGCATCGCTGTCTCATAAATCATCACCATTTTCTCTCCACAAAGATGGAGAGCCCCAGGGAAGGGGTCCTTTTGCCCACCATTCCACCTTGGAAGACCTAGGGCTTCTCCCCATGACAGAAGCAATGCTCAGCTACCTGGGGAGACATTTGCATCTCAATTAGCCCCAGAGCTTTGAAGAGTGGGGGAGGATCACGCTAACAGCCAGTCTGTAAATTAGAAGCTTAAACAAATTTCCACAATCTCTGGAGGCCTAGAGAGGGTTTCTGTGACCCTGGGGTGGGAGGCAGGGAGGGAAAAGAGGAAATCTCAAAATCTAGAGCTCAAGAATATGGATATACTTAGCCTTAACAGAGCAAAGTCAAGTTGGCACTGAAAATTGGGATTCCATTAACAGTAGATATGTTTTTCAGTGTGGGGTGTATTAGTTTATTGAATTTTTATAAGTCTTCTTTTATACTTACAGGAGTTTTTTTTTCCAGTGAACAAAACTGCAGCTTAGAAGATAAGCCAGAATTGGGATAAACCTATTTTTCTAATTCCAGATCCTGACACACACTATTGCAGTTTGTGAATTGGTTGGTTAGGCAACACTCTTAATTTTTTGCACATTTCCTAAATAAAACTAGTTACTATTCATTGAGACTCATTATGTGTCAGGCCCTGTGCTAAACACTTGAGACACATATTTTCATTTCATCTGCACAGGTAATAGTACCCTGACAGCTCAGCAGCTCTATTGTCATTGCCCACATTTTAAAACTGGGAACACTGCTGTTTAGAGAAAATGCAGATCTCTCACCAGTAGTTACTAGAGTTAGGATTCAGACTCCAGTCTATACATAGGCAATATAAACTCTGATTTGCTGTCCAGAAGTCCAGACTGTCATAATGGAAGGAGCCAACCATGGAATGATAGAGTGGAACATTCATCATTGGGTTCTTCACCAATGTTAATCTGCATTGAAATTGGTTGAAAATGAACCTCATGGCAAGTATCAAAGGAGAAAGCATGTCACGAAAACAGATATGGTTTTGTAGACACAGTTCTTTCTTGTTTTTTTTAAAGGGAACCTTGTCAGCTAATAGCAGTAATGAGTTTAGTTCTTGCTTAGTATCAATTTGTGGGGACAGGGCTTGCTTGTCATCAGAAACTAGCACTGGGCAGATCAAAAAGCCCCAGTGGACTGTGGTAAATAAACATCATGGGTGGTAACCCACATTTTCAGCCCCATCTCAGGTTGAAGGAGGCACTGGCTTGTCCTGAGTTCCTATAAATTCAACTGGGTTATTGCTCCACATGGAATTTGACCCATGTGCTGAGGGGTGGCTTCATCCATGCCCGGTAAGGTGACAACAGAAACTCATCCCAATTCAAAATGGTCATGAGAGACTCTGCTGGTTTCCTAACTGCCTATCAGCCATCCCCTCTTCTTTCTGTTAATAGAACCCTGACTTTATTCAGCTAACCCCTCCTCATCATCATTTAGTGTTTGCACTATATCCATAATGACTATCCCATTTCCCTTGTCAACCAGGCTAAGGAATGGACAAGTGACATAATTCTGTCCAATCAATTGTGAAGGGATATACAAACGGGAACTTTGGGAAGGTCTCTGCACTTGACAACAACAAAAAAAAAATCCCTAGCTCACAGCCAAATGTATGTGCTCAGGAGATTCAGTACCAGCTGCCTCTATTGACACTGTCGGGAGCCTCTGGACTCATCTGCACTTTGTGCCCATCACAGGTTCACCTTTATAAGCTGCCATCATGCTGAAGCTCTCAAATACCAGTAAATATCTAGGAGGCCCCAAGAAAATGCCCCCCCCCAAAGGAGGTAGAAAAAGATGTGAAAATGAGAAAAGGCCAGAGGTGAGGATGATAGCAGTGGCAAGGAGGTTGTCATCCCACAGAAGAAAAGGTAAGAAGGCCACCACAACACCAGCAAAGCAGGTAATGATTGTGGCTGCCACACTAATCAAGAAAGCAGTCGTCATCTCTGGCAAAAAGGCAGCAGCCACATTGCCAGGAAGACAGTTACACCAGCTACAGTAGAAGCAACACCTGGAGAGAAGGGAGCCACACTGGGCAAAGCATTGGTAATGACTCATGGTCAGAAGGGAGCAGTCACGCCAGCCAAGAGAACAAAAAATTGCAAGAATGTAAGAAGGAAGACAGCAACGAGGAAGATGAAGAATGATAGGAGGATGAAGATGAAGATGAATTTGAGGAAGCAGCGATGAAGGGAGCAGCTGCCCCAGTCTCAGATGAAGAGGCTAAGGATGAGGCAGATGATGAAGAAGATAAGGAAAATGACACCGAAGATAAAGATGGTTCTGAAGAAGCAGCTCTGGTGACTGCCCCCATAAAAGGAAAGAAAACTCCTGCAAAAGCTGTTCATGTGAAGGCTAAAAGCATAGCTGAGGATGAGGACTGATAAGGATAAGGAAGAAGCTGATAAGGATAAGGAAGCTGATAAGGATACAGATAATGATGAGGAAGATGACAATGATGAGGATGATGACAAAAGGAAGATGAGGAGGAGAAGGAGGAGGAAAAGACTGTCAAAGAAACACTTTTGAAATGAAGAAGGAAATGGTATAACAGAAAGCGACTCCTGAAGCCAGGAATAGAAAGTAGAAGCCACACACCAAGCACATCTTTAAATCTCTTTGGTGGAAACCTGAACTTCAACAAATCTGCTCCTGACTTAAAAACAGATCTCAGTGACCTTTTTTGATAGAAATGATCTTGCTGAGATGGAGAAAGATTGAGATGCAGTAATACTTTTGGCTCAAACTCAGCCTTACAAAATTTCTCGGGATGAATTAAAAGAAGTGTTTGAGATGCTATGGAAATCAGATTAGTCAGCAAGGATGAAAAGAGTAAATGAATTACTTATATTGAATTGAAGACAGAAGCTGATGCTGGGAAAACCTAGGAAGAAGAGCAGGGAAGAGCGAGAGATGGACAATCAATTTTCCTGTACTATACTGGAGAGAAAGGTCAAAGTACAGCTCTTGGAATGGTGAATGAAAAACTCTTATTTTAAGCAAGCTTTCCTACTGTGCAACAGAAGAAAATCTTCAGGAAGTATTTGAGATGGAAACTTTTTCAAAGTGCCCCAGAATCAAAGTGACTAACCTAAAGGTGATGCATTTATAGAATTTGCTTCATTTGAAAATGCTAAGGATACTTTGAAGTCCCACACTAAAAGGGAAATCGAGGGCACAGACAACAAGCTGGAGTTGTAAGGACCCAGAGGATCACCCAATGTAAAGAAATCAGCCATCCAAGATTTTGTTTGTCAAAGGTTGGTCTAAGGATAGCACAGAAGATACATCAAAAGGAGTCCTTTGAATATTCTAGGGAGGATAGTCACCCACTGGGAGATCAGATTCTCCAAAAGGTTTGCTTTGTAGACTTCAACAGTGAGGAAGATGCCAAAGCTGCCAAGGAGACCATGGGAGATGGTGAAACTGGTGGAAACAAAGTCACTTTGGACTGGGTCAAACCTGTGGGTGAAAGTGGCTTTGGAGGTGATGGTGGAGGCAGAGGTGGTTTTGGATGCTGAGGTGGTGACATAAGAGGCTGAAGTAGATTTAGTGGCAGTGGTTGGAGGCCAAGGAGGCTTCCGAGGATGTAGAGGAGGAGGTAGAGACCACAGGTCTCAAGGAAAGAAGACAAAGTTTGAGGTTTCTTCTACCCCTCTGTCTTTACCTCCTCAGTTTGAAAGAAAGGACTTTGGGGACTCTGGGGGTTTTACTCTTTATCTGATCAACACCAGAGCCTTCTGAGGACATTCCAAGACAGTATACAGTCCTGTGGTCTACCTGGAAATCCATATATATATAAAAAACATTTCAAGGGCGAATACATTGTTAGTTTGATATTGATACAAACTTTTTAAAGGGGGGAGAAGCTAAAAAAATAAAAAGACACACACATAAAACAAAGACACTTTTCCTTCAACTGGAAGTTGTCATGACAGATGTAATGGCTGGAACTGCAGCAGCCATATTACTACCTCAGGTTATCTCCTCTGAATACTAATCCAGCCACCCTGAGAAATGATGAAAAGAACTTGAGTTCCTGAATGCATTGTTAAGTCACCAACTTAACCCTAGAACTGTCCTGCCTTGGACTTTTGATTATACAAGATATAAATTTTCTTTATGCATCAATAGGTTCAGGGCAGGAAACACTGATTAAATGAAAGTAAATAAAATAATCCACCAAAGCACTTTTGACAATGCCTACCATATAAAAACTTATTCATCATATCTGTATAGAACTCCCAGCTGTTTGGCCACTCAAATCTGAAGTAAAAAGACTAATAGGGAAGTCAATAGGCCAGTATAACTTATTTCAGGTCTTTAAGAAGTCTTGTAAGTGTAAGTCTTGTCAGTCTCAAAACATACTAATTGAACCATAGCAACAGTTTGAATAGAGTTTACTGAAGTCAGGTTTGGAGATTTGAGTGAATACCACTGCTTTATCTCAACGGACTACAAAATCATGAAAACCCACAATAAAGGACATAGTTTAGAGATTTGCTGTGAGCATCCTGGCTTTCTCTATTATTTGAATCAAAACTGAAAGTAGGGTCTCTCCTCTTCCTTGTAAACTGTACACTTTAGAAAGAAAAAAACAATAATATTCCCAACCAACACATGTATGTGATATAATAAATACACATTATAGATTCTTTGAAAAGGGTGTAATTGATAGTTGGATCCTGGCAACTGCTTTGAAGCTGTTCAATTTTTCACATGCAGCTAATTAGAGGATTCTTAATTAGCAAATCTTCCATCCAATAGATTAGACAATAAAGATTTTTCACAACCACTGTAATATTTAGTTCTCTTTTTCTTGTTTTAACAAAACAAAATAGAAAGTTATCACTTATAAAAATCTCTGTTCTAGGCCTACCAAGTTTATAATCAGGAGATGTTTCGGGAGAATTAAGATATGAGAACTTTCATCCTGCTCTTGACCTTGACTTGCTTTGGGATCTGGGATTTGTTCTTTCTGGTCTCAGTTTTCTCATCTATGAAATAGGGAGGTTGAATTAAATCCAACCTCAGCACTACCAGCATTTTGGATCATATAGTTCTTCAGATGTTTAACAGCATGCCCAGCATCTACCCACCAGACATGAGCACCCCCCATCCCCACCCCAGTTATAACCCTCAGCTATGTGTCTAGACATTATCAAATTTCCCCAGGAGGGCAAAATCACCCTAACTGAAAACCATGGAGTTAGATCAAGAGTCATAAATGTTGACAAGGGCCAAGCTGTTGCACAAAGAAAAGTAGACTAGATGAAAGAAAGGAAAATTCAAAAATGTATACTCTGTCATAAAGGGAGGATACTCCTTATCCCTAGTGGGCCTTCAAGAGAAGGCATGAGTTCCAGGCTTACATGAAACCTTTTTGTTTTTCCATGTTGGCAATTCCTTTTTTTTTTTAACAATTTATTTATTTATGCATATAAGCTGGGGTACAGTCCAGAGGTGTGGGACAGTGGGAGGGTCACCAGAGACAGAGTGGGGAGCAGAACAGGCAGATCGACCAAAATACAGTGCTGAGGGTAGTAGCGGGAGAGGCAGGAGAGGTCTGCTGCACCATGTGGGAATCTCCTTGGCTAGGCATCGAACTGGAGCCTCAGCTGCCGACAGCTCCACAGTGCAGCGCTTAACCCACTGTGCCACCAGGGAGGTCCCTGGCAATTCCTTCTTTGTATCACTTAGGAAGGTGGGTCTAGAGCTCAATTACCTGAGTTCAGACCCCACATCTACCTTTTACTAACTTCAATATTGGGCAAACTACTTAATATCTCTTGCCTACGGTTTTCTCACCTGTAGAGAAACCTACCTTATAAGATTATTGTCAGGATTTAATGATACAGCACATACAAAGGGGCTAGGATAATGTATATAATATGGGCTCAATAAATATGAGCTATTATTATGCCTAAGATATAAAAACACTGCAAACCAAACCAAATATACCTACAGGTCAGATTCAGCCTAGAGGCTTCAGGTTTACAACTCTTGAAGTACAGGATTTCAAGGGTCTGCCCTGGTTCTCCAAGGTTTTATGATTCCTCTTATATTTTTAAAAAAACAAGGACACCAATTAACTTCTGCTTACTTCCGTACAATCTAATTAATCAGTAGAACTAGTAAAGTCGAAGTAGTAAGAACAGAATTCTAATCAAGTGACAAAATATAGGTCCTTGGCAGTCAGAAAGAGAAGATGAGGCGTCCTCTTTGTTTTCCATTTAAGAAAAAAATAGTTTTTTTCTCATTTTTTGAAAAAAAAAAAAAAAAAGTACATGAAAGAAGAGAACATCTAACTTGGAACCTGCCATCCTCAACAGTATCCTTTTCACAGATGCCATGACAATACAATGAGTTATTATTTACTTTCTACTAAAAAATAAATCGACAATTATAAGTTGGTATCATTAACCCAATTGCTTTTCAGTGAGATAGCTGATGGAGGCAATAATGGATTGGTTTCTTCATCCTTATCCTCCCACTGGAAAACCGCATATCCACCCCTGATCAATATTTTGATCTGAATTCTTTATAACACTGTCAGACAGGAGTGTCTGATTCACTCCAAGGTGGAGAAATGAGATAGCTTTGCAAAATTTAGGTCAGACATTAAATTGTCTTGGGTGAGCTGTTATCCTAGACTAGAGCCATAGAACTAAACCAGCACCGTAGAGGATTACCAAAAGACAAAAAAAGCAACCAGAGTTTTTTTAAAAGTTTATCTTTGGTAGGCCTCCCTGGTGGCGCAGTGGTGGACGCTGTGCTGTGGAGCTGTCCACAGTGCGCGATGCGAGTCCGATGCCCAGCCAGGGAGGATCCCATATGGTGTGGCAGACCTCTCCTGCCTCGCCCGCTGCTCCCCTCAGCAGTGTATTTCTGATCTGCCTGTTCTGCCTCCTGCTCTGTCTCTGGTGAGCCCTCTCGCCGCCCCATGCCTCTGGCCTGTACCCCAGCTTGTATGTAAAAATAAATATTACAAAAAAAAAAAGTTTGCCTTGGGTAGAATGAGGTCATGGTAGCCCATGTGTTTGAATTACATTTCAGGGAAATGATTAGGGAACACAGATTAAATGCTTTAAAATGAAAGTTCCCCATCCAGGAATCCGTTATAATGAAAGATTCAGAATATGGAACCAAAACATCTGTGCAGATATGTCCGATGCAATGTTATTTATGATGAAAAAAGTAGGTATCAACCTAAATGGCCAATAAATTGAAAATAGCCCTATGATAGATTAGTAGTATACAGTCAATTATACATGGTATTTCAAAGAATTTTCACTATGTGGGTATATACTTTATAATGCTATTCATTTAAAAATGAAATATGCAATGTGACACTAACTGTGTGTATCTATATGTATGTATGAAAATATTGTCCAATAAAAGCATGAGCTCTGGCTATTGTGGGTGGGAACCATTTATAAGTCTTATTTCCACTTATAAACTTCTCTGAATTCTCTAGATCTTAACTGAACCTCAGGGTTGTCATATGCAATTTTGGGGATTGTACACTGCAAAAGGGAAGCAAACCCATGAGGTACTCACAGTCATCTGCCCCACACTATATCTGTTCAGAGAGAAAGCCTTTTAAATTCACATAATGATACCACGCAAGACACTGGTGCTCTGTTATGTTTTTATGATCAGAAAAAAACCACAATATAAAAATATAATAATCATCTATATCAGGGAGGTAAATGAGTCTATGTGGAAGCAGGGACTCATGCAATGTAGGAAAAATTCTTTATTAAAAGAATACAATCTCTTAAATGTAAAATTAGTGGCAGATGTGTGTTTTAACTTAGAAGAAAATAAATCACACACACACACACACACACACACACACACACACACTCACAACTTAAGTCCTGAAGACCTAAGGTAAGATTCATTCTCTCTAGGTAATTTATCAATTTTTTTCATGTGAAAGTGCTCCCTGAGGGACCTCCCTGGTGGCATAAGGGGTTAAGTCTCAGAACTTTGAAGTTTGATCTCCAGCCAGGGAGCTAACAACCCACATGGTCACATGGCACAGCAAACCTCTCCTGCCTCATCTGCTGCTCCCCTCAGCACTGTATATCAGTGGATCTGCCTGTTCTGCCCCCCACTCTGTCTCTGGTGAATCCTCCCCTCCCCCAGCACCTCTGGCCTGCACCCTAGCTCTTGTATGCATAAATAAATAAATCTTTAAAAAAAGAAAGAAAGAAAGAAAGTCCTCCCTGATTACAACCTGACTTCCTCCCCACCACAGCATCACCAACAACTTTCAGCTCTTTAGGAGACATATGCTTCGCTAATCAGCTTCACTAATGCCACAGTAAATCTAACTGATCTTTGGGGAAGGGAGAAACTGAATGAACTTGGAACTAAGCTGCTATTTTCAATTTTTTCAATTTGTCTAAAAACACGGTACCAAAATAAATAGTCAAGAAAGTAACTTAGGTACCCAACACTACTGAAGGAACCATCTTATTTCAATTTAGCAAGGACATTCAATAAATACTCATTAAGATGCTTATTAAAATTTGGGATGTTTCCTGCTTTAGGGATACAGGCATCTTCATTTAATGTCAGATTTCTTACAGTTTTGTCATATTAAGAGTCAGTCTAAGGAGCCCTCTTCCATATCTCAGATTCTTCACTGGGTCAGGACAGTGAAGCAAATCTTCCTTAAGAGTCCACAGCAGCTTCACAGGGCAGCAAAAGTCTTGGATTCAGAGCAGACCTGTCCCTAGTGAGCCACTGGGGATACTGAATTAGGTTCCTAAATGTGCTCCTTCAATTAAAACAAAAGTCCAAATGGCACTCAAAGCAGACTTTCTTATAGATTCTGTAAGTCAAATCCTGATCCCCAAAGTGTTATCTAGACTGATTTTTCAACAGTTTTAGAAAGAGGTGTTTTTGAAACAAAGTCTTATACTGAACTCCAATATATAATTGAATAATTATTTTTAATAATTTATCCAAAATGTAAAAATTACCCAGAACTAAAACTACCTTCAGTATGTAACCACAACAGAGCATGATTTATGTTCATATTTCAACTGACTCTTAAACTACTTTAAAGTTGACAATGCTGTATGTACACTAATTTTACACATTAGATGTAAGTCTGAATTTCAAAAAGATCAGTATAGATAAAGCTATGATATTATTTTTCAGTGATAGCTATATATTTAAATGTGCAAACAGAATCAAAAAGAACATCATAAATAAGACTGAAAGACAAATGATATAATCTGGTGGGAAACACAACCTATATATATATATATATATATATATATATATATACAACATACACACATATATATAAACAACATATACATATACACATATAAAAACTATATATATATATACACATATACACACACACATATATATATATATATATTAATAAATATTTGGAATTCCAGAAAGAGAAGAGTGAAGGGGGCAGAAGAAATATTTGAAGAGACAATGAACAAAATATTTTCAAAAGTTTTGCAAGGTATCAAGCCACAGATATAAGACCAATAAATAAACTATTGATAAAACCAAAAATATCCACATGTAAATGATTATAGTCTAGACTGCTAAAAACAATCTTGAAAACAAATAGATTCTTGATCAGGTGAAAGAGGACATACTTCATATAAGGAAGCAATAATAATGATGAAAATTAACTTCTCATCAAAAATGGTGGTCAGGAGACACAGGCATCACATCTTTAAGTGTTCAAGGAAAAAGCCCTGCCAACTCATAATTATATTTATATAGCATGCATTATATATATAGTTTTATATGTAATATACGTACACACACACACACACATCCAGTGAACATAGCCTTCAAAGGTGAAAGTGAAATAATGACATTTCTTAGACAGACAAAAGCTGAAAGAATTTGTCCCTAGCAGACCTGCACTGCAAAGAGAAGTGCTACAGACTAAAGAAAAGTTGTAACAGATGAACACCTAAGGTTCTGCATGAAGGAATGAAGAACTCTACAAAAAGAACTATTCATCAGTTTATCAAACAATCTGTTTTTTGTATGTGTACATTGCTGTATAAATTTCCTTAAACTGCTTTAGCTCATTTCAAGTAGTAACAATAAATCACAACAAGAATACACATGAGTAAAAGGTGGTAATTGAAAGTTACTGTTTGAGACTACAGAGAATGTTTTGAGGGAATTATCACCAAGATACCTACCAGAAACAAAGAAAGCTAAGCATTCTCAGAGTGAATGAGTGTTACCACCATAACCTCTATGCCCAACTACCAAACAGGATATATTTTTAACTCAATCTACAGTTTTCACAATGAAATTTCAGGACACAAGAACACGGGGGAAAATATTTAAAGCTGCCCCCCAAAAATACAGATTACCTACAGAAGAACAAATTCAGACTAACGTTAGGTATCTCATCCACAAGGCTAGATGCAATGGAGCAGTGAAACTGTGTTACTCAAACCACTTTTTAAGGGAGAAAATAAAATGAAAACATGTTCAGATATTCAGACCTCAGGAGGTTTAGCACCCACCGATCTTCTAAAGAAATCTTAAGAATATATTCCAGCCAAGTGAAAAATGAGCCCAGAAGAACAGAGACAGGTGTAAGAAACACTTTGAAGCAAAGAATAAAATAAATTCATTTTAAGTAAGTATTACACTTAAGAGGATGGTTTGCCATAGCAAATTAGAAATAACATTCTGGATTATATGAACATTGAAAGTGAAAGAAGCATGAGAAGTAAATGTTCTTGTTTTGCTCTAGAAAGTAGTATAGATTGACTTTATTCTAAAATATAAGTTCATGTACATGTAATAAAAGCTCAATTGTAAAAAAAATTTAACCAATGAAACAATAGAAATGGGATATCAATTTAAACCAATAGAATGAGCAATAGAACAAAAATCACTTACTAATCCTATGGAAAGCCTTATAAGATGGTATAGAAGGATAATAAATATGTGTGTTTTTATATCTATGTATATATAAACTGTGTGCATCTGTGTGTATATCTGGTATTTGTCTGTGTGTCTCGTGTAAATCTATGGGTATATATCTAACATGTATCTGGTTTCAAATACTAATAAATTCTATTTGTCTTCACAAAAAATAGGATTGTACTATCCTGATTTGCCTTTTCTATAGAACATGACATAAATGTTATAGTCAGCTTGTAAGCAAGCAACCCCAAGGTGCAGAAAGTGTCATCATTCTGAGACCTACAGTTCACTATGAATAGCTCTGGGAAAAAACAGTGCAACTAGGAACGCTGCCTCATTCTCCCAAGGGACAATGTTGTAGATGGGTTGCTAACATCTGGCACAAATCTAGAACTAAGTACCATTAGTCCCAGCCCCTCTGAGGGAAGCAGGGGTCTCGTGAAAGAAGCAGCAGCAGCTCAAGTTCCCAAATCTTCTTCAATCCAGTTCAGTGGTTCAGGGCACTCCCTCCAGAGGCAGACTGCCCGAGTTCAAACTAACTCTATCACTTCCTAGCCGTTTGACTTTGGACAGTTCTCTTAATCTGTCTGTTGCCTTATCTGTGAAATGGTGATAATAATAGGGCTTCACACTAATAGGGGTGTGGTGAGGATTAAATGTGCTCATATATGCAAGGCACCTAACTAATGCCTTGAAACTGCATTCAGTTACTGATGTGATGCCTAGAATTGTGGGGGACTGGGTAGAGGACAAGCCATGGGTTGTTATCGGGATGGAGTTCAGCAATGGGCACCTGGGGATCGGCCAGTGGGGTGTGTTCAAAATCCTAATATAATAAACCAAGAATACATATAATAAAATACTTTGAAAAAAACACACTATAAAAATTAACTGCTATGAAAGATGATGCCAAGGAATAAGCAGGGTTTCACCTGTGGTGACGATTTTGTTACAGTGAGAAAGAAAAGGTATCATTCTACTACAAAGCAGTGCTAGACAATGACATGAATGTCATCTATGCTTACCATATGTTGTGATCTTAGAGGCTCTGTTAAGGGTGACCCTCTTGCCCTTTCCCCATACCCTAAAAATTGATCTCTCAGGTAGCCTCCAGAAACACCATTAGAGCCTTAGTTTATATTCCACAAGTGAGTGAAACCACCTGGTAGTCCTTTTCCACCTTCTGACTTATTTCACTTTAGCATAGATGTATAAGATTGCCCCAAAATGCACTATTTCATATTTTTAATAGCTGAGTAGTATTCCATTGAGGAACATACCATACTTTCTTTATCCAATCATCTGTTAATGAGCATTTAGGTAAATAACCAAAAAAAACAAACACAAACACCACAAAAATAACTCCAAATTCTGTGAAACAACCCTAAGGTAAGGCTGGGGTGGATATATAATATACCCACTGTATATTATCAGTGGGTCCCACATATGTCATTCAGTTTTTAAATGAATGACAAAAACCAATAAAATTTGACCTAAAAATTCATTAAACATTTAAAAAACCATAGCTTCATTTTTTATAACCTAGTCAAATAAGGAAGAGAGGAATGGAAAGAAGCAGAATTAAATCATTAAAGCAAAGCTGCTATCACTGTCCTTATAAAACACACTTAGTTGTGGATATTTCACAAAGACTATATTTTAATGGGAAGAATGAGGATACAAAGAGAGGTGTGGTGACAGAAAGAGGGGGACACCCTGATGGGAACACAGATCTCTGTTCCAGTGGGCTTTGTGGCAACACTGTGGGGAGCACAAGAAATTGCTGCAAGAAAGTGGAAAAGAACCACCCCAGGTCCCCAGTTCACTCTTATGAACATTAAAGTGTGACCTAGACACAATGGGCCCATAGTAAAGAGCTGTATAGATAGTAGTCCAAACAGATGAAGAAAAATCACTCTAGCTTTGCTTTTATTCTGTGATCCTGCATTTATTCTGCATCCACAGCATGTGTAGAATTGTCTAAGGCTGTAGTTCTTTAGAGTACGCAGCCCCATTTGTAAATGAGAATCACCATGTACTACCAAAAATAACTGTGCAGGGCCTCCCTGGTGGTGCAGTAGGTTGAGCACAGAGCTGTGGAGCTGTCCTGGCTGTGGCACAAGTTCAGTGTCTGCCGGGGGAGATTCCCACAGGCACAGCAAACCTCTCCTGCCTCGCCCGCTGCTCCCCTCAGCAGTGTATTTCGGTTGATCTGCCTGTTCTGCTCCCCACTCTGTCTCTGGTGAACCCTCTCACCGCCCCACACCTCTGGCCTGCACCCAGCTTGTATGCAAAAATAAATAAATCTTTAAAAAAAATTAACTGTGCATGTACCATCTCCAGAGATTCTGATTCTATAGGTCCGGGCAGAACCTAGTCGAACATGGTAGTGGCTGACTTTCTTTTGCAAGACACTCTGTACCAACTAATAAGACTCGTAGTGAGGATCTTTATGATCCATTGAGCCAACCCTGATGAATACAAAGGCAGTGAAGACGTCAGGAGCCAATGCCATTTAGGAGGAATATTGATCGTGAACTAGTATTGCCATTTCTACTGCACATACCCCAGAATATATGAACCCACACATGGTTGGTGTGGGTGGAGGGAAAGAGGCTGATTAGTCTGTGAGGGGTTTTCTACTTGTTGACCTTTCTCTAAATAGATTAACCTATGGTCTGAGTCATGACCCCTTTGGGGATATGTTTCCTCTTTCTCTCCTCCTACCCCCTATCCCAACACACATACACACAGGGGTCAAAAATTATCATAAATGCCTGGATAGCCTCAACTTCTAGGGAGCCTCCTTTCTTTGGCTTTCTTCAGTTCAGGGAGGTTAAGCAGAGCAAAGCTGTCAATCAACCTTGAAGTTATGCCTTAGGTGGCTGTCCAAGCACCAACCACCAATGTGTAGATTTTGTCAAGCCCTTACAGTTGGGTATTATCGACTTCTGGAGCACTCCAGCAGTAAGGCAGTACCCTCAAGCTTAATTGACCCAGTCATATTCCTTAGCATCAGGCCCCAGAGAATTTAATAAAGTATATCACATTCTCTGCTACTTTCTCTCCCTAACCTGTCTTAATTAAAATTATGCCATTGCAAGATAAGAACAACAGGGAAGTAAAACTTGGATGGCGGCCTGTCGGTGCATTGTTTTCTTGTTAAAAACTTAGCAAAAAGCTCAAATGTCTTCACGATAATTCAGAATTCATCAAATCAATTGAGACATCTTAAGCCCCTTTCCTTTATCTTCATGGATCTCACTCAGGGAAAAGAGAAACAGGAAAATGAATGATGAGTGAAGAATCAAAGCTAATTCCAAGCTAAGTAAATTAATACATGAAAGGCACAACTTGCAATGAAGGAACATGTGTAGGTGAAATTAGCTCTGATTCCCAAAAGCTTTGATCAGTTTGAGCATTCGAAAACTTCTAAGGGCATGAAATACCTGCGCCTAGGTGGTATCATGGAAAAGAGAGAAGTGATTCAACTCCAGGCTGCCTGTCAGAGATGCTCCAGTCTCTCCCAACTTGTGATACTTCTATGGAGTTTTCGCCTGAGAGAAGGCTGTCACGTTTGGAAAGAGACAGCACCCTCATGCTATCGCCTCCTCCTTTTGATGCTTGTAGAACTTGGCCATTAAAATCTGCCTTGGGCTAAATCTCAGCAGGCAAATTTTCAGTCCAGGAACAGCTTTGACAAAATTTTAATAAAATTAGAACCAGAGGGGCTGTTAGAGAAAAGT
Organism: Scalopus aquaticus; assembly: GCA_004024925.1. Lineage (NCBI taxonomy): Eukaryota > Metazoa > Chordata > Mammalia > Eulipotyphla > Talpidae > Scalopus > Scalopus aquaticus. Next base: position 363,452 of record PVIJ01000128.1, read on the forward strand.
TTATCTATATCTATAGATAGACATGTGAGGATGACCAAACATTGAGGAAATCTACACAGCAATAACTTGGCCCGTTGGCATGTTATACACAATTGCTAGTTCCCTTGACCCATGAGTCATATTGGAGTTTGTGAGCTTTTCTCAGGGATTGTTAAGGTGTTTTTTAAAAAATCCTATACTGGGGAGAAATTTGAAAACTTAAGTATTGTTCTATTCCAGATAGCTAAAGAGGGTAAAAGCTTAAAGGCAAGATATAACACAATTCATTTTAAAGTGAAGTTGTTGGTTAGGTGTTATTTTAAACTAGTAGAATAATAGCATTGCTAGAAAACATCAAAAATGTTTTCATTTAAAAACTGAGGATTAAAGACTTGGTTATAAGATCCAAAACCATAAAATACATTGAAGAAAAGATAGGCAAAACACTCAGTGACAATGGCCTCACTAATGTCTTTGGGGACTCAACTACAATGGCAAGGGAAACAAAAGCAGAAATAAATAAATAAATAGGATTACATCAAACTAAAAAGACACTGCACAGAAAAAAAAATCTATCGTTACAACAAAAAGAGAAAATATTTTCATATCATACATCCAACTCGGAGTTAATATCCAAAATTTGCAAAGAACTCATACAATTCGACAACCAGAAAAAACCCAAACAATCCAATCAAAATGTGCAGAAGATCTAAGTATGAGTTTTTCCAATTGTAAACAGGCAAGTGAAAAAAATGCTCATCATCACTTATTATCAAGGAAAGGCAAATCAAAATCATAATGAGATACCACCTCACATCTGTGAGAATGGCTCATATCAAAAAGATCAGAAACAACAACTGTTGGTAGGGTTTGGAGAAAAAGGAACCTTTGTATACTCTTGGTGGGAATTCAGCCTCCGTGGAAAACAATATGCAGGTTTCTCAAAACATGAAAAACAGATCTACATTTGATCCAGCAATTTCACTTTTAAGTATTTACCTCAATAAAATAAAAACACTAATTTGAAGGGTTTATTACACATTCTTATGTTTATTTCGGCACTATTTTCAATAGCCAAATTTTGGAAACAACCTAAGTGCCCAATGACAGATGAGAGGATTAAGAAGATATGGTATCTATACATGATGGAATACTACTCAGCTATAAAAAGATAAAATTTTGCCATTTGCAACAACATGGATGGAATAAGCAAGGATTATGTCACATGAAATATGTGAGAAGGAAAAAGACAAATGCTGGATGATTTCTCTCATATGCAGAATATAAAGAAACAAGACAGAGGAACAGATAAAACCAACCCAAACAAGCCTCTTGGAATCTGACTGCAGAATTGAGGCTCTCAAAGGAGAAGGGTGAAGGGTAGGGAACAAAGGATGAAGAGGGCCCAATGGACAATGATAAATGATTATTGGTACATTGGTGCTGGGTGTGATGTGCTAACACACATCTTAATAGGTTTGAGTATATACCCCTAAAATGCATACAGTGTTGTAAGTCAATGTTACCTCAAAAATAAATTTTAAAAAGTAAAAACTTAATTTTGTAATATTTAGCCTTTCTATAAGATACTTGGTACTTTAAGCAAGAAAGACTGGCTTACTTTTGAATACGGGCAGCACATATTCTGCTATGCCTATCTTAAGAGACATAGTAGCATTTACTCTTCATATCAAAGACAAGGAAGAAAAAAGGTTAGAGGGAAAAATAAAAGATCAGAGACTCTCAAAATATTTAATCAGTCCATTCACTTCCTTTTGCCACTCCCCCTCCACATACTGAAGCCACATGGGAAAACTGTAAGTCATGATCATGTCCTTACCAATTATCAGGAACTGTAGCTATTCATAGTGATGGAATCTTCTATTTACTTTGAGTTCTGTCCTACAATGTGTCACTTTGGGTTTTGTTGGTAACATCATGTTATCAACACCTTACAGAACAGCTTTGGAAGCTTCTTCTCTAATAACTTAGATTTGCCTGAAAGGTTATTAAATAGGGCCTCCTTGGTGGCCTAGGGGGTTAAGTCTCAGCCCTGTCACTGAGATGGCCTGAATTCAATCCCCAGCCAGGGAGCTAATCCCCAAATGGCACAGCAAACCTCTCCTGTCTGCTCCCCTCAGCAGTGTACTTCAATAGATCCACCTGCTCTGCTCCCCACTCTGTCTCTGGTGAATGCTCTCATCCCCGAACCTCTGGCCTATACCCTAGTTCTTCTATGCTAAATAAAGTCTTTAAAAAATAAATAAATAAAAGGTTATTTAAAATGTAGCAACCACCTGATATATACAATGGAGACCCTCTAAGTGAATTTTTTCAAGTATACCTTATAGATGTATTATGCCAGCAAAGACTGAAAGATCCACACAAAAATATCTCATTTGTGTTCTATTCTCCCTGGACCAGTTGTTCATTTCATGAAGGTCAAAGAGCGATCATGTTCCAAGAATGCTATGCAAATTATCTAAAATTAGTGTAAGGCTACCTTCATCCTGCCCACTTCTACTCCACTGATGCTAAAAAAAAAAAAAATACAAATCAGAAACCATAGGTACTCTGACTCTCATTGATGCCTGAAGCCTACTACCAAAGAAGAGAATAAATGAGCTAAATACTCATCTTTTCATAACTAGAACTATTCAACTCTCATTTGATACTTTTGGGATTCAAACTGGTATAATAACGTTAAAGAGTTTTTTTAAAAGCATATTGAAACCAACTCTATTGTCTTGGTTTATCTGTTTTCTTGCTGTACTAGCTGACTGATTTTGTGCATTTATGTATTTTTATTGCATTTTCCTGATGTCGTAGATACAGAATATGTACGTAATCTCTGACATGTATTGCAATGCCAGAGCTGTAAATAGCAGTGAAACGCTTCCAGCAGTGAAAAGCTTTCCTAAATGCTCATCCTCACTTTCTAGGTCAACTTTTCTCCTTAGAAATGTAAAATAACTCTTAAAAGAAAATTAATTTTTAGTGCTTCCTGGTTTTTGTCTCCAGGAGATTCTTTTGCTTCAATGCAGTAATTACTTTGAGCCAGGATCAGGAAAATCCTCTTTGTGACCTTTCAGGAATGCACCATTTCTTGGGTGTATTTTCAGGGCTTGTCCTGCTTATCCTGCCTTGCCAAAAAGTAATGGTTTTTTCCATTGTATTTTGAACCAAGAACCCTCAAGACCTCATGTGCCCATTAGTCTCTGCCTAGGACTAGGTCAGATGACTTCCCACATCGGTCAAACATGGAGAAAACAGAACAGAATAAAACAAAACTCACTGAGCCCTATGACAGGATGAAGAAGAGGGATGTTCTGCTTCCACAGTAGCTTGAACTAGACTGCGTTCTCACAATGCAGTAAGAATCCCTTCTACATCAGGCACAAGTTCAAAAGGGCTCTGGTAGGTGGTTTATTATTGCCATCAGTGTGCCAGCTCACAGTCTGCTGTGGGTAAATGCAATCCCTGATCTCAGCTTGCCATCTAGCCTGCTTGGGGAATAGGCTACAGACACATAAAATGACTAGTAAATCACTGGCAAACAGGTATTATGATATGTGTAGAAACAAGTTAAAAAAATGCCAAAAATCTATTTTTCAAACCCGTCCTAGTGCCCAATGGTTCACCATGCAGTAGTGTACTTAAGCACAGCATCCCTAGTAATAGCCCTTATTTCAATTGTAATTAGCAAATCTAATTTTTCATTAATCTCCTAGTCAATGAGATTCTGTTACAGATTATCTGAATGATATTTTTAAGAGGATGAAACTCCAAAAGACACTGTGTGTTTTATTTTGACCTAGAGATTACTACTATGACTCAATACATCTATTATTAGAATCTTAATATATTTTAAGAGTGATTTACTGGTCTGAGCTAACTGAGCAAAATTCACAAATCACAAAAGTCATGTGGCCATGACATCCCATGAGGTGGTGAAATGTTAACCACAAAGATCCAGGAAGAACACTGTGATGTTCACTTGTACAGCAAAAACAAACTTTTGTGAAGCACTTACACTCTATGAAGGCTAAAGTGTACAAAGACAAATGAAAACAAATGATTAAGAAATGTAAAAAGGATCAAATCAATAAAAACACTTACAGTTAGGGGCCTCCCTGGTGGCGCAAAGGGTTGAGTCTCAGCACTATGAAGCTACCCAGAGCCACTGCAGCGCAAATTCAATCCCCAGCCAGGGAACTTCCCACATGGTGCAGCAGACCTCTCTGGCCTCGCCTGCTGCTCCCCTCAGCAGTGTATTTCAGTCAGTCCACCTATTCTACTCCCTACTCAGTCTCTGGTGAATCCTCTCACTCCCTCAACACACCTCTGACCTATACCCCAGCTTGTATGCATAAATAACTAAGTCTTAGAAGAAAAAAGAAACTATACTACTTAAAAAAATAGACACTGATAATTACTATTAGCAAAAGAATCTAAAAAGTGTTACAGGCACTCTTAGAGGAAAGAAAAGTCTTTTTGAAGGAATCAGGAAAGACACTATAGAAAAAATAACTTTTGATAATGGACTCGAAGGGTGAAAGGAGTTATGAACATAAGTAGCAGTCATACCATATACTCATAAACAACTGTATCTACTATTTCTAACAAAATGAAATTTAGAAGTAAGGAAATACATTCCTAAGTGAGTGGCATCATATATCTGGAAGGGCATGAGGGGAGGAGCATGGAGGAGTGAGATTAGGGAAAGATAGTTGCAGGACTGTGAAGGGCCGTATATAACCTGCTAAAGAACAAGGCAGGGAAACACCAAATGCTTTTAAGCAGGAAAATGTTATTTTAAGAAAAGGAGAATTAGAAGGAGAAACAGGAGGTGGTAAAGAAGGCCAATATTATAATAAGTAGGGAAAGAAGCAATGAGACCCTGAACTATTTTTATGCTTTTTTAATTATATTACTTTTAATTGAGGTAGCACTGGCTTACAATATTGTATATGATTCACAAGTACAGGTTCATACCTCTTCAGATGTTACCACATCTCACCCACCTCCAAAGTACCCATAATCTTTCACCACAGTCTACTGGGCCTTCTCAATTTATTTGACACCCTTCACCCTCCTCCTATGGTAGCCTCAATTCTACAGTCAGATTTCCAGGGTTTGTTTTGGTTTGGATTTTCCTGTTTCTTTGTTTTGTTTCTTTATAATCTACATATGAGTGGAATCATCAGTTATTTGTCTTTCTCCTTTTGACTTTTTTCACTTAGCATAATCCCCTCTAATTCCAACTATATTGCTGCAAATGGCAAGATTTCATCTTTTTTTATAGCTGAGTAGTATTTCATTGAGTACATATCCATATGTCTATACCACATTTTAATCCACTCATCAGTCGTTGGCACTTAGGTTGTTTCCATAACTTGGCTATTGTAAATAGTGCTGCAATTAACAGAGGAATGCATAATATAAAATTTCAAATTAGTGTTTTTACATTCTTCAGATAGATACTTAGGAGTTAAATATTTATTTTTCACTGGTTTCAGAGAACCTTGAAGGTGATACCCAAGGAAACATAAAATATAAAGTGGCATAAAATAAATGTGGAACAGAAAAGACATGTTTGAAAGATTATCTTAATTGACACAATTAATCAGGCTGCTCACTGATTGGATATTAAAAAATAAGGGAGAGAGAAAGGAGAATTGAAGTTGCCTTCAAATTTCCTTGCTTGAGTACTTGGATGAGTGACAATGATAGAAGACACAAAATACAAATGAACAGATAGGATTTTTGGGAAAGATGATTAAGTCCAATTTTTATAATCTTTGCAGTAAGGTGTTCTGGAAGAAGTTAAAGACAGGAATCTGACAGTCTAGTGAGAGGTCTGGACTGATACTATAAATTGCTGACCTCCTAGAAGCAAGTAGAGACCCACTACTATTTGAAATTATATTGGGGTAATCCTAAAGTGAAAGAAGAAGAGAGTGGGATGGAAATAGAGGGAGAAGACTGAGAGTAGCATACACAAGAAAAATGAGTATTAGATGACAAGGAACTAAGAAAAGGATCAAGGAAATAATTCAGAAGTAGAAAACTTCTACTAGGAAAAAGTAGTATTGCAAAAGCCCATGGAGGAATTGAGCCTCTCCTTAAAAGGCTTCAATAGGGATAAGAACCAAAATCATTAGTAATCTTAGTTATGACAGTTTCTGTGGAAGTTACCCAGAGAAACATCACAACACACAGATCATCAACTTTAGTGGCCTGATACATGAGTGGAAGGCAAAGAGTGAGGAAGGCCTGCGTGGATTGCTCATCCAAGAAATCTCACAGCCAACTGAGGAACGGGAATAAGCTAGTAACTTGAAGAAGTTACAAATATTTTTGGTTGACAGATGTGTCAATAAGGTTACTCCCAAATAAATCTGAAATTCCCTCTTAAACTCAACAGTCTTACATTTCTATCTTTACAAGAAAGTAAGCTTTATGAGTTGAGGAAGTAAATTCACAAATAACAGAAGATCAAACTAATGGGCTGGTTTCAGGAAGAGGAATTTACTTGCCACATATGACAAGAATTCCATAAATAGAAGTTGAGAGCTGGAGAAGTGACTCAATGATGACATTGGGGACCCAGAGTCTTACTATCTCTCTGTTCTGCCACCCCTACTTTGTAGGCATATTTGGTGCTTCATACTTGCCACTCAGGGAAGAGGACCGCTGTACCTGGAAGCTTCCCATCTGCTCTGTGGAAAGAAAATGAAAAGTAGGAAGGACAAAGGGTATAAGGGAAATGACTACCGAGGCTGTGTCTTTTTCTCAAGAAAGGAAAAATTTTCTCAGAAACCTAATTCAATTACTTCTGCTTATATTTCACTGGCTAGAAGGATGTCACATAACCACGATTAGCTAGGTGACGAGGCAAAAGAGAGTTACAGACGAAAGTTTAATCTACTCTCCCCATTACTAGTGTCTGTCACCCTAGTGAATGATGTTAAAAGTAAATGAACTACCAAAATTAAAATAAAAAATATAAAATCTTCCCTAAATAAAAAGGGATAATGATAATTCTATGCTCCTACCAGCTACCTACTTGATGAGAGAAGCTCCCAGAGATCTAATTGAGGAGAGCTTGGTTTTGAAAAATCATTTTTATTGTCTTGGGCCTGACAGATAAAAGTCCAGGCCCTTTTGTGATGTCTTCTGCCCCTACAAGATTTCCCTTTTATAGTCACTTAAAGTCGACCCAACATATTAGTGTGATAGGATTTACCCCAGATCCTACAGTTTTCTAGAAATATCTTTAAAATTTTAGGGTCTGGGCAGGTCTTACATAGGTTCACATATGACACAGGGAGTGACATATTCTTTGAGGCTCCTTCTAGTTCCCCCAGGTTTCCTGCATGGCCTGTCAGTCCCCCAACTGCTGATCAAGCAGAAGTTACAGGAGAAAGTGGTCAGATCCACCTCATTCCCATCAGGTGTGAACAAAGCAGAACTGTCTTGGCAACTCTCCCCCTGTAAAAATAAAAGCACCAGAGAAGAAAGAGCAAGCCAAAGGAGGATATTTGTGGAAGCTCTGGCACTTTAATCTTCCCCCACAGCTCAGTGGAATGGGAACTAGTAACTCCTGGACACTTCTTCCCTGAATTTTCATGGTTTTTAAGGTATAGGGACTGGGTGGTAGGATCTGCCAACCTCCCTGGCACAGCAGCAGAATGGGCAAGAATTGGCCAAAATCACCCTTGCATTTTCCATAGAGTCACAGTGAGTACACAGGGAGTACCTTAGGTTCCTATTGACCTAAGACAGGCTGAGTCTGTGGAAACAGAAAAATAGAAGCTACTTAAGTATTTATTACAGAAGGCATCAAGGGCAGGGAATTGGTTATACAGGTGATGAAGGAGCCAAGGGTGAAGCTATGTGTGAAAAGACAAGCCAGAGATTAGCAAAGTAGGAATGAATACTTGCTCTACCGTGGAGAGGAAAAGGATGGATGTAGTGCTCTTGGGATGCGGGGGTCACAGACCATGGAGCAACCATCGAGCACAGCTAGAGCCACAGAGGGCACCCAGAGCTGCCAGCCGTGCCACCTGTAATCTCCAGTCTCTTGCCACACTTTGTTTGCTGAATCTGGACAAAATCAAACTGACCTGGGAGCCTGGGCAACAAAGCCAGTCAGCCCCTTTTGAAAACAGAGACCAGCAGGGGAAGGGGAAGGAATGAGTTCAAGAATAAAATGCCCGAGATTGGCAGAGGATAGCAGAGCAGCTGAAGTCAGGTATTCACATCCCCAGAGAATTCCACTATTGGAAGGAGGACACAATGGGACCCCTAGAGACTGCTCCCCAACAATAAGGGAAAATAGCAGTAATTCTCAATGGCACCCTGACACTTTCAGGCTAGAATTGGCCAGTCAAGCAATTGAAGGCCATTCAATGTGCCCTAGGAGAAAGCACCAACAGGTGCCATCCAGATTAAGAAGCAGGAGAACATCATCCACACTTGAAAGCAGACCAGCAAGAAACCAGTAGCTACACCTGGATGAAAAATATTTGACTTTGTCCCAACTGATCAATTTATTTTGTCCTCATCCTTCAAGTACCCTCCCCATCATTTCTTTCCCTTCCTCTCACAGCAATTGAGGTACACAAGAAAGCCCAAAGTTCTGGGTGGGGGGGAAGGAAAATCCCTAAGAAATAGATCAAACAAACAAACAAACAAAACATGAAGTTTGTGGTAAATGGATGGTAGCAATATCTGATTTGGATTGAAGATTTATTTGAAATGAGGCTATTCTAAACCTCACGATGTTCAGGATCAGACCTAATAGCACAGTGTGGACAAAAATTAGTATCCCCTTTTACAAAAGAGTATGGGAACTTATCAAAGAAATAGAAGTGTTTTTGTAAAGAAAACAAAGTATCACTTGCCCATAACTGAGAGTTAACTGTCCAATTGCTCCAGTACACCAAACACATAGGGTACTTTTACACCACAAAGGAAGCACTACTGGAAAAGGATATTCATCACTGGCCGTGTGGGCAGGCAAGGTTAGAGAGGAGCAGATGCAAGTGATGGTTAGCACAACCCTCCATTCCTCTCTGATCAATCCAAGAAGATCTCATGAAGGAAATGAATATCTGGATTGTTGAAAATTAGGAAAAATGACTCAGCAGACTTGGAGAACAGATCACCTGAGCAAATAATGTTCTTTCAAGAAAGTCCCAAAACAGGGCTTCCCTGGTGGCACAACGGGTGTAGTCTCAGCACTATGAAGCTGTCCGCAGCCACTGTAGATAGTTTGATCCCTGGCCAGGGAGCTTCCCACATGGCGCAGCAGACCTCTCCTGCCTCACCCGCTACTCCCCTCAGCAATGTACTTCAGTAGATCTGCCTGTTCTGCTCCCCACTCTGTCTCTGGTGAGTCTCTCACCACCCCACACCTCTGGCCTACACCCCAGTTCTTGAATGCATAAATAAATAAAACCTTAAAAAGAAGGAAGTTCCAAGACAGTAAGGAGAGTGAGAGACTGAAGGGGAGTTGGTCAGAAATGTATGCTTATTAAGAGCTCATCTCTCAACCATGGGCCACTCTTCCACACTCTGCTTTGTGATGCTGGCACCAGGATCTGTCGATCCATATCTCACCTTTGCCAGCTGGATCCTTTTAGGTACTGCTCATCAGTTAGGAGGAGGAGACTGGAGGGGACAGAGGAAAGAACTTACTATTCCTGGTTTTTTATTTCTCGTTCTTATTTTATGTCCTTTATCCTAACAGTAGCCATTGGTTCCAATTTCCAGAGATTTTACTACATTCACAGAACTCCCTCAGAGGTGCCTGCCCCAGTGGCCTTAGTCTTAGCTATGTGTAACCCCTTCTCCAACCTTCAAGGTCCCTAATCACCCAACCTCATCTCTTTCCCAAAGTTACATTGTGTAGCCAAGACCTAGGTGATACTTCAGAATTTCCTTTTGTGGTTTTGATGTCCTCTAATATCTGTTTAACTAATTGTTTATTAAATTCTCTCTATAAAATTGTTTAAGTTCTGTTTTTCTGACTGGGTGCTAATACAGTCACTTAGGGAATAAGAGAAAGAAGCCAGCCAAAATTTTAGTTAAGATGAAAGAAGTGAAATGATAACAAAGGTACACAAGTAATAACAAGGTATGACTAAGGAAAACACCAGGCTTTTTTTTTTTTTTTTAAGATTTTATTTATTTATGCGTACAAGCTGGGGTACAGGCCAGAAGCATTGGGTGGCGAGAGGGTTCACCAGAGACAGTGGGGAGTAGCACAGGCAGATCAAGGGAAATACACTGCTGAGGGGAGCAGCGGGCAAGGCAGGAGAGGTCTGCCGCACCATGTGGGAATCTCCCAGGACGGGTGTCGAACTTGCGCCACTGCTGCCCACAGCCCCACAGCGCAGTGCTTAACCACTGCACCACCAGGGAGGCCCCTGAAAACACCAGGTTTTTATCCCAACTAAAAAGCTGTGACAATGGTGGCTTCTGAGAGTAAAAGTGAGGCAAGACATAGTGTGCTTGCCTTCAACTGATGGCAAAACCTCTGTACAGCGAAGTTCAAAATATGAACATGAGTCTATAGCAGGTTTACAATGGGGCAGAGGGTCATTAATAGATGTGGATGCCAAACTTTCTTGCTGTATAACCTTTATGCAGAAGTCAGACCACTGTGAAAACCTCAAGAAGGACTGATGGAGTTCCTGCATATTAAACACATAGGGACGAGTAGAACTGCTCAAGGTCCTGTTTGCCATTAACACAGTCATCGATGCCAGATGGAACACTTAGGAACTCGTGCCAATTATGGGAAATAGAAATACCCTGGAAGAGACAATAGTGCAGCAGTGAGGCTACTGCTTGCCGGAGAGAATGCTGAGCATGAAGAAGTGGTCCCTTGGATCAAACACCATGGAGACCAGAAAAAGGCACAGAGAAGAATTTCCGTGTGGGTTAGGAGTGAGAGGCTATCTGGTGATCTTAGTAAGTATGGTCTCTATGGAGCGGAGGTGGCAGAGGCTGGTGTGGACAGACTCCAGGAGTGAGTCAGGGCAGCTCGCTGATGCATCATTTCATTAGTGCTGGGGAGCCGCTGCCAGGCAGGTGGGGAGCCATGTGGTGTCTGCTGCTGCAGACCTCCAGCCCTCCCTCATTGGCATGACTGCTGTTTGTGCACAACCCGCTGCATGAAGTAGCTCTAACGAGATGGTCAGGAAACCATATTCCCCTCCACTCAAAGGCTGTCTTCAAATAGGCTACAAAGCAGTTTTCCCTCCACTTCCACTGGCCCAAATCCAGGTGCTACTCCAAAAATGTTTAGTACTATTCTCCCTTTCCTATTCCAAAAATCTAAAAATGTGTCCTGACTTCCCAAAGGGAAGATTTTGCATCCCTGTTCTCTTACAGAAGGGAAATGGATTTTTAGTCAGACGTAGCCTCACAGAGAATGGGAGATAGAGCATGGTGGCGACTGCCTGGTACTCTGACTGAACTGGGTGGAACTTAAATCCTTATTAGGCCCAAAAACTCACTTCAGCCCCTTCACCTCACCTGCAGTTTCTTCATCTGGACTGTAAAGGAAATGACTCTATCTCTCCAGTAGACTGTTATGGGAAATAATTACCAAGCTTCTAGTACCAAGTGTGGCACAAAATAGGTCTTTGGTCAAAGGAGTTCTTGTTACTTGTTTTCAGGGGCATATTTAAAAGTCATTACATTGCATAATTCTATTTCCCAAAATTCCTTCAGAAAAGATGATTATTTTAACTCTGTTTCCAGTGCTCTGGGAAGATAAGCAAGTAATTGAAAGATCTCTTCTTTCAGGATAAACTTGCTGATTACAGATTAGTTCATTCCTCCTCACACCTTCACAACAGGGTTATGGCTGTGATGGCCTCTACAGAGATGTTTGGGTTTAAAAGAGTTTAAGAATTTTAAGGGCTAGCTGGAAGGAATAAATGCAACACCTCAGGCCAGAGACCCCACTCCCTCTGCCATCCGTGGGGTCTTCATACTACACTCAGGTGCCCAGACTGTAAGGAGGTATAATGGGCATTTGACATTTTCCTCTCCATTTCCTTCTGTAAAGGTGCTGATTTGAGGGACTGTTTGCACACTTGTTTGTGGTGATGCATCCTCCTTGATTCTCAGCTTCAAGAGGTATAAGATTCTACCCTTATCTAGTGCTCAAGTCAGTGGTGTCCTGGGCCTTCCCTGGTCAGAATGATTTGTTCAAGGATGGGCGTAAGACCTACATTGATTTAATATGGTAAATTACAGAGATTTTGCAGGAAAGTTGGGGTCAAAAAGCTGCTCTCCTCTGATGGGTTTGGCCTTGTGATAGCATGAATCTGGAGCTTCTGGGTGTGATGTTGAAGGTGTTCAAATTAGACCACACCTACTTTCTCAGAGTTGGTCTGCTCAAGACATCCATCTCTAGAATGCAGATTATTTTGAGTTGAGAACAATAAAGGCCCTGGAAGCTAAAGAGAAGTTCTTGCCTTTCCCCTAATCCCCTTTCCCTGCTCATAATCCAAGAAGTAATCACTGCTCCCTCTAAGAACTGAAGAATGTAGTTGGGAGGGGGAGGGGAGTGTCATTCAGGTGAAAGTGTATCAGTTAAGAAGTCCTCTCTATGTGAGAAACACATCTTATCCTTTAGAGTAAAGGCAAAGTCCTCTTCCTCTTACCTCAGTGTCCCAGGCCCCAATACCTCATCCCTTGGTTCAGGATTTAAACCCTGTCCCTCCAATTGAAAATGGGACCTACATAAATCACTGTAGCCTTCCTGTGCTTATGCCATTAAATTGATTTCCTTTGCTAACCAGTCTGATGCTGTTTTGATTACTCAACCAGCCCAAGAAGAACCCAAAGGGGTGAGGGGAAAGTTCTCCTACAACCTGACAATGTAGAACCTGGAAATGAATCCAGCACAGGAGTAAGCAAAGTCAAGAGCAGAGAAACTTAAACACCAAATCAAGTCAGAGCCAGATCAGCATCTTGAATTTTAAATGACTCGAGACAGTAAATCCTCCATTGTGCTTAAGTTAGTCAAAGCCTGGATTTTTATTACTGGCAAGTGACTCATATTAGAAGAAACTCAAGACTACTTTAGCCAGTTCTCACCAGAAGAAATAAACTCTGATTCTCCTAGAGCTGCTACAGCGCTTAAGAGTTATTGTTTTCTCAAACACTACATTTTACATATCTGTCAAAGAGTATCTTCCATTGGCTTCCATTCTCCAAGGGAAATGGAAAAGAAAGTAGAAATTCAAGTGAAGAGAATTCACACATTATCATAAAGCACTTCCTTGCAGGCTAAACTGCCATGCTTATTTGGCAGATAAATTCTAATCATAGCAATATATACAACAATGAAAATAACAGTAAAGACTTCAACTGCTAATGACATCCCAGGGGTGTCAGAACCCAAGTATTTCCAATGAGATGCCACATCCATGAAGAGGGGAACCCTCTGCTCATTCCTGCTGATCAAAACCCCTTCCTTGATGAACTGGAATCCCCAACTTCCTGAGGACACCCGGAAAACACTTTGCAACCTAAAACGGATTTCTTTGGTGGCTATCCAAATGCTAATTCCTTTGGAGCGTAAATGAGTCATAATTTGTACCAGATATGTTGCTGTAATTACAGTACAATGAAAAAGCCAGAGCTTTTAATTGTTCTACTTCAATAATAGACTTTGTGCTTGTGGGCTAGAAGCTAAGAAGTTCAGCCAGCAGTAGGCTCAAAATCTGATATTCTTGACTCTGTTATCTACATTTCTGCCCTCGGGGTCAACCAAGTAAATGTCTGCCTGTAGAATGGTCTTTGGCAGATCCCCACTGCAAAAAAGCATCAACCAGCTCTTTTCTCCAGAAAGCTGTATGTAACAGCTATTGTGTGGAAGAAGAGACCCAGGAATATACCCTGGTCACAGCATGATAGAGAAATCTTTATTCTTTTTCTTTCTCTTTCTTTCCCTCCCTTTCTTCCCCCATCTTCTCTATGTCTATTTCTTCCTTCTTCCCTTACTCCCTTTCTCTTACTTCTGAAGAATTGAAAACTTTCCTTAAGGAGTTCTGGCAGATAATGAATATACTTCAACTTATAACTTTTACTACTGAATTTTTTTTTTTTTTTAGTTGCAAGCTACAGATTCTACTGATTCTGGATAACAGGTAAAAAAGATTCTATTGGAAGCATAGGAAATACGGGTTACAAAACTTAAGAATAAAGCTAAAGAATTGGGCACAGAAAAAGTAAGAAACAGAACCTGTCTGGGATCCACAGAATTATGAATGATCTTTTCAGGATTCTGCAATAATCACTTTCTTTCTTTGCAATAACTGAGCTAAAAAGTCCAATTTCTGGGCAAGAGCATTCCATAGATTTAGGTTGACTCAGATGCCTCAGGCTTAAGGTGTCTTTTTGGACAGCTCCACTAAGACTGCTCCCAGAAGAGGAGAGGAAGCTCCCCAAGAGGTTATCCAGAAAAAGAAAGAATGGCATCAAGGTTGACAAAAAAAAAAAAGAAAGAAAGAAACAAAAACAATAGACACCATTTACAACACCCTTGATTCTGGCTGTGTCCACTACCTGGGAGTGCCCTTCCACAAAGCAGAATTTGCTCAGACTTTGAATCCAACTTAGTCATTCTCCAAGAAGTATTCCCTTACCTGAACACTTACCTCACCATCTGCTGAGTTAGCCATCCCACAGTCTCCAGGGTTCCCTTCTCTTACTACCCTTAAGATACTGGAGTAGGGAGCCTCCCTGGTGGCACAAGAGGTTAAGTCTCAGCACTACGAAACTATCAGCAGCCACTGCAGCACAAGTTTGATCCCTGACCAGGGAGCTGACCCATATGGTGCAGCAGACCTCTCCTGTCTCGCCCACTGCTCCCCTCAGCAGTGTGTTTCAGTAAATCTGCCTGCTGTCTCTGGTTAATCCTCTCACCCCAACCCCCACACTTCTGACCTACACCCCAGCTCTTGTATGCACAAATAAATCTTTTTTATTTTAAAAAAAGATATTGGAGTTGGAGATTGGATATTGATTCAAGGTCTGACTACCTTGAGAGAAGAAATAATTTATTATTTGATTTTCTACTCCAGCACCTAACACACTATAGGCACGCAACAGGTGTTTCTTGGATAAATGGCTGGAAGAAAAAAATGGACTGGTGAGTGCATCTAATATTTCATAGAATCTGGACTACAGTGATTTTATGTTATAGCTATATCTTTATAGAGAGAGAAGGAATGAATTATAATGTATTGTTCCAGTAAGTATCATCTTCAAGGCAGTATCAACATAAATTTCTTAAAGAGTTTGTTGTATAGCATTTTTGGATGCAGAATATGAATACCTGTTTGCTTTCACTCTATAGCTCATGTTTCACCTGTGGTCTACTGCTGCTCCAGTTACCTGTAAAGAGTGACGGCTATAACTACCACTCCTAAGCCAGGGAAGGAATGTGGAGAGGTACTACATCCCTAAGTACCACTGGTTTATTAGCTTCCTGAGAATTGTTCGAATCTCTAGCCTACATACTACTTAATCCAAAGCAGATGCTAGACAAATGCACTAGGCAAAATAAAGGAAATCAGAATAATTAATCTCAAACAGCTGCTGTCTGACACCTAAATTTGCCTTCCCAGTTAAAGAGTAATTCAGCATATATCAATCTTATTTTCCCACTCAAGGTCATGAAAAAAATACCTACAAGTCTAAAAAAGAAATTTTTCAGGTAGTCTTCACATATGTGCTTCTTGATTATGACGAGGCAGGTCAATAGGACCTGGTTGGTTCCCAAGTGCTGCAGACTGAAGGATGCTGAGAGGACCAGTGACTGGCTGAGGATGAAGCAAGGACTAGTGAGCAAGTAGATGGATCCTCCTCCACCCTAGGTCTGGCTGTTCCAAATGGAGCAAGCAATCATTTAGCCTTATTTTCAATAAAGTAATTAATCCCTATCTCAATAGGGCTGGGAAACCCTGGGTGTGGTTTCCTAATCTCCTAGGTCAGGTCTCCGTTTTGTCTAGGCTGCGCCTTTGTGCAAACAGAAAAAGGTACCACCTTCTACACAGTCAGATTAGGGAATAAGATTCCTTCCCAAGCACCTGAATTAGCCAAAGGTGCTCTCTTGGATCAACTGCAGATGTGCAAAGGATGCAACCTGTGTCAGGGGCATAGCTCGGGGCACAGATCATGGACTGCATTTGAGGCCCCTCCATCCCTTTGTTAGCACCTTTGCCAAGGAAAGGGACGTGGGATCCCTACCTTAGATGAACCCACTCTCCAACAAAAAGGAGAAAATGACAAACTATTGACTGCAAATACAAGAGTTACAACAGGGAATAGACAGAACCCCTACACATATTATGAAATTGGAGAGTTAATTGGAAAAGTCATGAGAAGCCATCTCCTTTTTTCTCAAGAAAAGGAACCAGTTCTTTTCCATTTGTTTATTATTTTAAAACACCAGCATCCTTCTCTTGTTCCAGATCTTAATGGGAACCTACCCAAAGAACACAAAAGACTAATTCAAAAGGAAACCTGCACTCCTATGTTTACTGCAGCACTATTTACAAAGCAGCACTATTTACAATAGCTAAGACATGGAAACAACCTTATGCCCCCAAACAGATGAATGGATCAAAAAGTTGTGGTATATATACATAATGGAATAATACTCAGCAATTGAAAAGATAAACTCATGCCACTTGCATAAATGGAGCTGGGAAGGATTATGCTAAGCAAAATAAGTCAGAAAGAAAAAGATAAAAATCAGATGGCTTCACTTATATGTAGAAATAGAGAAACTGAAAAAATGGTTAAAAAAAATAAAGACAAAACTTGCAAGCTGACCATAGATTAGAGGCATATAGCATGGGAAGGGGAAGGAGTAGGGTCAAAACAGAGAGAAGATCCCACAGGGGACTATGGTGATGGTTCACAGGTGATATGGTGGTGGGAGAAATAAAGGGACTAAGAAATTTTTTAAATAAAAATAAATGTATAAATAAATAAAATTAAAAATGAAACATATAAAATAACTTATAAACATCTGTGTATATACTATCAACCACTAGATTCAATGATAACATTTAAGCATATTTGTTCAACATTTAGTTGTCCCACACAAAAATCACTGCCATTCCCTTCTCTTTTGCTCCACCTCCAAACTATTCTCTATTTTAATATTTTTGGTGCCCATGCTTGTTACACTGGTCAACAGTGAGATCGTTACTGACATTAAAAGGCCCTAATCTGTAGTATCTTGGTGTGCTTAACATGAATATAACCCTGAAAATTTTTTATTAGCTCTCGTTTTGAAGATATTTCATATAATTCATTTTATATGTTTTACCATGTAAATTTATCCAGTAGGACTACAACAACATCCTAAATCAGCCTACAATGATGTAATATTGCATCACATTTCATAATACCATCATGCACACATCATCGAGAGTTGATTGCATCATTTTCTGATGCCATGCAATACCACTGCCAGGCGGCTGCTGAAGTAAGCTGATGTTAGCAGTGCACTATGAAAGCCCTGTTGGAAAGGTTGAGCATTGAAAATATTTCAGACTTTGTGTGAGACAGTTTAAGCTACTGTTACATAGAACTGTTAATCTTTTATCCACTTAGGTACAATATAGAACAGTAATACCTCGAGAGTATGTTAATAGCGTGGACAATTTCTACTCTATTTGTGCGGAAGTGACATTTGCCAACCAGAAGAAAAGTATCACTTCTCAAGTGAAGAAGGCTTATTATCTTTACTTCGGATGCAAGGTTGGTGACCAAGACAAACCTTGGGCCCCGCATATATGCTGTGCTACATGTACAACACAGCTTTCACAGTGGTTCAGTGGCAAAAGACCATCAATGCCATTTGCAGTCCCCATAGTCCCCATAGAGAGAGCCAAGCAACCACACAAAAGACTGTTACTTCTGCTTGGTTCCTCCTCTTTCTGGCGGAATAACGAAGCAAAAGAAGTCGAGAATAGTCTACCCAAATATTCTGTCTGCACTGAGACCAGTTCCACATGGTGAGGGACTTCCAATTCTAGAACCTCCAGCAGAATATTCTCTTGATTCATCTGATGAGGACAAGGGTGAGCCGACCTATTCTCCTGATCCATCAGCATGCAGTGATCCAGATTTTCACTGTGGTGCATCATCAACCCCACACAGACTAACACAGGAAGAACTAAATGACCTGGTTCGTGATTTGGACTTATCCAAGAACAAGGCAGAATTGCTAGGATCAAGACTCCAACAATGGAATCTTCTAGAAGAAGATGTCACAATTACTTTTTATGGAAAGCGCCACCAGCAGTTGGAGCCTTTCTTCATAAAGGAAAGTACTCTGGTATTCTGTTCTGATATTGAGGGCCTCATGAATGCCTTAAAAATCACTCATGACCCACAAGAATGGAGACTATTTCTAGACTCTTCAAAGGCTGTGTTTTTGCACAATGGAAACTGTCTTCCATCTATTCCATTCCTGAACAGCTGTACAAGACACACGCAAAGAAATCTAAGAAGTAGTCTATGACTTGATTTTTTACAGGTATTAACCATAGGCCTATTACTATTGACATGCATTTTGTGATGTAAATAAACATCAATTTATTGCAGATTACAAAAAAAACTAGACCCAAAATTAGAATTTGACTGTCATATTCGTGTTGAGCACATACAAATTGATAGGAAATGACTAATTTTATTTCAGTAATGTGATTTTTGTAAAAATTTGTTGACCAGTGTTATTTATACTTTAATGATTTGTTTTTACATAAACAACATATATGTGTTTTTAAACAATGTATGATTTATATGTTTGTATATGATACATACATAATATAAGGAGGATATATATCATATACAGCATGACATATAATGAAATATATGTTAATGTAAACTGGTGTATTTAAAAATTTTTTTATCTAAGTGGTAACATATAATTCAGATCCTTCTATAGGTTTCTGTTTCTATTCCAATATTATCTTTCAGAGATTGATCCATATTAGTATATGTAGCTCCTTCTCATTCATTTTACTGTCATGTAAGATTGAATTATATGACTAATTCACAACTTATCTGACCATCCTTTTACTGATGGGCATTTAAATCATTTCCAAATGTTTGCCTTTACAAATAATGATGCAATGAGAATTCTTAGCCTACCACTTTATATATATGCACGAGATTTTCTAAATCATATACCTACAATAGCTGAGCCTTAGGATACTCACACCTACAACTCTGATAAATATGACCAATATAATCTCTAGAACAGTCTTGCCAATTTACACTCTTACAGCAATGTGTGAAAATGCTTGGTTCCTCTCTCCTTCCCCAAACTGATTTTTATTGGTTATCATTTTGACCACCCTCAGGAGAGTAAAATAGTATCACATGATGGTTTTAATTTGAGTTTCTATTATTTTTTTATGTCTTTTTTTTTCTCTCCATTTTTTTTATTGTTATTTATGTCTTTTACATTTTGTATTCCCCTTGGGCAGCCCACCACCAATTCACCCGTGATCCATCTCCATGGTCCCCTGTATTCTCCTCTCTTCCATTTTGTGCCCTTATCCTCCCC